>VWZF01000586.1:47025-183268 GCA_013396755.1 Sclerurus mexicanus | reverse complement strand
GGGCGGGCGGGCTGCTCGGGCCCCTCCGCTCCTGCTGCCGGGCCCGCGGTCGGGCCGTGCGCTGTCGGCCGGGGCGGCGGGGCGTGCTCCGGGCAGGGGAGGAGGCAGCGCCGCTGCCCGGGACCCGGCAGGCCCGCGGTTTGTCTGAGCTGCTGGGTCCGGTGTGTGCGCTTCGCTTCCCCCGGGCTGCTGGGGGTGCGGGAGGCGCTGCCCCTGCCGGCCCTCGGCCCTTCTCATCGGCCGTGGGTTTCTCGTTCCCGTGTGGATTTTGGGTAGCTCCCAAGTTCAGAGGTTTTTCCAGTGGCTCTCCGCGGCCACAGCCAGTATTAGTGCCACACATACAGGCTCGCTAATTCTTCTCACAGTTGCGTTGCATTTGGTCCTGATTTTGTTTTGTTGTTATGGTTTCTGCTGTTCTTTTTTTTTTTCTTTCCCTTTTTTCTTCCCTCTCCCTCGCTATTAGTGTTTGAAGTTCAGCTTATCTGCGCTTCTTGCAGCTTGTTTACTTTCAGAGTACACTGTCAGCAACACCTGTGTAGCCAGGCTTTTATTCACAGGCTTCTGTTAAATTTCTAATTCGGTTATACAATAGTGTTTGTAGTTAGAATTTCACCTGAGGGGCGTTCTTTAGCTGGCAGTAGCAGATGGAGGTGAAACCAAAGCCATGAGTAGTCAGAATAAGTCTGTGGGCTTAAGATTGATTTAGAGTAACATTAAAAATTCAGTTGGTACACCAAACTGAGGAATAGTTCAGCTGACCAGATGACAACAGGAATGTACTGTTTCAAAGATACTCTGTGTTATAAAACCACATACTATAGTGTCAAATTGCCCTTTTTTTTAATGTGCATTATAGAAGTGTTAGAAGACAGACAATAAATTTTGTTCAAGTACACTTTTTTCCCCTTGAGATTATGGCAGTGGTGCTCCTATTGAGGGTTCTTTATTTAGAGTTGCCAGCCTATTTTGAGTGTGTGGTTTAATGGCTATTGGGACTTATAAAGCCACATTTCCTAATTTGGGGGATGTTTTCTTAATTTCAGTTAATAAAAAGGTAGAGTTCAGTAACAGAATGAGAAGTGATGTTTCTGGATCTTATATACGGAACTAACCTCTTAGTTCATGAGGTTGTTTTCCACAATGTGTAGTTAGAGAATTTATGGTTGGAGGTTACTTAAATAAGGTATCTAGTTTACCACCCACCCTCCCTGCCCAGTATTACTGGTTTTTGAGCTCAAAGGTGTGCATATTCACATTTAAACTTGTATCCTGATGTCTTGATAATAGTCTGCGTTGTAACCTGTGATTCATGAATCTACGGAAGAGTCATTCTGTATTAACTTTGTATCTTACAGTTGATGTATCTGAATATTTTTGTATCTGGCTCGTAAATGCATTCAGCAAAAAGGTTTTTGAATACTTGGTGATTGTGGCAGGTTGCTGTTGTGCTCCCTGAATTCCTCCTATTCAAATACTCCAACCTGTGCTGAATTTGATACAGATCCTCTCTTGGGAAGATTCATTCTTCATGGCTGTTTGTCCATACTAGTTGCAACAAAAAGAGATGACTGAAGAAGATAGAGGAGCGCTGTTGATTTTTGCCCTCTCCTTCCTGGTAGTAGAAGAAAGGAAATGTAATATGAATAAATGCACTCTGAATATAAAGGGCTCGACTGGTTACTGTCAGACCACAAGCGTGAAGTGTTTCTTTTCCTACCCCCACCGTGTGTTTGGGTCCTGAGTGTGGGAGCTTTGTTTTTTTCACTCGCCCGGAATAGCAAAGGCTGCCTGGGGGTGGGGCTTTTTGTTTGTCAGTCTTAGCTGTATTTACCAACTTGCTTTGCAAACAGGGAATAAAAACTCGATGAGTGGAAGTTAGACATGGCTCAGGTGGATATTCTGAGCTCCTTGTGAACCTCAGAAGTATTCTGAAACTGTGGTTCCTTGTCCATATCTTATTTTGTTCAGTGTCAGTTCATGTTTTTCTTGAAAAACATGCTTGCAGGCATAGATAAATCCAAGCCCAAACCTGTTTAAAAATAACTGCAAACTAAAGACAGGGTCATTCTGATCAAAAAACTTCACAAAAGCAGAATCTCTGACTCTCATGACAAGATAAGACAATCATTAAACTTCTTCATGTAAGAAAAGAAGTTTAGATAAATGTAATTAAAATTTGTCACAAGATTTAGAAAAAAAAAGGAAGATGGAAATTCTGTGGGGAGGGGAAAGTGTGTCGACAAAGGTAACATCTTGAAACTGTTCTCAAGTTGCAGGGTTTTTTTGAGTTTTTTACACTGTGGATGTGACTGATTGTATGAAGATATGGTTGAAGTTTGTATGCTTAGGTACCTACATATTAGCACTAATTATTCTAATAAAACAGAAATCCTGTCAGGAAGTTATAATTTATTTGGAGTGAGTGCATTTAACTGGAAAAACAGGTTAGCTGCACCTCCATATCTTCCCTGTGCCTTCTGACTGTTGTCCTGTGAGTTGTCAAGGCCACTACCAATTATCTGGGCATAGTTTGGGGGTTTGTGTTTGTTTGAGTGGTTTTGTGGATTTTTTTTGGTGTTTTTTCTTTCTTTTTTTTGACTCTTCCACTCTTGCACCAGTGCCAGGACTACTCCAGAATATCTGATTTGGTTTGACAGCTGGGACTCTTGTGTGTGGTCTTTTGAGGCCCTTGGTGAATAGATAACAATTAGACAGTATTTAGAAATGATATTCAAATTAAAATACTTGGTAGTTTTAAAAATAAATACTGTGCTCGCATATCTGTTGTTTAAGTTTAGTTTCTTGTCTTCAGCTGGGCCCTTGGTATCCAGCTCACGAATGGCTGTGTATCTGTTGGAAAGAGCTCTGTGGTGTAGATTTTTTTTTTTCCTCTGGCAGTACTTTAGTTATTAGCTCATTTCTAGACCAAATTGTGAATAGGTACCCAAATAGGTTGCACAGAACTTGAGTCCTTGGACTCTTGTGCTTGTGTTACCACTTTTCAGATGTCTGCTGTGGGCTGGTTTATTAGAGCAATTGTTTTCCTACTGCCAGAAAATTAATAAGCAATAGATTTCTGTGAATAAACAGCCCACCTATCAGGGCAGTGTACAGTGTTCCTGAGCAGTTATGGTAAATGTCACTTTTCATCATGGTTAGGCTGATGATACAAGTTGCTTCTAGAGATTAACACATCAATTTACGATGGTCAGTTACTTTCAGTCCAGTGTTAAATGTATGGTGTCAGGTATGTCAGGTCTAGTTAGTCTTGTTCTACAGGGACCCTATAGTCCTTCACAATTTGCCTTCTTTATTTATCTCTGTTGCTCCTGCTTTTATTATTTACTTGTTTATCATCAGTGGCCACCTTTCTCATTTATTAATTGTCCTTAGTATTCTCATGGAAAAAGCCCGTTCTCCTACCTAAAGGATTATGTAACTGTAAAACTGTACTGGGCATAATGTGTTTGAAAGACACCAAATTGTGTAGGTACAGCTTATTGTGGAGAAAGGTGTTCTTGGAGCTGTCCTGACATGACTAAATGTGAAACAAGGACACTCCTTGAGACAGTGGAAGTTCAATGTCATGTTTAGGTGGATGGACAGTTCATCAAAGAGTAATTTACAGTCCGCTTGTAGGATACCACTCCAAACTGACAAGTTTTGAAAGATTTCAGATATATGTATGTGGGGAGAGACAGGAGGGATGAAGCTTAAGAATTTTTGGTTTGTATTAGCTCATTTTAAATACTTGAGTCTGTTTATAATTTGATACCTGACTTGTTGCTAGTATACTTCCAAATCTGGGGAAATCTGTGGAGATTTTTTTTTTCCTGTTTTGTTATGAGCTTTTTTGTTGTGTTGATTTTTTTTTTTCTCCAATGCTTGCTTTTGTCATTTTAGAGTACACTGGATTACTTGATGATCAAAGCTTTATGCTAGAGAAGAAGCAAAATGGGCAAAGAAGAATGTCCTTTTGTGTCTAAAAATTGGATATTTACTTAAGAACTACCTGAAAATAGAATACTGTGTGTGGGGAAAAAAAAATTACTGTCCACTATCAGTAGAGCTATTAATTTTGTATTTAGAGCTATATGTATTTGGAATTGACTTTAAAATACATCACTGTTTTTTTAATCTAATATGCTTGTTCAGGATGTCAGTGTATTACCTTGCTTAAATTTAGACACAGGGTATCTTCTCAGTAAAAGAAAACTGCTTATAGTGTGAAAGTTTTAATAGTCACAAGATGGTAGGTAATTTCTAGTGAAATTCTGCCATGATCTGAAGACTGCTGGAAGCAGGAAGGATGAAAAACCTGTTGCTGAATTGATATATGTACAACATGGACCTGCACTCAGCTGCTCATTTCCCTGTTGGTTGAGCAGCCGCAAGTTATTAGCTTTAAACTAAAACTGGCATTTCAAAGAATTACCATTTTAGTATGGTTTTCATGCTGTTGGTTAGATGAAAAAAGAAGTGAGAATTTTTAATTGTCTCAAAATTTCTTTCTGGAAGAAGTTTGCCTTGGAAATTATGAAGATGAGACAAAAGTGTGGTAGATGAGAAACCAATCTCTAAGTAGCTAACAGTTCTCTGTTAAGTACTAAGGGTAATTCAGGGTAATGAAATTTAACTTGGCCTTTGTGTATTTACTCTGTGTGTGTTATGAGTGCTTTTCCAGATTCTTCTGATGTTGAAAGCCCACATAGCAATGTAGTTGGTCAAACTTTGTAGTTGATATAGAAATGTTGATGTGCAAAAGTATGTTACTGAATGTGTAGACAGGAGTAGAAATGCATATTTGGCGACTTGTCACAATGTGGTGCTTTATGCTGTTTATCTACTTTGACACATCCTTATTGGGACATGCTGTGAGCTTATTAGTCTGCAGGTTGCTTTACAGAATCACAGGATCATTTAGGTTGGAAAATACCTCTGAGATCATTGGAAGTATAGGAAGATGTGACTTCTGCCTCTATTTCAATAATGTGTTGTTACATGTGTTGTGTTATCACTTTATGTTTGGTATTATCAAACTGGTCATTCAAAACCATCCTTTTTTTTTTTTTTCTTTAAGGAGCTGAGTGTGGAATAAATGCAGAAGTAGAAAAACAACTTGAAATGGGAAAGAAGTTATTGGCTGCAGGACAGCTAGCAGATGCTTTGTCTCACTTTCATGCAGCTATAGGTATGTATCTCAGGGAAATGCCTGTTGGACTGAAATACCTTTGGGTGGGTTTTTTTTCTACTATTTACTTCATTAAGTATCCTGCTTTCTTGCAAATTGCGTTCTATGAGTCACAGAAGTTGGAGCACCTTTACACAGGAATTTGGACAGGAGCCAACAGAGATGCAGTAGAATATTTATGCTTTGGTTTTGATAAGAGAAAACTGTTAAAGTAACTACACCATACATAAACACTAAGTCACTGCTGTTCTGCAAGCTAGCTGTATGAAAGAAATTATAATTGATTCTGGTGTCATTTGAAGAGGTATTCCCTATGTGTCTAATGCCATCAACATCAGATTTCATCTTTAGGACATTTTTCAAAGTATGTCTTTGAAAGGCTGACTATCCATGCTTTTTTCTATCCAGTGCTGTAAAAAAAATCTAGTGTTTAAAATAGTATCTCTCTCGTCTTTTTATTTTTTCTTAATTAAATCTTGAAGTGGGTGATACCTCAGTGAAACTGATGGTACAAGTTTGAGATGCTGAACAGGTAGTGGAGAGCAAAATTGTCCCTCCCTTGTACTTAACTAGTGAGTTCTTGTTTGGTGTTCTGCCTTTTCAACCAACTGAGAAATTAAATGTTTGCTTTTAAGAATTTTAAAATAACTTTGCTGATTCAAATACTTTAATTGAAGCACAGAGACAGCACTAGTAAAAAGCAGTGTCCATTAACACTACGATTTCTTAAATACATGGTGTTTTTTTTTTAAGTTGTTGCAGTTTGTTATAATGTGTACAAGTGCATCACTTTCTCTGTGAGAAGAATATTACTAAGGTGTTACATATTGATGAGTCATACTATTGATACTTTTCTGTTTATGCCTTGGTCTAATCGTGAGATATAAATCAAATATCAGTTGAATCTGAGTTACTGTTTTCTTTGCATTCTCCAAGATCAGCTTCCCTTATTTGAAGGGAGTGGAGAGAACCATTTCCTTTTTAGTTGTGTTTCCACCAAGAGGCATTCTGTTACTCCTTTTGTTTGTGTTGCTGCCAGAGCATTTCCATGGGATATGTGTTCCAGTGTGATTTACTCCTTTTTTATTGGTTGCGAAAGTTTAACTTGGATTTGGTTGGAAGTCCAGTCCAGTCTGTGGCTGTGCTGGTGGTGGTGCAGAGGTAGCACTGGTGTGAGGTGCCTGCAGGGGTGAAACCCTCTGCTTCAACTGCTGTACTTGAGAAGCTTGTAGAACTATGGTGTGACCACTTCAGTTGTGACCTTAATGGGATTCTTAGTTGGATGCTGATTTGAGCCTGATTGCCTAATTTTCATCAGACTACTTCTTTGTATTTTGCCTTTTTGAAAGGATTTTAAGCATGATTTCCCAACTGTGCTTCTAGAGGAGGCAAGAATTCTTTTTTCACGTACTACATTGTTACAGACTGTGAGGTAAATAGATCTTTTTGTCTTGCCTCAACCAGACCATTTTTGTTTTTTTGAAAACATCTGAAATAGAAGCAAGCTACTGTCCATATTACCTCTCTTCAGTTAAATTTTCAACATTTTCTTCAATCCCATCAAGTTTGTGGCTTGTGCCTTTCTTTCTAAGTAAGTGTCAGTTGCTGCTCATTACTGTTACCGGGATACTGAGGCAAAACCATCTGACTGTCAGATAGTCATCTAGTGCTGGAAGGTGCTCTTCTATGTTAGCTTTCCTGTCTTTCATCCTTTGCATATAAGTTCCTTAATTCCAGTTGTTGATTTGTATTTAGCCTACACAGGTGTATGTGGTAGGACTTAATACTTTTTTTTTTTTAAGAGGTAGTAACATTTGAATTTATTTGAAGTCTGTAATGCTGTCATATAAGGTGGTATGCAGCATGGGAGTTATTATTAAGTTTCAGCCCTGGAGATTAGCATTTGCACAGCCAAGACATTGTAGAGAAAGAGTGCAGATAACTTTTGCAGTGAGAACTGGTGTTTTGATAATGGAGGTGGCCAGCTGTGGAACTTGGTTGCTGACCATAAGATTTTTGGCACTGCTATTTCTTCCATTTATTTTAAAGTTCAACCTAACCTCAAATGAGGTGAGGAAGAAAAGCACTTCTTTTGTTCCTCAGGTAGAGATGTTCTTGTCTGCAAATTCTGGATTGATTATTATGTCTTTAATAGCACAGTAAAAATTTTCCTATCTTCTATTGCATATGGTTGGTTGGGTGGTTTAAATTACTTTTCCTTGAGAGCCCCTGGTAACTGTCACGTGTTTCTTTGAAATACTGCATAGAGGAGAATGCTAAGAAAATTGTTCTTGGTTTCAGAAGCTGATGTTTGCCTTCCGTATGGGTGTATGTATATGTGCTAGCCTAAAGAGAGTTAAAATTGCTGAGTCTTGGAATTTTGGCCAGCAGACAACATAGAATGGATGGGTTCTGAAGATAGCCTTTAGGTTTTGATAATGTGCATGCTTTTGTCTACTCTTGAGAAGGGGTGTTGGTGCCCACTTCATTATTCAAGAAAGAAGTTGCTGCTATTTCAGTGGATGATATAAAGACCTTATGTGTCTGTGGTGGCATTGGACTAACATATTGGTAATTTTGGTATTATTTTCTTGCATCCTATTTGGTGATCAGAGACTGGGCTAGGAAAATGAATGACGAATTAATATGCTTTCACATGTATGCCTGCAGTTGGAAGTAAAGGGTTAGTATGTTAATCTGTTCTCCTGTGCAAAGCTGAAGAACATGTGCATATTTGACCTCCAGTATGAATTATTTGGCATTTACTGTGTTTTTGTAATGTTTATTGTTAAATTATCGAATGGTATAGAAAATACTTGCATAATGTTACAAATGCTATGTCTTCTTAATAAGTACCACTGTTTCCAGTGACAGAGGAGTAAGAGAATATATTTTTGGTATTACAGTTCTGCTGTACATGAAGTTTCAGTTTTTTAAGATAGTATTCTGATTACTGTTTGTTTATTTGCAGAGGGAGACTCTGATAACTACATTGCTTATTACAGAAGAGCCACAGTGTACTTAGCAATGGGCAAATCTAAAGCTGCAATTCGTGACTTAAGTAAAGTGGTTGAATTAAAGCAGGACTTCACATCAGTAAGTATTACTGGAATTGAAGATTATTCATGTGTGAAAAAAACCTGCTTCAATGAAGGCTGGGGTTTTTTTTCAGATTTTGCTCAACAAGGGTAGAGAATACACTCTGAAGGCTTTAAATAGGGTGAAATAATAGCAGTGGTGTATGTGCTTTAATTTGCAGCTGTGCTGAGTACAGTCTGGGTAAACACTCCTTCTCTCACTTATGGTTATTCTTCTCTTGGTCACCAAGGCTATGCCATCTGGGGCAGGAAGAAGAGAGCACAAAGATGCCTCTTTTTTTTTTTGTTTCTATCTTGATCAGCATTTGATTTGAGGAATCTCTTCTCCACAGGAACTGTCCTAATCTCACTGCTTTCTTGTGGGATTGTTGCAAGTTCTAATTTCCTTACCCCTTTCTCACTTCTGCATACTGTATGTGGAGATTGCCTCAGTAGGTGGAGACTGATGGTGGAGGCCTCTCCATCTGATTCTCTCATCTCCTTTTTCCATGGGTAGTGGCATGCCCTATATAGTTTACAATGAAGGAGTAAATGTAAAATTCATTGTTGTAAGAAAACATTCTGTCACATATCAAAGCCGTATAAATGATTAACTTGTCTTTTTACGTAGTTTCTATTATTCTGAGTCTAGTGGAAGAATTAAATGTGGGATTTATTTATTGTTTATTTTTGCTGCTTTCTTAATCTGTAAGTAGTGATAATCAGAAAAATGCTGTAAGGTCAGTATTCACTTTTGTGCAACTCTTCAAATGAGTTCTTTTCATGAGTTGCAGCTGCTCATAAAAACTGTAGCTGCTTTTTGTCCCTCAGTTCTAGTGCATCGCAATACTTTATCATTAAAGAGGTAAGAAGACAAAGAATGGATGTTGTGATCTCTGTTCCAGCTTGTTAGCTGCACTAAAATGAAACTTCTCTTTTGCTGCTAAAGAAAACTAGTTTCATACTTTCAAATTTGTGTTTGTACTTTGCTGAATTTCTGTTTGTAAATCCAGAGAAATTATCTGATGTTTCATTTCAGGCAAGATTACAGAGAGGACACTTACTGCTTAAGCAAGGAAAATTTGATGAAGCGGAGGATGACTTCAAAAATGTGGTAAGCTGGAAGCCGAAGTTGAACTACATCAGTGCTTTTAAGGTTGGGTTCCTGGTCCGAGGTCACATCTCAGCTCTGTTGCTCTAGAGTATATTGGTGTGCATGCCTGTGTTTGTCTTTCCTGCTCTTTAAAGAATTGGCTAAGCTAACTGGTATGAATAAATGACCAATAAAGTGGCAGTATAGTGATGAAGGTGGAATCGAGTGTTGACTGAAACAATGTAGCACTTTGAAAAGTCTTTTGTGTGTGCCTGACTCTTCATGATCTCTGCTTGGTAGCAGCTGTACTAGGGAGCAATCTTCATTCATAAAGAAATGATAAGTGACATGGGACTTGAAGTAATTGATTTACATCACTGTATTGTCATCTCCCTGGGAAATCACTAGGGGCCTCATGGATCAACTGTTAAAAGTTCCTATCTCTTTTCACTGATTACAGAAGAATTGTGGGTTTTTGGTTCAGTCACTGAGCTTTTAAATCAGTGAATTTCAGTGGCCTGCTTCTGTCTGTCTTCTAATCTGCAGAGGAGTTCTCCGTCTTTCATGAATGTGTTGACAATACTTTCTCTCCCTGAACAGAAAGTACCCAAAGTTTCCATACAGACATTTGAATATGACCCACCTAAAACTCGCTTGGGCTGTTCTTAGTTTTGGTGGGTATCTTGTGCATTTCAGCCCTACTCTGCAAAAGTTAACTGATCTAACCCCAGAAGAAAAGTCCTTAGAGGATGTGAAACTTGATTCCCTCTTTGTTGCACAAAATTCACGTAAAGATGAGTATAAATAAGATCCATTCTTGCTTACTCTTCAAGAGTTGTTAGTTTGAACAGGTGGTGTGTCCCTTATGCCAAAATAAATAGAATTTTCAAGTGTACACAGATGCTGTCTTGTTAGCTTTCTTTGAAGAGTGTGATGGAGAAAGCAGTTTTATGTTGCAGATTGCAGATGTTTAATGGGAATGTTACTAGTGAGTGTGGATGGCAAAACCAGAGTGGTTGTCCTGTGTGCTCTGCAGGACAGTTGGGAGGAATGGTTCTTGCAGTTACAAATGCACCAGGCAGTCTGTGCTTGTAGCAGAGCTGCAGAACTTTATTGTGAAATTCATGTAGCAATGGCCCCTTTGGCTGCTGCTTCCTCCCTAAGTTTCTTAGGAGTGTATGGTGTGATGGCACTGCAGCCCTGGGGTTTGCAAATGTGGGGGAGCACCCTTCAGCTCCCATTAGCTGAGGACACAGTTGTTGCAAGATCAATTACATGATCTGAGGTGAAACCGTTTCTTCTCAGAAACCAGCTTTGGAAGATACCATATTGGTCCTAAATCTTAATTCAGTTTCCTTTGTTCGTGAACAGTATTGCCAACGTACTTAGAGAACTGGCAAGCAGTCTCTTTTGAAGAGTACAACTTTCATTTAAGTGCAGCATATTTAAGAAAAATGAGCCTATATTAAAGTAATCATTTGTAGTAGGTTAATTTATTCATATGGGGAGGAGATTAAATTATGCTACATACCTTGAATCTTTTAAGAATACCTATTTCTTTGAGAAATTTCCCCTTTCTTCTAAATCTTTCAGATAGTCAAACTGATTATTCTACCAGTTCTCTGCATGTTTTAAATACCTAGTATAATGTGTCAATATATTTCCATTTAAATATGAAATTACATTTAATCTCAAGAGGAGAGGAACTTAGAGTCACAATGCTGTGAAATGTATCAATATTCTGTGGTCCTTTGGGTTTTGGTTTTTGTAGAGAAGAGGGGAGAAAAGAAGGAGGAAGGTGTTAGGTATTGAATGGCTTTTTAAATGATTTCAAGACTTGAATCCAGACCCTCTCTTTTATACCAAGAGTAATGGGGGTCTCATATTTTAAGTCAGTGATCAAAAGCTGAAAGGAGTAAGGTGTATCTTGAAATGAAAGTTCCATCTACTACTGAAACAGATATGGTGTAAAAAAAGTCAGTGAGATCTCAGTAGCTTTTGGGCTGGAGTTTTGTTGTGGACTTGGCCTTCTGAAGTAGTGTGTTTTACATGTGAACAAAGCATGCAATCTATGATTCGGCTTCTTAACTGAGTAAATGTAAGTCAGGATCTTGAACAGCCTCTCACTTTGTTGGCTGGTTATCAGCTAAGTAGAATGCTCTCATTCTGGGTAAGCATGTAGCATGTCAGCAAGCTTTGGTGTTCAAATCTGAAGGTCAGTTGGGGATGTACTCAGTTCATCCCACATTAATAATGCATAGGTTCTAAATCTGCAGTCACTGTAGGTTGGTAGGAATGCAGCAGCCTGGTCATATGAGTTTGCAGAAGTTGAGTGTTGTGAAAAGATGGGGTGGAAATGCTGTATTTAAAAACCAAAACAATCTTTCACCCCATCCATTCTCCTCACTGAAAGGAAAATCTTAATTTGAAGAAAAATAACCTGCTTCCTTTACTGTGTAGGGTTTTGGGATGTCACTCAGAATAGGTGGTTCTACAGGAACAGGAATATAGGAGTGTCATATGCTTACAGAAAAGATGTTAAATGTGAGAGGTTTTACCTTCAGTTCTAATTTTTCTTTCCTGAGGCAATAGTTGTGTAGGTGGGATGGGCTTTCTTCTGGTAATGCCAGCTGCCTTTGAAGTAGATTGTATACCCTTGAATGATAGTAGGTGTGTTGTCTTTTATGTGATTTCACACAGGGGGTTGTTTGTTTGGGTCAGGTGTTGATTTAAAGGGAATGGTAGGTCAGATTTTAGGATATTTTCCACTCTTGAATTGGAAAAACTAGGTCAGAGTGTGGAAAATTAAGGAGGCTAATTTTACTTGAACTACTCAAGGACAGACATGTAGGAGTGAGACGGCTTGTAGCTCCCTGTAGGATGCTTGCATTAAGAGCATCTCAGTGTTGTTTCCTGTGCCTGCCACAACTGCAAGGTGACTGATACAGTGAGCCATCCTTAAAATGCTGTTTTCTCCCAGTATATTCCAGAAGTCTGTTGAATCCCTGTGGAGACTCTGAAAAGCTTTTATTTCCTTCCCATCCCTTCTCTTGGAATCATACTCCTTAAAGGGGATCTCAGCAGTTTAGGAGATGCAGTCATTTTTGAGGGAGAGAAAAAGCAAGAAAAATTCATCCCATCTAAATGGAGGGCAGAATGACAGGTAAACTTCCCCAGCTTGTAAGACCAGTGGTTTTGTGTAGACCTTAAAAAAATCATTGAAACTGTTCTTTGCATATAATAGTAAAACTGTCTTTTAGTGTATACTCATGAAAAGAAAACAATACTCATATCCTCAAATTCTTTCTACACAGTTTCATAGTATGTGGGGAAAGTTTCATGGTGAGCACCCTAGACTTCTTTAAACTGAAATGATTGCTTATCAGAGCATTTCTCTGTATACTCCTGCCCTCTGTGGCCTATCAGTGGTGGCTGTCTTGTGAGGCAGTGCTAGTGTGAAAGCAGGCAGTGGGAATGCCTGACTGGAAAAGATGCAGTATTCCTTTTTGGGAGCAGAGCCTCATACGTTNCCAACTCTGTACTTTCCTGTTGGCTGACATTAATCATGAGATTTGGATAGAGGGTGTGATTCGGATTTATGCCTTCACATATTAAGCAGTACTGCATTTCTAGAAACCTCTCCTTGTGGCCAACATATGCACCAAGCTAATGGAATTCTTTACACAGACCACGTTTCCCACATGGAAAAGGGATTAAGCAGAAGTCCTTCGGTGATTTAAAAAAGTTGTGCTCATGCTGTATGAATAATATTTATTTATCTACTGTAACTTTAGTTGAGTGTTCCTGTGCTTTAATATCAAGTTCCTTCTGTTTTGGTTAGTAGTTTCTGAATAATAGAAATCAATAGGACAGATCTCTGGGCACATCAACAATCATGTCAAGCCATGAAAGCCCTGGAATGTTTATTTTATCTGTAATCATGTGATTTTTACTGAAAATAAAAGGAATATTGGCATGCTTCACTTGATGGAAGGCCTTCTAGAAAGGTGACAAAAGCAATGCAAATCCTGGCAGCCCTATGTATGTGCCTTACAGTGTTGTCTGTGATTCTGCTTGTGATCCAGAGAAAATGACAAGCATTTGAGTTACTGAATTCTGTAGAATGTACAAAAGTAGACTCAAACTTCCCTAGTCTATGGGAAAGTGTGGAAAGGACCAAGTTGTCGTATTTCTTTTAAATTCTAGTCTTTTTTAAGACTGACTGTAATATTCATAGTTGCAATTTGTTGCAATAAATACTGTAAATTGAGGTGTCCTAAATAAACAATTCTGTCTGCCTTGCAAGAATAAACACTTAAAAGCTGGAAACTGAAGGCATAGCTTCCAGCTCCACTAGATGTCAGCCAAGACCAAGTGACTGAGCTCTGTACATCTGCAAATTGCATTCTAGTCTAGAGAAGCCCTTGGCTATTGCAAAATATATTGGACAATAGATTCCCATGGTTGGTTGGTATGTGTAATAATACTGTTTTGGATGTTGGTGGGAGAGACCATCTTAGGGCACTGTAAGGTAACCTGATTTGATTAAATTGCTAGGCAAACTTGAGTTGGGTATTTGAGGCTCTCATCAAAGTAACATTAGATGTTTCCAGATACATCCTCTCTGATACTGCAATTGTCTGTAGCTTCCCGGCTAAAGGATAAAAGGTATTTAAATATTTTCTTGGTTTTATTCTATCTGTCTATCATTATAGCTGTGTTACTTCATATGTTACTACTGCAGGGCTTTCCTTTGTACATTTTCCTTGAGTGTGTGATGTCTTGATCTTAGATAATACAAGCCATGCATGTTCCTTCAGTTCCCTTCAGAATGTTTTTCACAAGCTCAATCAGTTGCGTGGTCTGTGTATTTAAGTTTGAAAAGCAAGAAAATAAAACAGCTTTACAATGTGTAGATATATGTCTGTGTTAGTGGCACTGGACCACCATAAGCAAGGTATAGAAAATGTGTCTGTAACATCTGGGGACTTTAACAATTTGATTTTTTTTCAAACAGAAGTATTTAAGAATTTTTCAAGTTGACAGTATCTGTTCATAAGAAAGATACTCAAATGCTACAGATGAACTGCCTGTATATCTTTAATCTATACTCTCATTTGAGAGTGTGGGTTTTGAAGTTATGGTTTTGGGTTTTTTCCCCCAAGGTGGTTGTACAAGACTTATAATGAAGAAGAGTTACAAAGTACCCAGCTTTTTCCTGTATTGTTAATGGGTTGCAAAGGAAGCTGTAGGACATAGCTGGAAAGAAGACAGGTCTTGGTAAACCATTGAATTAGCTTAGCCATGTTTTGTAACTCTTCCCTGTGGTTCTGGGAAAAACATCCAGAAGCAAAGAGTTCTTAGTAAACTTAATAGGCAGCAGCTACTTGTTCCAGGTGATTTCCAGTTTGTGTTCTGTTTGGGGATCCTTTTTTAGTATGCTAACAGACAGTGTTGTAAAGCCTTGTTGAATAAAATGCATATTGCTCATCCAGAAAGCTTAATTGTAGGATACATGTACGTGCAACACATTGTGATTAATTCATACTAATTAATTCAAACTGACATGTGGCATCTTAAGAATAGCAGCATCCAATACACAAAATGCCGATGGCTTCTGGGTAGTTAAGTATAAGTCTCACTTCAGTGTTTTGTCACTGTGGATATACTGGTTTGGCTGTGTCAAAGGCCTCATATTAACAACATTTTTCTGAAGTAGTGTTGCATTGTATTTTTCATGTCACCTTGTGTGTGGCTGGTGTAACCTTTTTGTGGTTAGAAAGGTCATATCAATAGACTTGTGAAATACAGTATGGGATGGCAGGTTTGGTGAGGTGGGAGTGTGCTGTGTTGCATCTTGAAAACCAGCATGAATTGTTTAGCTTGTTAAAATGCTTTTCCCATCAGAAAACTTTTAAATAAATACTTGATGTTTAACTGCAAATGCAAGGCTGCCTACTTGGAGTAGAAATCATCCTTAGATATCGTTGCAAAAGGATAAGGATCTTGCAAAAAAAAAAAAGAGAAAAGAAAAAGCTGGGTTTCATGACGTGCATTTCTAATACCTTTTCCTACTGTCCTGGGTGCAGCACGATAATGTTGCAAAGTTTTGAGTCAGTCCTTGAGAGAAAATGTTGGAAGAAGCTAGTTTCCTCACTAGTAGAAAAGTGAATAACAGAAAGATAGATACCCATCCAAATTCTGTTAAAGCTCAATTTGATAAATTGAGTGAAGGTGATGATTCTCTTACCTCCAATCTTGCTTACTTGAAGGGGGACAAGTGGGGATTTTGCTTACCCTAGGGTTTGTTTCTCCCCAGTACTGAGACTAGGCTATAAAATAAAGCAGCACATACAGTAGTAGATCTGTGGTAGACAATTACAGTAACAAAGCCATTCCTGTATACTGACCTTTGCTTTCAGTAAAGGAGTTAGACGCAGGTTTGAAGGGGAAGTGGAGTGAAGGAAAGCTGCTGTTGACAGGTCGCTAGTTCTCGCTGCTGCAAGTTAAACTGCAATTACTTTAGTGTTGTAAGCCAAACGTAGTAAACCTCAAAGACAGCAAAGGATACTGTGCTGAGAACACAGTCACCAGTAGCAGTGTGCTTGTCCTGCAGAACTGAGCAGAGCACAGCCCGTGGCTTTGTGCTTTCAGGCTGTCGGTGAAGGATCCACAGGAGTGTTAGGTTTGCCTTAGATCTGTATTAAATTCATCTTGGTCCTTTCTTGGATATCTGGCACACCTAGTGCAAGCAGTTGTTGTTAGTTGTTACCCCCAAACTTACTGTTCCATAGGAAAAAGAGATTGAAATATGACTCATTATTGGTAGGGATGTGACAGTCCTCTGATCATAGTGCAAAAAGGCAGAAAAAGAAGACTGAAAAGTAAACCAAAATGAGAGTGTCAAAAAACTGCATCATATGTACAGCTTTTTTTCTGGGAGCTGAATGAACAGGCTTCTCTTTGCTTTAGTTAATGTTACATCATAGCAATATGCGAGCTTCTGAGTGTGTATTTTTGTCATACTGTAGCACATGAATGCTTGATGGCTTTAGTTTACATGACAGCTTGAAAAGTTTGCCTTTCTTTGTTAACCGGACATTTTGTACTACCTAAAATTATCTAGGATGTTTCACTCAAATGGTCTTTATTACTATTGGATTTATCTGCATGGTTGTAACACTGGTTTTTATATTCCACTGACCTTTTCTCCAAATGAATTACAAGAAACGTACTGTGAGTCTGAGTGCAGTGTGACCATAAGATAAGTTTAAATGGAAGTGTAAAGCTCATCCATAGCAAAAGGTCTTAGTTTTTAAGAAGAAAATGCTGAGAAATTGAGCAAGAATTCAAACAAGTCAGCTGGAACTGAAGAGTTCAAAACTTGAGAACTTTGTAGACTTTGAACTTTTAAAATTACAGGTGTAGAAATTTTCAAGCTGTAGATTTTGGGGCAGAAGTGAATGCAATAGCATCAAGGCCTTATAGGCAGAGTTCTAACCAGAAGAAAAGACTCTTTAATATTTGTGTTAGGAATCAGCCTACAAAGAAGAAAACTCCTTAATCAAATTTGTCTTCTCTTGCTGAAGGACAGTGTAGGGAAGAAAGGATAATTTTTGGGTCTAAGTACAACTTGTTTCATTTTACCTGGCAAAAATCAACTACATAAGGTTCAAAAAGACTTAAAATGAAGAATTGAAGACAGTGTGAAGACCTGTGCATGCTTTTGATGTTGCATTTAGGCTCTTTCTTTTCATATACATTAGTGTTAGAAGCAGGGGAAATTACATTAAAGGACTTCTGAGGACTGAAGTTGAATTACATTAGAGACGTAAGCACAAAATATGAGTGTTTCAAGAAATTACGGGTGAGAAAAAGGGAAGAGGCCACTTTGAGATAAATGAGAAAAAAAAAGAAAATACTGGATGCTTTTGAGGACTCAGTGACTTTAGTCAACATTCTGTGTATAGTATGCAAGATAATGCAAGTTTTGATTGTAAAACAAATAACAGAAAAATCAGGTCATGCTGATCTGTCCCTTTTAAAACTCTGGAAGTCATTCTGTTCAGCAACAAGCATGAAGCCACTGCTTAATCCTACAAATTACTTCCTGGCTTTGCTGGGGAATGGCTGAGATTCTTTCTGGCCCATATTTATCTTCCTGGGTGATACCAAAGTTGCCTGTGAGATTTTAATTTTATTTTATTTGGAAATATAAAGCTGCTTAAACAAATGAAGGCAAGTACCTTGTAACCCGGTCTACTTGCTCAAAGAGAGGAGTTTGAGAAATGAGAGTCCTTGTAGACAAAACTTTATTTAAAGCTACCTAAGAAATAAAGTGCATAAACGCCCAGTTAATGCCAGCTCTAGCCTTTTATCTTGCTACTGCAGCCACTTTTTGTGGGGAAAATATAAGAAACACAGCTTTACAGTAACACTGCTGGTGACATGTTTCATTCATTTCCGTCATAAATTTATAAATATGTAGTGTGCTTAAAATGAGAGATGCAATTATGCCACATGGTTACACTGTCTACTGATGCTGAGGAATCCAGGGTTTAATAACTGTCTGCAGAGAGGTGAATTAATTACGTTACAATTGAGAGGTCCACAACTTCCAGTGGGTGATGGGGCACAGTGACTGTTGCGTATGATGTTCCGGTGGTAAGTGATCAAGCCTGGTGAGGGAGAGGAACTGGATTTCTTTGAATTCTGACATCTTGTATTGGAGCTCAAAATGTCTTTCTTTTTTTATGAAGTTTAGAGATGAAAACACTTCCAGTCAAATTTTGAAACGAATTTTGCTTTATTTGCAGCTTTAGTCAGTTCTCCATGATATGATTATTAATGGAGCAAAAAGAGATCCTTGAACAAGCATTTCAGTCTCTCTCCTTGTTAATGTTTGCAGCTCAAATCCAGTCCTAGCAATAATGAGGAAAAAGAAGCCCAGACTCAGCTGACGAAATCTGATGAGCTGCAGCGCCTGCATTCACAAGCATTATCTGCCTACGAGCAAGAGGATTATGAAGCTGCTATTTCTCTTCTTGATGAAATCTTGGCAGTAAGTGTTAAGTAAAATGGTCCTGTGAAAGGAAAGTAAGAGCTTCTGTCTGACATCTATGTGTTTTTGTTTAATAGCTTCTTCACTGATGTGAAAACACTTGGTGTAACTGGTTTAGTTTTGCTGAGCGCTACGACTCCATAATGAAGTTGGAGAGTGGAGAAGGCAGAGCACTAGCTGCAAAAAAAGTCAAAATAATAGTTTGTAGTTTGGGTTAAAGATACAACTTCAGCTAAACTTCTCTTATAGATAGCTTTATTGATTATACTTTCCTATTTTGCCACAGTATGGTGTTTAGGGAAGCTGAGTAAAAAATTGTTCTGGAATAAATGAAGTTTTACCAAATACAGGAGGTGTAGGTTTTTTCATTTGGATTTTATTTTGCCTATATGCAGACAGTTTTTATCTTGAGAAAATGAAGTAACAAAAGATCAAATGTCTATGGCTAGCTGAATTTTCAGCTTGTTCCTTAGGTATCTGTATTTGTTGAATCTTCATTGGTATAGGTAGTCTGATAGTGTAAGTGTAAATAGCTCAATTATGTGAACATTTTGTGTCATATATAAATATATATTAAAAGGCAGTTAACTACTGACTTCACATGCAAATTAGCAATGTTGACTTGGAATTTACAACACTGGAACTTCCGCTGAAGAAACTGACAAAGTGCAGGAGTTTATGGGAATGGGAAGTGGGGAAGCAGGAAAGCTTCCTCTAAAATGGCAGTTTACAAACAACTGATAAGACAGACAATTAATTCTCTAAACCAAATTTTGGTAGGCAGTTCCATATAAGTAATTACTTTTGCCCTACTGTGACACTATTATCTTTCTGTATTTTTGAAATCCAGATACTAAGGTCAAATTTTGTGGAGCTGCATCTTACCCAGAGGCTTCTTCCTAGAGGACAACTGACAGCTTGATCCTTGCTGTTCATTACCTCTATTCTTTTGGGAAGATACAATAATTTATGATTCTGATATCCTTTCCTGCAGGCTCAACAGACTGTCCTAGTTTAAGTAGTGCCAGTAGATTTAATTCATCTCCCTGCATGAGCTTATTGAATAATTTACAAAATTTTCAGGCCTTTGTTTTCTATTTGGGCAGGTGCATCACAGCATCCACCAGGAAGCAGAGATGCTAATTTCATGAGCTCTGCATGCAACTTGAACCTTATGCTATTGCAGTTGGCAAAGTGAAATTAAATGGGATTTTTCTTTTGGGGAGGAAAAGAAGTGAAGTGTTATGGACCAAAACCAAGCTTTAATTTTGATTTCTCAAGGTCTGTGTTTGGGATGCAGAGCTACGTGAACTTCGAGCAGAGTGTTATATAAAGGAAGGGGAACCAAGCAAAGCTATCAGTGACTTGAAAGCTGCTGCCAAATTAAAGAATGATAATACTGAAGCCTTCTATAAAATCAGCAAAATATATTATCAGCTGGGGGACCATGAATTAGCACTCAGGTAATTTTACTATTTGCTGTAATCATTAAAATTGAGACAGAAAATGTATCTGTGCAGGTCATGATAAACTATGAAATATCGATGTTGTGTGGGTTTTGGATGGAGTAGCAACTGTGGTTTGGATCTGCTAAAGGAAGCTCCTTTCTAGAAGCTAAGGGGCAGTGAAGAGACCTAATTCATATTTATCCTTGGGAGACCAACCATCAATGGTTCCAGGCATCTTGTTTACTTAAAGAGAAGCCAGAGTATGTGTCTGTTAGAATTGCTCACAAGTACTGTCTTCACTGTATTTCTCCATCCTAGAAGGAAGTGCTACTCTAAACTTACATTGGTGAAGCCTGTTTTTTGACCTTGAACCTCTAGTCAAGTGAAGTTTACAGTGCAAACAAAAAACATACACATTAAGGTTACAGACTTAAGAATAAATAAAAAGTACAGGAGCATCCAGGTATGAAGATCTGGAATGAAGGCTGTTGGCCTTCATTCCTGCAGGTAGTATTTTGCAGGTCCAGTATTTTGGATGACTTTTTGATAATGTCCTACCTTTTATTCAAATTGAATTATGTTTAAGGTCTTACTCCCATATGTCCCTAGTCAATCTGGCAGATAACTGCCCCTGCCCAGTCCGGACTGTTGAGTTTATCCTCTGTGCCTCGCTGGACAGATGGTGTAATACTTCTTTTTCACAGAAGTGATTTCTGTGCTGATTGTAATCTCAGATGTGCTACTTTCATCTCCAGACTCCTTCCAATATGGTTTCTGCCACAGAATCTCTTCAATAAGAGGTGAAAAGAGCTGAAAAAGCCTGAGTTTCTTTTCTTGGCTAGTGGATGGAAACTGCATGTGATTGATTGTAACTGCAAAAATTCATTTTATAGCTGGCCAAAAGTAACACCAAACTAATTGCTTTGCACTAGGCATCCCCATTCCAGAGTATACTTAATCTTGGGAGTTTATAGGTCACTTCCATGGTGACTTTTGGTAGCTGGACATCACTTTACATAGTGATTTCAAGAATAGGTTTTTGATTTTTAAAGGTACTATTGAGAGCACTGTTGAAGAACACAATAGAATCAGAATGAAGGTATAAGCTTCATTCTTAATCTGATACCTTTATTTTCGTGGCATCATAAGATTTACTAAGAAAGAGTTCAGTAGTTCAGCTGAATGCTTACTGTTGTCCTTGTTTTCCCCTTAGTTTCTATCTCTTACCTTTACAGGCTTAATGATTTTCAAAAAACAATTTTGTCTGTTATTAGGAACCAAATCAGATTTTGTGATCTCTTTGATCTCTTTCTGAAAATAACACTGTGGTAACTGTACATGATACAAAACTTTTATTCCTTCATATGATTGCATTCTGGAGTTGTTTTTTTGTTTGGTTGGTTTTGTTTGGTTTTATGTTTTTTTTTTTTTTTAAACTTTTGACTCTTTGGAGAGGTATCTGCCCTAATCAGAGTCTTATTAAACAGCAGTCTTCACAATGAAAAGTCAGGCTCAGGCTTGGCTGGGATTCCATCAAGGAGGTTTGGGTCTTAGCTGAGCTTTCTCTCTTTAAGGCAGTGTAAAATATAATGGTGCATGGGAATTTTGTAATATATCTGAGTTACAATTGATTGTAATTTTCCAATATATTTATCTGATGGCTTCTGAATTTCTTTCCTAGGGTACCCTTTTCTTCTGCTGTTTAGGCAGTTATTAATGTAACACTTATTCTTTTGCATATTTGGCAATACAAAATAATTAAAAGCAAGGCCAGACAAATATCCCTGTATGTTCTGGAAGACTTTTTTATTCGTCTCACTTTAACTTAATTTTTGGGATGGAGAGATGATGTAAAGAAGTCAACTGTTGTTCTGGACAGATTGTATATATTGCATTGTGTCTCATTGTGTCTTAGGTGAAATTTCATAATATGTGGTGATGTAGCTTATTTTTTTTTACCTTCTCCTTACCTCCCTGTGAAAAGTGAAGTCCGGGAGTGTCTGAAACTGGACCAAGACCATAAGCAGTGTTTCTCTCTCTATAAGCAAGTAAAGAAACTCAATAAACAGATTGAGACAGCAGAGGAATTCATCAGAGAAGGCAGGTAAGTATTCACTTCTATATTAAAAAGAGGGGAAAAAAAAAAAAGAAGGAAAAAAACCCCCACTACTGAGGCACCAAGTTATTGATTGAGGAGCTGATTAAGTGTTGCTTTTTGCATCTGTCAGTTGAAGAGGATAACTGAGCACAGCTCTCAAATTACAATTAAAATAAATATTGACTCGCATAGTGGCAATCCTATTCTGATTCCTTCCGATGCCACTGTCTTCTCTTTGCATACTTAACTTCTTTCTGCAGCAGGTAGTAAGACCAAGATAGGGATAATATTTTCAACTCTCATATATTATTACTCAGCACTGATGAGGCCACACCTGGAGTGCAGGGCTCCACTGTGTAGGAGAGATGAAGCTACTGAGAAAGTTCAGTGAAGTCACACTAAGATGATGGAGGGACTGCAGCATCTCTTTACTGCAAGGAAAGGCTGAGATGCCTGGGACTGTTTGAGCCTTCTCTGCTACAGGGTGGACTCTTTTTGTGCACACTGCCAAATTGATAGACAATGCCTCTGTATTCTTCTACTTATTGCTTTACTTGAGTTTTATGTGACATGACAACCAACTATAAGGACCTCTAATGAATTGTTAGACATTGTCAAGGTGGGTCTTTAAAATGAAGTGCATCAGGAATGTGAATAAGCACAGCTGAGGCCAGTTTTATTAAGCCATCAGTCTGTTTGGACTCTCTTCACTTAATCCAGTATCAGCACAGTTTCAGAGAGTCTTCTGAGAGCTTGAATTTCTCTAGCTCATAGCAACCCATGGGTTCCATCACTCTCTTGCATTTTTAGATGAATGTTCTAATACCTTTGTTTCTCAAACCATGGAACTTTAGCATTTTTGAGACCATCACAGCAAAAATACATTTTACTGTGTGACTTGTGAAGAATTAGTAAAGGAGAAGACAACCACCTAATTCAAGCTGGCATAAAAGAGCTTTTTTGTACCTATCTGAATGAGTACCTTTTGTAGTCTGCAGGCAGTACAGTGTTTGCAGCAAGACTCCAGACTTAGTCCATCTCAGATATTGGAGAGGGAGTTGCTTATTTTCAAATGCAGAGTGGCATGTTGGACAGGAGGCACATCCAGAGACTGTTGGCTGTGCATGGTGAGGGCAGGTAATTATCAACTTCTGCAAAAGCCTGCCAGGCCTAGTGCCTGCTCTTCTGTTTCAGAATAGGGAATGGGGATGTAATTCTTGAAGTGGCTGCAAGTTTTCTTCATGCTGTTGTCTCACACCTCACCTTTAAGGCTATTAATGTTAACGTACATTGCTAGAAGGATGTAAAAAATCTGTGAATTTCAAGATTTGTAAATAAATTGCAACACCCTGAGATAGTGATCACATTTCATGATATTTTGCTTTATGATTTAAACAGGTATGAAGATGCTATCAGTAAATATGATTCTGTAATGAAAACTGAGCCAGAAGTCCCAGTTTATGCTACTCGTGCCAAAGAAAGAATCTGTCACTGCTTATCAAAGGTAACTCAGCTTATGTCCCTCTGTACATTTCTTTAAGACAAACACCAAACAAAACGCCCGCAACTACATGATTTTTTTTTTTACTTCTCTAGAATCAGCAGGCTACAGAAGCCATAAAACTTTGTACAGAAGTTCTGCAAGTGGAACCAACCAATGTGAATGCCCTGAAAGACAGAGCAGAAGCTTATCTGCTTGAAGACCTGTATGAAGAAGGTACAGTTGTGTGCAGTTGGCACACATTTCAGTGGACATTTAAAATGCACTCAGTGTTTCAAAGACTTTTTTTAACATATACTTTGATTCTACACTATGTTGTCATCCTTAATTAGCACTCGTAGTTGAGATTGACAAAAATATCTGGTGGTAATTTTGCCTTGATTAGTGTAAGTGGAAAGTATTTGCTTTTATCTGTGGCAGAGTTGTCTTTACAACAGTGGACCGTGCTTGGGATGTTTTATGAGTTTACAGCTTATTTAATTTAAACATGTTTTGTACAATCAGCAACATCAGACAATTTTGTTTAGAGGTAAAAGGTAATTTTAGTTAGGCTGATGTAAATCCATTTTAAGACCTCAATTTTAATGTCTGGAGGTGGCAGCATGAAATAATACTGTTCTATCCCCTGGCATGCATTGAGGGCAGAGGAAGTTAACAGCCTTTGCTTCACCTTTGTGGATCTCTGTAATGCTGCTAAAAGCAGTAAACTGATTCTATTCCTGAGGCTGTATTTTCCATATGAAGTTTCTATAAAATGTATCCTATTCCATAGAGTCATAGGAACGAACTTTAAGATTATCAAGTCCATTAACTCAGTACTGCCAAGTCCACTACTAAACCATGTTCCCTAGTGCCACATGTACATGCCTTTAAAAACCTCCAGGCGTGGTGACTCACTTCCTGCAAATTAGAGGAAAGAAGAGTTTTGTGACAAGGTTCTGCACAAATGCAGAGAGCCAGCTTGGTCTTGTGCTGGAGCAAATGCCTTCCTATTATAGCATATAAGGAAACAGGGAGAAACTTGGGATCTGGGAGAGCTTATTTCCCAGGCTGGTGTCTGCTGAGCTTGGCCTCGCCTGTTCCAAGTGAACAACCATTCTAGAGTGGAACTGTGCTTCTCCAAATAACTGTTCTTTAGTGTATGCTGGGCCTTCTTCCTGCCCTTGACAGTAGTGAGGTGGTTGTAGTTATGCTCTGCCTTCCAGCAGAGTCTCCATAAACAGTATTACAGCCTATTAAGGTTAGTCTGCCTGGAGGTGTCTTCATTTATCCTTCAGTTTTAACTGCTGTAAAATGATGGCTGATTTCTCTTTGCTGTAGAGAACAGTAGAGCAATTAAAATTGTAGTTCATATTTAAAAGGGCAAACTGATTCTCATTCTTCCCACAAAAAAATTTTCAAGGTATAGGCACCTATTTTCCCGTTAAAGGTAGGAAATTTCAAAGTACTTGTAATTCAGAACTTTGAAGGTGATTATTGCTAAATGTTCAAGATGTGCTTTGGTACGTGTAGCTGAGTCAATCAAATGGGTTTAATTACTTTATAATCACATGTGATCCAGGGTTTGTCTACGGAGGCAGATGTGTGATGACTCCCTTTCTGACATACCTCATAAGTACAGGAGTCGATTTATCTAAAGTACAAATTCTGTCAAAGACGGAAAAAAACTGCCTTGCTGTTTCAAAATTGGCCAGGACATATTTTTTTTTCTTTCTCACCCCCCTCCCTACCCTACTACTAGTGCAGAGGTTTCAGTAAGAGCATAACTGGTTCTATTCTTTCTCTTACAGTCTTGGCATGGATGTAGGTTGTCTGCAGTTACTCATGTTTGATAGGAAATTGGCTGTTATTATACATGCAGAATTGACCTCGGTCTCTGTTTTAAAAATGCAGGCAAGGTCCCAAAGCCAACAAAGTTATTTAGAGATACAGTTTGATTACCTTTTGAGAAATCGTTAAGACACTTGTATTGGAAAGAGGAGAGTTAGATTTGACTGAACTATATAAATTGAAAGTGTCACCGGAAACTAGTTATTCCTTTCATGTCATGGAACAGGATGAAAAGAAGAAAAGATGCTTTCTGGAATAGCAGGCCAGTAAGCGGCAGCAGTGACTCTTCTGTTGGTTTGTGAGGTACTAGTGCTTTTAGAAGTAGTAGCTCAAAAGAATTGGTTCAATATCTCACTTGACATACCGTGAATTAGTAATAAGTCTCCTGGTTTCATAGCAAACATATTGTCATTAGGAAGCTGCCATCCTGCTCCACCTGTTTCCAAGCCTCACCCCTCAAGTGGGGAGAGCAATTAGCTCTCTGAAAGAGGAAAATTCCTGCACTGGAGTGTACCATCAAAACTGAAGTGTGGAAGAGCAAAATGTACTTGCTGGGAGTGCTGGGTATGTTCCCTCTGCAGTGTGCAGCACTGAAAAACTGACCTTCCCATGTGCTTAATGCTTGCAGTTTTTATATAAGGAAGTTGATTAAAAAAAAAACAAGAGAAGAGAAATCTAATACTGTCGTGGCAGATTCCTGAGCTGGTTGGTTTCCCCCAGTGGTGCGTGCTATAGGTGGTGTAGTGCTCAGTGAAGCTGAGCAATCTGATCTGCATTTGGCAGGACTTTGTGGTGGGACCTCCCAGTATTACATGAAACAGATTACGTACGCTGGTGCTTAAAATTATTGGAGCAGTAAAGCAACATGATGAAATCCCTGTGTTTTCATTATTTTTATCAGTTTTGACAGCATATATTGGGCACACACATTAGTTCATGCTCCTGGGTTTTTTGTTGATTTTTTTTTTTTTAATGACTGGACAAAGTATTAAAAATATCATCAGAAGACAAAACACTTCGTTCAAGCAGCAAGTGACAGTGTCCAGTGATGAGAAAATGAAGAGAAATTTTGTTTGGCTTGTAATAGCCTATGAAATTGTTGGGGCACTGGCAGTACTTTTCAGATTATTTTTTTCCATCCAATAACTGAAACAAGATTGCAGTGGTATCAAATGTCTGGGTAATACAAATTCATTAGCACTTCCTGCTGTCTTGCTCAGAAACAGTGAAAAACAAATGTAACACCTGCTGAGAAATAGCATCTGCTTGGAAATAATCTGATACAAGTACTTTGTCTAACTTGAGAAACCTAGGAGACTTGGATCTGCAAATGAGACCTTGAGGATTATAACAGTGAAAGAAGAGCAGTCTCATTAAAGACTTTGATAGTTGCTTCCCTTGATAAATTTGGTATCAAAGAATAAAGAAACTTGGTGTCTTAAGCATTCAGTTACCACTTACAATAATAATAGTTTAAAAAAAGTGTAGACCTTGAATGTTTTAAAAATTCATGAATACATTACAGCATCTGTCTTGCTTTCATTCCTGAGAAATGCAGCTCTTGAAATAAAAGTGAGAATATGCCTTTGGAGAGAAAAAACACCTTAAAATATAACTGTCTGCATATTAGGTATGCAGAGGTGTAAAAAGCCAATATTAGTCTTTCACTAACAGTATGAACTTACTGGTAGTGTGAACTCTGTCTTTATTGTCACTAAAGAGGAAGAGACTTTCATGTTGATAGAGTGCAGATTGGGGGAGAAGAATGAATATTAATTTAAAGACTCTGGGTAGTGCATCCTTCAGTTGAACAGCAATGTGGGACTAACATTGTACAGTGGGCTCTTCAAGTACTAGTTGCCGAATCTTGCTTCTTGGCTTCTGTTCCCTTCTCCCAGTCCTAGATGCTTGTTATGTTATTCCTGTGCCTGTTGCAACATCTAGAGAGTGTTGTGACCTATGTCTGGTAACCGCCCTGCTCCTTCATTTCCCACAAGTGTAATGAACCTAAAGAAAGAAAATTACCTAATTTATATGTGAAAGTGAATTTCCTCTGCTCCAAGGTTTTCTAATTCAGAAAAAAACCCTTAAAAATGTTAAGTAGAACTGAAAGTTTTGCTGTTTGTATGGTAATAGCAAAGCATGAGTTTTGTTGAGTGGTTGAGTTCTTTAAATGGAAGTTTGTAGAGTTGTGTAATCTTCTTTCATTCCCTTTTTTTATAAAAGCTATTAAAGACTATGAGACTGCTCAAGCCAATAGTGAAAATGACCAGCAGATTCGGGAGGGGCTAGAACGTGCCCAGAGAATGCTGAAGCAATCACAGAAGAGGGATTACTATAAAATCCTGGGAGTAAAAAGGTGAGATATTAATTCCAGAGAAGATGATGTGAAAGTTGGTTATTTAAACCAGCACATACAGGGCTTATCACTTGCATTTGTTCTGCTGAGTGTTAATTTTTGTTCCTGTATCTTGCTACCTTCACTTTTCTGCTGTACTAATTTACTAGTGTTCAGCCTGTAAGTAGCATTTGTTTACAACCCTTTAGAAAGAACAAAAAACACCATTGGTAAGAGGGGAAATAAATAATTTGGCAAGAAATTCTTAGTGTAGATGATCGAGAATTAGGTGAGTGAATTGGGGAAGAAATGAAGACTGGCAGGAATTACTGAAAGGAAGAACTGAAGACTGGCAAGCGTTAAAAGCAACAAAAAATTGTGGCAGATAGTGTGATGGATTAGAAGAGTTTGGAAGGACTGACTGAAAGGTATAAAAAAATACTTTCTGTTAACCTTAAGAAACCAACAAGTTCCCTTTGTAATGAGGAGCAAGCCCATGTCCAGTTCTGAACTAGTACTGATCATCCTTCCAAACAGGAACTACTTTGATCTCTGCTTTTTGTGTTTTGTTATGAATGCAAATTCTTCAGACTGGGGACTGTGTTCTGCATAGTGTCTGGCAGTAGCATCTTTCCAAGGAAAGTAAATGGAAGGTGAAATAAGAGTGAGGAATCTTTGTTTAAAGTTGAAACCTGCTTGCTTTGTTTTGTGTAAAACATCTTCGGTGCCACTTGCAGATTAGCTAGCACCTCATAATTTGTCTGATCCCCTTAATTACTGTCTCAGTGTTTAAAATAAGCCTGTATATTCACTAGTGTGACACATGAATTAGAGAATTAAGTTATTTATAATTTTACTCATCCAGAAATGCTCGAAAGCAAGAAATTATAAAAGCTTACAGAAAGCTGGCATCCCAGTGGCATCCTGATAACTTCCAAAGCGAGGAAGAAAAGAAGAAAGCAGAGAAAAAATTCATTGATATAGCAGCCGCTAAAGAAGTCCTCACCGACCCAGGTAATGATGCACTGACTTAATTTTTCTAATTCCTTTTTAACAGTAAGTTAGAAATGCATTAAAGTGTAAGTCATAACAGGCATTATAGCTTCCCTCTTTCCCTTTATCCCTCTTGAGAAAGTAGTGCACTGATACTTGCATCCAATTTCTTATATGAAGTCAGATGTAAACCTGGAAATATTTATTGTGTTTCAGTTATTTCTGTTAAAAGTCAAAATTATTATTCCAAAGGTCTCTTTTTGGGATATCATCTTGCAGAGTTTTCTAGGATTGAGTAACTCTGGATATGCCTGCTTCAAGGATATGGATGTCTCCTGCCTCAAGTGCTATTGCAAATGGCGTTTAGATTATAACAGCACCTGAAGTATTCCAGGGAAACCCTGTTATTACTGTGCTGTGATTCCACATTGGCTTTCTTTTCTCTAGAAATGAGGCGGAAGTTTGATGCAGGAGAGGACCCACTGGATGCAGAGAGTCAGCAGGGTGGCAACAACCCCTTCCACAGGAACTGGAACACATGGCAAGGATTCAACCCCTTTGGTTCTGGAGGAGGACCATTTACATTCAAATTTCACTTCAGTTAGAGCCAAGACTGTTTCTGGTGGCTGCTGCTGTTTTTTACTCAATTCGTTGAAAAATAAAAAGTCTCTCAGTTCAAGACCCAAAATCTTAATTTCTAATGTTGTCCTTAACCCAGAGTCTTACTGCACTAGAAGGAAGCTCTTTCTTTCTTTTGGTGTTCAGCAGGTTTGCTTTGTGGTGAGCTTGACAAGCTCACACTGGTTGGGGGGTTTATACTGCCTGTTGTGGATATGCAGGACACGTTTATTCCCACGGATGGAAAAAACAGTAAGATGCTACTTAGGACAACGCTTAAATTTAGGACTCAAGTATATGCTTAAAGATAAAAATGCATGTAAATATTTTTCTGGATCGGGGCCTAATAAACTTGGCAAGGATAGATACAATAGTCTCCTCGTTAACAAACTGTTGGTCGTGCTCAGCAGAAGGATCCATCTCTCAGTATTTTTAAGAGGAAACCCTGGCGACCACCTGCTGTGTTGGTGTTGGCAGTGCCACAGGCTGCATGCTGAACGCAGAGCCGTCGCTCTGGAAAAAGAGTGCTTGGGAGTGATTGTATTGGAAATGGTCTGACCACTTTGTTCATTAACCTAAAGTGGAGTAGGGTGATTTCCTTGGTGGTAATTTTCAGCTATGAAAGTGGAAAAAAAAAAAAAACACAAAAAAAAAACCAACACAAAAGACACTTCTTTTCTGAATGTTGTTTGGGGTGTTTATTTAGGTATGATTCTTAAGTAGTTTGCACTTTAACAAAATACCTATTTGAGATTTGAGAAGAAAATGTGATGGGAGCTTTCCCTGATGGTGCAGCAATTTGTTAGTTCTGTACATAAACTCAGGACTAAGACAGGTTGTGGGGTTGAGTGTACTGCAGACTGCAGGAGTGTGATACTAACTCCAGCCTTACCCTGTAATACAACTTAATTTCTGCTGGGTGATGCAACAGGGAGTTAATACTGTGTGAAATTGAAGTGATTTTGTGTTTCTTGTAACAGCCATGGTACTGCAGAAACAACTGTGTGCTAAAAGAGGGACTAACTTCCCACTAGCCCAAAGTCTGGTTTATTTTTTACTATATGCATGTAGTTAAAATTGGTTTGGTGTAGTTGGTGGAACGGTGTGAATGTGATGTGCAGCATTCCCAGGGCTATAGCTGTAAGGAGTGAGGAGTCCTCCTGTTCTGTAACTGAATCTGTCATAACTGCTGATCAGTTTCATCAGCAGCCATTTTCTTAGAACGCAAGAATTACGGTTCATCAGTGTTGATTCGATTTTTAACTGGAAAACAATAATCAGTCGAGAGGAATCTTCTCTCACTTCAGCTTGTGGCATTTGGAAGCATAAGCAGCCTCAGTAAAATGAAATTAGCAAATAAGGCCTTCAGTCTGAAAGTGTGGTGGTTTTTTCACTGCAGTCAAAGTTGTTGATGAATAACTCTTGGCTCCTGCCTCTAGTACTTCATGAACATAATTGCGAGGCCAGGTGGCTTTGTCAAGTATTTTTCAATGGCAATTTAGAGGTCAGTGTTCAGCAGAAATTTATCCTCAAGCTGAGGAGCACATGTGGTGATTTTTAACAGTTTATGGTACAAAACCACCCCAGTAGCGTGTTAAACTCCAGTGTTGGATATTTCACAAGCTTGAATGACTTCCTAGAAATTCAGTTGTGCTTTTGACCTGTCGGAAAGGTTTTTGCTTGAACTCTCCAAGACGCTCAGGACCCTGTTCCGAGCGCTGTAGGCTGGCACAGCTCTCTGGGTTTCAGCCACAGGAACTTGCTGCACAGTGAGTGAATAACCTGCCCCCCATGGTATAGGCTCTGCACACCTGCTGTGCACACAGGATGTGCAGGGAGCCCGACCCAGGAGGGTGGTTGCTGGTGGGGGGTGTGTGTGCCTGGGCCATCGCTCTGTACAAAACGCTTCTGTCTTGCCCCCTTCACTACAGAAGGGGCTGCGTTTAAATGAGCATTGAATGAGCAGTGTAAGCAATATGTCACACTGTGTGCATACAGGAGTGTGGCTGGGCAGCAGAAGTCATGACAAAGACCACAGACAGTTGTGTTTGTGTGCTAGGGAAGAGACGGGAATGAAAATTCTTTCAAAGGACTGCTCTTCAACTTTTTTTTTTTTTTTCCTCATCCCTCTCCTTTCTCTGTTTTAAAAGCTAGAGCTGAGAGAATTGTTTCCTGGGGTTTAATTTTTTTCTTCCAGGGAAGGAATAAGATGGTATCTCACAAGTAAATTCTTCATACAAGGCACTGATGTTGGAGTAGTGCGGGTTTGTTACTCTGAGGCAGAAGGACAGTTCTGGTGTATGCTGGGGGCATTCAGGAACCAAAAAAGACCATGTGCATTTTAAGAATGAGTAGGAAAGGGAAAATCACATTTTAAGGGAAAAAAAAAAAGAGTTGAATGTAGTCAGAATGTAGTCAGGAGAAGGAGGAAGATGATTAGTACCTGATTCCTTCTGTGAAAGACAGGTTCTTGGAAACAAAAGCAAAATTGACAGTGGAGAATAAATCTTTACTAGTATTGAGCAGCTGCTGTTTACAAGAAGTGTTACCACCCCAGTGCTATTTGAGATTTGAGCCCAGTGAGGGCTTGGAGGTACTTCTGGAAACACAGAAAGACAAAGTTTGTTTTAAAAGAAACCATTTATATTGCAAGGCTCTCCAGATACGGTGATGCATTTCCTGATGTGACTTCAGAAAATGAAGCGCTGGTAACATGCTGAGTGTTAATGGTGCAGGCGACGTGCAAGGAAGCCGAACTCGCCTTTTTATTTATTAGTGGGTGTCTGTAGTGCAATAATGTTCAATAACTGAACATTGAAATAAATGTCTTGGTAGTTTGTCAACCCCGAGATGTGCATGAAACATCGTTACCATAATTGGCCTGTATGTAGATGCAAACTTTGTCTGTTGAATTCTTTCCGTTTTAATAAACTCGTTTCCAACTTGTTTTAAAATGAAGGTGGGGGGAGCATATTTTACTTGGTACATGCTTAATACTGATGATCAGTGTTAAAACAGATTCAAAGCGAATTATGAACTGGAGAGCTCAAACTTGTGACATATGCAGAAAATGTGTCAGCTTAAACTTTTTTGAAGAAACCATAGAGCTTGTTATCGTTTCAGTTTTCAAGCCTGTGTTTGGAACAAGAATTATTCTTCTGTTTAGGGCTGTGATTTATAGGAGCTTCGCCGGAAACTAGCCAGGATAGCATAGCAGGTTAGTTGCATTTAAAAGTGCCTTATTGTAAGGTATTGTTTGTTTGCTCTGTTATACACACTTTTATCCATAAAATCATAAAATAAATGGGAGAATAATTTTTTTTTGCCCTCAGCAAATCTTTAAGTAGCAGTTTTTTGTTATAAGAAGGATAAGTAAAGCTAGCCAGAGATTTATCAAATGTTTCAAATTATAAAATGTCTTTATATGAAATCATAAATCTAAAAAGCAAGAACTGTTTTTTTCTAGAACTGTGGGAATTATTTTATGGTATTTTTCACAATAAAGATATTTATGATGACAAGAAAGCCCTGCTGCGTATTTGTGTGCCCTTCTTCGCTCATCCTGCTCTGCAGGTTTGAAGTTAGAGCTGTGCAGAAATGCAGCAGAAGGCTGCCAGAGTGCCAGTAGGCATGGGAGGAGAGAAGGAGGAGTCACATTCTGTGTTAAAGAGGACCTGGAATGTTGAAAAGTCAACGACTGCAATTGTAGAAACCCTATCAAATGCCAACTTGACAGTGAGAACCACCAGCCCTTGGAATAAATTCCCCAGGGACATGGTGGATCCTCCCATGCTGGACACTCAGCTCTGCCTGACAGAGTGCTGGGCCATCTTGTCTAGACCAGACAGGCTGGGCCAGATGATCCTTGAGGTCCCTTCCAGCCTGGTATCCTCTGATTCTGTGATTCTGTGAAGTCTCAGTGTAAAGGTAAGTATTTGATTCAGGGAAAAGGGTAAGAGGAACCTTACTGAAGCATATTCAATGCTAAAGCTCTGGCTCACCAGCAGTACTGCACTAATGTTTGGCTCGTTCATTTTCTTTTAAACTTACAAGGTGGTATCAGGAAGATTAAAACCTAGAAAAGATGTTGTAATATCAATATGAATATAAATTGTGAAAACCCTTCATTTGAACAGTTCATATATTACTTTGTTTATTTACTGATTGACACGATGTTATGGCAACACTCTGGTAATCCAGGACGCGTTTTCTTCCCTCTCCCAGGGCAGAGAAAACACAAAAACAACAAATAAGCTTTCTCTGCATCTCCTTAAGTTCTCACCCTGCAGCAGGTTCCTTGTTTTGAACACTGCTGTTGCTTCCCTGCCAAAGCACTTCCTGTAGATTGAAGGTACTTCAGGACTTGCTGCAATGTTTTTGCTTTGCATCTATTGAAGAAGTGTTAAATGATTATTGTAAATGCAAAAAGGGAGAACAGAAGATAATGATTTTTTTCTCCAGTGGCACCTTTTAATATTTTGTACAACATGCACAATCCATCGGTTTGGTATTCAAAATATAATGATATGCTAATGACAGAGTGCTGCTTTGAAGAGATTATTAACAAGTAGTGAATATATTGGCAGAACCCTTCTTGTTTTATAAACCAATGTGTATCACAAAAAAAGAGCTTTCTTTGAAAGTAGTAGTGTGCAGAAAAAAAACTGTAAAAAATTTTTTACAAATATATAAAATACTGTAGGAAATTGCATGAAACCTTTTACATCTTCAGAAACCTCCAGCAAATTACATGTCTAAAAATTATATTCTAATCACTTAAGTAATCTCAAGGAAATAGTATTTAAAGAGCTATTTCCTTTTTTAAAGCCTGTAGAAGTGATCCTATTTAAAAAAGAACAGGATGCTACAGAGAAACTGAGCACGAAATCAGTGCATAAATTAACCACTTTTTATATTGCATAACAGAAGCTTCCCCCACAGATACTCATAAGAAAACTAAAGTTCTGCAAAGAAAGAATCTTTAACTTCTTCCCACAACAGACATTTCAAAATCTGTATGTGACATGTTAAAACTGTTCAAAATGCATAAAGGTAAGACAACAGAATATATAAAAAGCTGTAAAAAAAATCTGCATGTCTCAAATTACTTAGTAATACAACTTGAAAGATATCAGCAAGGTGTAATTTTAAATACTTGCTCTTACACTGTAAATAACCAGCACCTGAGGACAATGAGAGTACATACAAAATAGGCTCCATTTCTCTTATTGTTTATTCAGTTATTTGCTGGTATGGAAAAACTATGCAACTCACTGTAGATTCACTCCCTTAGTGCAAATTACCTTGTCTTTTATAATTTCAAGCATTTAGACCAAAAAGACTGCATAAATTGTTCTTACAAGAATTTGTGGTCTTATCCAGTCCCATTTTGAAGCAGCACAGCCTAAACAGCAGAGTATGTATTTAAGGCACTAGATTTCAGTTTAAGACATAAAATCCCCATTTTCAAATACGTGTATTGCAAGAACTTTTCCCTGCAATTTTTGTGGGATCAAAATGTCAGTAGCCCATTAAAGCAACAGTTTTGGGAGTACGGACTTAGCAAATTACGGGAGACACCACTAACAGTAAAAAATACTCATGTACTTTATTATTTTATTTCCAGTTTTAAATAGGATGATGATAATCAAAGCTGAGTAGAAACAGCTTTCAGGTACTGACCTTTTGATGCAGTGTGTGCTGGTTGGAAAACCACCTTAACCATAGCCATAATGGAATTTTATGACACACTATTTAAGGGACCAAAAGGGGCCTAAGAATCAAAAATTAGGTTTTAAAACTTCTAGGAGTGCAGCAATCCTGCATAATAAATGAAAAGTGTCATTCCTTGTTTTTAGCTGCCAAGCTGACTTATCTTTGCGTGGTCTAAATTACAAATGTTATTTTTTATGTCTTACCTTTGCTACACAAATTCCTCTAGCGATCATTTCTGCAGGGACAAAATTCTGGACATATAACCAAATTTCTTGATATTTATAAGCTTCATGCATGTAATATGCACAAAACAGTTTTCATGCACATACTTAATGTGTGTGTCCCCCAGACTGACAATGTATCCTTGAGAAGTTGAACACCTTTTTCTTCATAATCTAAAATCCTCTGGGCAAACTGTACTTTAAAGAAGGAAAAGAAAACCAAACTCCACACTGGTTAAAAAAACCACACAGTCCCAAATACCTGTGAATTTCTCATTTTTGTATTGCATTTAAAATGTTTTAAATAACACTATAAGTTATAAAATATTTGACTTAACATTAAAGAATGTTGCAAATAGTGCCAATGTAACATTTGCGACTTCCATTCAGTCTTTCCCAGAAGACTACTGAGCTGTCACCGTTGTTGTTCACAGGCTGCACTAAAGTTCATCGTGCTTAAGACCTGTAGCCAAAGGGAAAAAGAAATTATAAAAACGAGTTAGATAAAGGCAATTCTGTAAAATGTGCAGAAAGCCCCTTACTTTCATTTACTTCTAGTCAGTCAGTTCAGCGACTTGAACTTTTTTTCAGGAGCCTTCCTAAAAGCTGACCATAAGCTTTCACAAAGAATAAAAAGCACTAAGAATCCTTTATAAGGAAAAGTGAATTTGTTCCTTGACTCAAGACTTTCAAATATATATCTAAGCTTTTTTTTCAACCTTGAGGGATGAGATCATTTTGTTTTGTTTTGTTTCACATTGCTCCAAGAAGTCAAGTCTTAGTGGAAGTCCTATAAGTCTGTTTGGTTTTTGTTTGGTTGGGGGGCTTGGTGTTTTTTGGGGTTTTTTTCCTCCTCTCATGCTATTTAACAAACACAGCTGAAATGGCATTAGTAAAAAGACAAGTCAAAATCTATTTGTAGACTAAAACACAATTTAGTTTGGCGCAAAAAGGCCCTGTGCAGATAAGCCTGGAGACAACTTGACAGAGACTCAGCTATGACATGAGTTTAGATTGTCTAAGTGAAGTCTAAACTAATGTGCTTCAATTAATATTTGTGTCTCAAATGATGTGTGACAGTTGTGTTTGAGGTCCAAGATTCTCTTAGACTCTGGCAGGAAATAAAAGATTTCATCCTCTTGGTGTAACTCCTATGTAAAGAAGCAGTGCACAACTATCAAAACCCACACAATTTCTCTAAGAACACGGAAAATTACCACAGATACAAGATTTGTGCCTAGTGACCCCAGTCTTAATCTCAACTGTATTAATATTTAATTTTTAAAAGCTAACAGATGAATATGCATATAAATTACCTTTTTGAAATAACGATGTTCGATTTTTCTTCTCTTTTTCGATTTGCTGCATTAACTTCCGTATCTCTGAGTCATAGTCAACCCATTCAGGAACTATGCGGGCAGCAGCCTCTAGTTTTGGTTCTTTGGTCTGGGGATTGTTGCACTGAAAGTTTAAAACATAATAGATGTAAACAAAGGAGATGTGCAAATAACACCTCTTCAGAGGACTTAGCTCAAATGATTCTGTCAGTATTTCCAGTGTCATTGAAGGACAGCATGCAAGGTCAGTTACTAGGATATTATTAAAAAAACACACTAAAATTGTAAATAAACCCTGTTCAAATAACTCAAACCATTTAATTGAAATACTTTTCTTTTTCCCTGTGTTTCTATGTTTATTTATGTTTATGTTTATCTAGCTCAAGACTGCTCAGATTTAGACAAAGTTACAAGGGGAAATACAAGATACACATTGGCACACTGAAGTTGAATATGATAGGGGGTTTTATTACATTTGTGATGCTTGCTCTAGAAAAACGTATTGATTACTTCCATAAAATAACATAAGTGGAAATCACAATATCAGGTGATACATAATAATGGGGACTGAAAGAAGGTCTAGTAATTAATTTCAATCTTTCTTGAATAGAGAGCACCCGTCTTTAGTGCACAAAAAAAGCTTATTTTAACAACTGTAAAGACACAAAGAAAACAAAACTATTTACATACTGAATATTCACACCAAATTTCAAATGTCTGTTTTTCTTCCAAACTATGTCTGAAGCATCATACACAGTGTGTGGGGGTTGTCAAAAAATCAAAATGGGGGAAAAAATGGGATGGGTTAATAACAACAGAGAAGATTTTCTCTGTTTCTATTCCCAAAGAAAGACACTTTCTTCTTTCTAAATGTGGATGCTCCCCTGTGCAGTACAGTTTTTAAGCTTTGCTTTACCTCCTGTTTATAGTGATGAAATAGACAAAGAAAACCGTGATAACATTAAAGTCCCATAAACATTTGGTTCTGGAGGAACGTTCTATGGAGGGACTGCAACAGCAGCCCACAATGCCTAGAGACTGAACAGCACATCTCAGCTCTAGAAACCTGGCTGAATATGGAAAAAGTATAAGGAAAATACATGTGTGGCTGTGAAAGGCCTCAATCCATCCAGTTAAGAGACAGCAACGTTTCATTTTTTAGTACAGTTCTCAGCTTTAAGGTAAGCAAATTTGGTACAGAGCAAGCAGGAGAGGAAAGGGACAGAGTGTTCCAGTGCCTTCCAGCAAGGCTGCCTTCATGACATGACATATTTATCTCAAAAGTCACAGAAATCACAGCAAAGTTGTGAATCCATAAAACTAATTCAAGCCAAGATCAACTCACCAAGTCTATTGTTTTAGCCTTTTTCTTGGATTCATCATCACACCAGGTTTCACACCAAAGCCACTCCTGAGGGAGAGACTTAATGGCTACTTGGTGAATCATATTATTGGGAAGATCCTGTACAAATTTTGTAAAATCATAAATTAGTATTGAATATAATGTAACTGGTCATCAAGCAGCTATTTAAAAGTAGAATATCTTTGCCTATCGCTATTTCTGCAAATTGTTCTTACATTTTCCTCTTGGTGCTCACCTAGTTCTTTTTCAAGTACATTCAAAACTTAGTCATGCTCATTTTGATGGCCAAGTCCATCTCTCATTTACCAAGCAACTTTTTCTTGTATGTGGGTCTGTCCTTCCTTAGCCTGACATAAGCAATACTTCTGTCTGGTACTCGTGGTTCCGATGCTGCCTGTCATAACTATAAATGCTACTAAAAGGCAAACCTCAAACCATCTCTCCATTCCTTAAATTTGGAAAAAAAATGCCTTTAGAAAACATATAATGCAGGATTACGCCACTACTCTAAATGTAGATGACTTCTGGGAAAATGGATTCCAGAAACATGAGTGTGAAAAGGAAAAGCTACTAAACTGCTGTTCTGGCTCCCTTCCTTACTTTACTTCTTTTTTTTTTTTTCACCTTTATTATATGGTTAGGTACTCTCATCATGAAAACTCTGAACCAAGGTCTCGCTGAATGTAGGGAGCAGCATTTACAAATGAGCAAAACCTCACTGGCCATAGTTACAAATAACAGGTGTAATTGGCAGATTCTTCTGTAAGCTCCCTCCCATGTACAACCCCTACATTATATTTTAAAATAAATGTCACTAGTAAGTATTAGTCACATCTTATTTTGCCAATTCATGTTGCTAAATGTGACAGAATGAAACAGTACATATTGCTGCAATAGGAAAGACACATATAATTCAAATCTTGACATTAGTACAGAAAAATTACATCCAATGTAAGTATACTGAGAGCCAAAACTATAAACAGTGAAATGCTTTATTTTTTGAAAAACTTAAGCTCTACGAATTTTTTGAAGATTAAAAAATGGTTTACCACCATCTCAATTTCAAAAGAAAAGAGACTGGTTTCCTGTTGTGCCTCTTTGACTTTCTAAATGAAATCACAATTCTTGAGTTGTGAACTCACAAACTGTTACATGGAGTAGAAAGCAGAAAGTGAGCTGCTAGTTTCAGGATTTGAAGTAAACAGAAGAAAAGAATGGACTAAAAAAAATTTCTAAACAAAATTATAGTAGTGGAACTCTACTTTTTATGATGTGTAATTCTTCACCCTAGGAGTTCCATACTCACTCTCCTTGGCATTTAAAATCACCATTTTCCCTTCTATCTACTTCTCTTTTGTGGTTTATATTAGCATAACCTTAACTACCACCCATGAAGGCATTCAGTGCTAGCAGATTAGCAAAGAGCTGAGATTGCTTCTTCTTTGAGAAGAGCAGTGAGCACTCCAGTCAGGTATTTAAAATAAAAATAGTGATAAAAAAATCCTTATGCATCCTTATCAGTGGATGAAAGCTCTCCAGGACTCAAATACACTACACTGTGGTTTGTATCTCTAGGAATATTGCTGGTTTGTGTAAGCAGTAGCAATTAAGACAGTTCGAATACAATATCCATACAGTTAGAAACCAGACTATTATAAAAATATTACTTTGAAACATTTTTCTACGTAATTCCAAATCCTGTCAAGATTTAGCTACCTTAACATCTGCTCCTTAGCATCTGGCTTTCAGTTTGATGCAAAACAGTTATTATAAGAGATATATCCTATGCATTTATGCTATGTAGCATTATAACTATCATATACTAATGCTGTAATTAAAAATATAAGAAACTTAAAATGAAAAGATACACATTTTCAATACACAGGCACTGAGAGATGTGGGCTTTGCGACCATAGGAGCTTTTGCTACTACAGGCAAGTTAAAACTTTTGTGCTTTAGTAATTCCACAAGGAAAATGAAAAAAGCAGGGAAAATCTCACTTATGAAGCCTTCTGAAATTCACCCGAAGTGAGACACAAATAAAAAGTATTATTGGTTCAGGCAGAAATCTGACGAACTGTTATTATCCATCTTCTACAGAGTTAAATAACCTCTACTACAGGAAAAAAGTAATAAATTTAAGCACATTATGTTCACAGAAGATCTACTTATATGCTTATAACTCACCTTGACGTACTTTATATGGGTTTAAAAAATTGTTGGAATTACATAAATAAAGACTACAGCCACCCCAGGGTGACAATGTACAGCAAATAGAGTGGCTTTGCAGTTAGCTTACAAAAAAAAATAAATTAACATTAATAAAAAAAAAGAAGAAAAAGGAAAAAGCTCTTGCCAAACAAGAATTTAATTACCATTATCAGAATAAAGGTGAACAGTCCTCTATATTGGTTTTTCCCTCATTTTTTCACATTAAACAATTTTTTAAAATAGTTATAATTTAGCATTCAGTTTTCTGAACTGTGCTCACATGCACACCTGAAAATGTGCTCAAACGGCAATAAATGGCAAATAGTTTTGGAATTACGTAACGTGTGTAGAGATACAAGATAATTCCATGCATATTGAGAAAGATAAAGAAAATAAACCCCAAATTGCTTAAAGCCATATATACCTGATCTAGATTTGACAGACTGTTTGGATCTTGGCTCAGAGCCTGGTACTGGCCCCGAAGCCTGTCTCCAGCTGCAATCCTTCTGAATGTCTTCAGATCCACAACATACAAGGCACTAAAAAGATCGAAAAAAAGAACCAAGATTTGTGGAGCTTCACCTTCCTTTTGGTAACATGGTTAAAAGTAACAGGAAACTAAAACATGTTCCCATTCTGAGGGAGTATTTTTCTTAATTAAGTGGCTTAAGCTACAACAGAAAAGTGAAATGAGTATGCCATCAGCATTCATGCCTTATCCATCTCTTCCTGAGAGTGACTGGAGGGCAGTTGGTTTTGAATGCCTCGGTGATCAACATCAAGATCCAGATTTCAATCAAATGCACAAACCACACAAAAATACGTAAGGAGTTATCCTACCTAATATGGTATTTCCTTTTCCCAAGATGTGATGCCCAGTATCCCGATTTCCAGAAACGGTACCCATCCATTTCCTTACGGCTGTCACAGAAAGGTGTGTATCCATAAGGAGCTCCATTTAGATCTAGATCTCTGAGTTCTTTCAAGTCACTTCTCACGATCTAAATAAGAATATATTTCTACAATTTAATACTGTTTTTAAAGTATGCATATGAGGGTAGGTATTGTAGCAAGTTTCACACAATTTGATTTTAATTAAAAAAACCTGAGACACTACAACAGTGGAGTATAGATGAAGTATTCCACTGGAGTATATTAACCAAATTATTCTTCAAATTAAAAATAAGTGTTCATTATCTTAGTAACAGTGTCCATCTGTGTAACACATTTAAAAAGTGAATTAAATAAACCAGGCAAAATATTTTTTAATTGTTTCTAGTGTTTCTAGCTGCCCAATATTAAATTCCTTACATGAAGAAGTATAACTTGAAATCTAGCAAGCATGTACCTTTTAAAGAATCCTTCCTATTTGTTACATAACTTGGGTACTCCAAAATCATTGCACCATTTGAAAAATCTTTGTATCTAATGTTAAAGTACTTTTAAAAATAGGTTATAATGACATTTTACAGATGCCCTTTATTTACTGATCAATCCTTCTCCATCTAATTTATCAGTGGTAAAACCAAGTTTTAGGTATTTGGGAGTACAGAAAAATCCTTCCAGCAGTTAGGAGACACAACCAGTATTACCAGGTGGTGCATCCAGATGAAATTGCAGAAAGTTGCAGTCTGCATTAATACACCTAAATTTAATTTATTCTCAAGCTTTGGAAAAGGACCAAAATACATTATTATTTGTCCTGAGATTTTTAATAACCTTGTGATAGACTCTTAAATGCCTCATCTGTTGGAGATGGTGTTTTATGCCTTTCAGTATATTATACAATATTCATTCCTGAGTGAAAGACTGCATACAGATTTAAAATAGAGATTAATCTTGGTTGTTCAAACAGTGCAAACTAATCACCTCAGATCGTTGCACAGTGGAGAAGTCCTCTCACAGTCAGCCCAGAGACTGAATCACCCCACTATGCCTTCAGTGAAAGGCACATTTAAGATCACACAGACCTCTCCAGGTGCCTTTCTCTTTCCACCAGACAATTTAGGACAACTCAGTGTAGGGAGACTCTCGATGTCCATATAACTAAAGACAAGTGAAATGACTGCATTTCACATTCCACAACACCACTGGATCTGTTCTTACAAAACATCTCAATAAAATGGCCACAGAGGATGAAACTTAAGGATCAATTTAAGCTCAAATGAAGTCCTAATACATTTATATACCGTTATTTTTTCTTACCTGGTCAGCATCGACAAATATTATTTTATCCACAGCCAAGGGGAAAAGAACATCCAAGAAAAGAATTTTGTAGCCCCAGATAATTCTCTGTTTTTCTGTCTGTTGATAAAGCCAGCGGGGCCACTTATACTGTACTAACTCATACTTGAAACCATACTTTTTAGCCATGTGAGGAATAACATCCTAGAAGAAGAACAAAAAACTATTAGGTGCACATAGATGGGACACACAAGGACTCAAAAGGAAAAAGAGTGAATGCTGCAGTATTCTTGCAGCTGTGAGACAACTTACTATTTTGAAATATTTATTTAGTTTTACCAGTATCCTCAGCTATAGAAAAAACATATTATGCAAGCTCTTGGAGACTATCAGAAGAGAATAAATTATTATCATGTCTCACTGGGCTTTGCATTCCAGAAGAGAAGAATCTTATACAGAACAATTTTAAAACTGTTGGTATTTAATCTATTCAAGAGATCACTTTCCACTATGAAAATTTAATTTGAATCACATAATTATTCAGTTCCAATTTAAGGGAAAATTACTTAAAATTTTAAAGAAAAAAATAATAAAAGAAAGACTTTTCTCCTACCTTAAATGTTGGGGAGAGGTAGTTTTTCAGAAACCAAAATTTAACTGATGTTTTTGTATGACGTAGGACAGAAAGCATCATAATTCTGTGGAAATATAAGTCTATAATAAACAAACAGATACACACAGGTCATTAAATTTCAACTGCACTCTAAAATGTTAAAACTTTCTAAATATAATTTTCTTTTACTGAATTTAAGCAGGAATTTCTATCTGTTTCTAATGAAAAGCTTTAAAGAGCATGTGTTCAAGGCTGCTTTGAGATGGACTTATTTGATCCAGATCTACTAAGCAACAGTAGAAGGCAAAATATCAAAAGTGGATCTATGAACAAGTTTTATTCTAAGAGAAGTGCCTGACAAAATTAGAATAATGATTAATACGTTATATTAACTTGGCTAATGAAATAACTTATTTTAGAATATGCTGTTGAATTTAATAGGTTGCTGAAAAAAGGCATAGTTCAAGCTAAGATTCTCTTCAGAAAACCCTTCATAACTGCAAGAATCACTGTTTTGGGTTCAGGTATTTTTCACTATTGTGGCTTTTGTTTGGTCTAACCAGACAGATAAGCAGTGCCTTACAGCCTTACAAGAAATCAAGTCTGCCTTAAAAAATCAAAAAATAATGAATCTTAAAATAGGACAAAGCATGTAGGTTGTTTTTAAATTATTTTTTTCTCCTTTAAAGTAAATGTATCTTTCCCTTTATGAAGGTTGTTGTAGATTGAAGGAAAGGAACGGAATGCTCAAACTGCATGAGACTACTAAGAAATAAAATCACCAAATCTGACACCTGCAGAAAGGTACCATATGTGCATAGAGTAAATCCATAGTTTGGACTAAACACAAATAGATGCAACTCTAATGAAGTCACTTCTCTTATGTCTTTATACACAGAGGTTGAACTTCATCTTTTATGGTTGTACTTCACATGAAAGACAAGGAGAACATTTTTCTGTCTTCATAAAACAATGGTACTTTTGAACATCTGTATGTTGAATCACTTCGTTCTTAAACAAAGTTTAATTTAGACCTCATTGTATACAACCTTTCTATGTATTGAAAATTTATTAATTTTGTTTAAAAGGTCTTTAAGTTGCTTAGTTCTAGCATGAAAATTTAAAGTATTGCTATGAAATTCTTATTTGCTTTTTACCTTTCCTTACCTTAAAAAACGTTCATATAAATGGCCTGAAGCAACAGAAAAAATGTTAAGGATATCATTTTTCTTTTCCTTCTCTTCTGTTGGAATTTCTTCTGAAAATCTAAGAATTATTATAAGGTATTATAAAAAGTAAGCATTCAGAAAAAATATACTAAATTATTACTAAACTCATAAAGAATCAAAAGTAAAAAGATATCCAAAAGAAATACTCATCCTACAGGAACCAAATACACTTACATTTTACTCTCGCTGCATGTGCCTATGATACCAAAATCTTTTGGGAGCAACACCTCATATCCAGTCACTCAGGACAAACAATGACACAACTGCAGTCTTCAGTATTTGCAATCAAACAGAACCCAAATTTGACAACACCTCCACGTTTTATCGAAGTAAAAAAAAAAATTCAGAAATACAGCCATGTAATCTTGGTAACAGGCAGTTTTTAAAATCAAAACCAGTTATTTTCCATTCTTCATCCACATGCATTCTACATCAGAACAACCAGTGCATATTCTTGAGGTGAGGAATGTCTGCATAGCCCCATAGATGGTTGAGCTGAATATATTCCCTAAAATACAGACTGAACATAATATAAAGATGGGCACACCAGGCCAAATCACATATTTAGCCCACTACTGTCCCAAGAGCAAATGACAAGCCTGAGGAGTAGTAGCCTTTCCCAGAATACTCTCACAACATTCAGTGGTCTGTGGTGATAGGAGTTTGCTGTCCAGAGGTTTTCTATTTCTGCTGCACAGCATTCTTTGCTTGCTCTGAATCCCAAAGTCTACTAGGAGTGGCTTTTCCTCATGTACACCTTCCAGCACACACAGCCAGGGGATAGTGGCTGCAGTCTCCCTCAAGCACTGCTTCACCCACGGCAGAACTGCAAAGGCTGCCTTAGGCAAACTGGTTACAGTGTGGCTTGATACTGCTGGAAATTCACCTCAACAGTATTTTTTTGAGATGAGCCATTCCTCACATACTTAAGATTGCATGAGCCACTACTATTAACTTTTCTTCTGGTTACATCCCTTTGAAAAGTATCCTTTAGAAAGTATAAAAAGAATTATCCCTCATAATCTTTAAGAACAACTGAGACAAGTCCCAGACCTCCAACATATTCAAAAGAATTCACATCACTCCACTAACACCAAGCTGAAATCCCAGAAGGCTGCAATGTAAGTGGTGCAAATAATCTTTCGAGAAACCCAGGTTCTTTCCACTCAGCCATGGTAAGAGCACAGTTCTACCTGTTCAGGACTATAGCAAAAGCAGGAGAAAGGCAGTGGAGCAGCACTGCCTCCACTGTATGGCATCTCTAAAGATGACAACCTCCCAGCTAGCACTGAACTCTCACAGGCTAAACACACTGCAGTCTGTCTTCTCTGCTCCTGACTTTTTGTCTTGTTTCTTAACACAGTGATAGCAGGACCAAAAGAATCTCAAGCTCTTTGTAATGCGACAGTCACGTGAAAAGAAAAAATCAGGTTTTGATAAGATTATCTTGAAAATATTGATTATGTAAAGATTTACAGAAAGCAGAGATCTTCCAAATTGAACAAGCTGCTGGATTGACCTGTAAGGTCACATGGGAAAAGAGTCAATTGGGGAAAGGATGCTCAGTTATGAAAAGACTTGGGCAATGGTATGCACATGTCCCATGTCAGAGCACATGGGAATTCCTGTACTGAACAACGTGTGGAGGATATTTTTTTCATGCTGGGATAACAAAGAGGAAGAATTTGACAAGTTCCTAGATAGCAAGAGGCTGTCAGAAAAGGCAGGCCTCAAATCATGCCCTTGAGCCACAACTTTGAATCAACAGGAAGAGCAAATAAACTTTACTGGGTGAGGGGCTTCAATGGCCCAGCCAAGCTCTGAGCCTGATGCACACTGATGAACCAACCCACTAAAGGTGGGTAAAAGGAAAGACCTGGAAGACTGAAAGATCTCTGGCCTTGTAACCTTCTTAAAGGGAGCTAAGATTTTGATCATTGCACATACATGCTTTGATGCAGCCAATTAGAAGTGGAAGTTTGAAGATGATGAAAAATATCTAACATCAGTCTGCAAAAGAGGCACTTTTGTGCAGAAATGTGGGTCCGCTTCCCTGACCTGTGACTTCAGGAAGAAATTTTTGAGAGTTGTAGTATAGTAGTCTGAGAGGGTTTCTGAATCTAGTCGATATGGGTACAAATTGAAAGATGGGAAATTTAGGTTAGATATTAGGAAGAAATTCTTTACTGTAAGGGTGATGAGACACTGGAACAGGTTGCCCATGGAGGTTGTGGATGCCCAAACCTGGCAGTGTTCAAAGCCAGGTTGGGTAAGTCATTGAGCAACCTGCTCTAGTGTAAATCTCCCTGCACAAGGCAGGGGATAGGGACCAGATGATCGTTAAGGTCCCTTCCTACTCTTATCATTCTGTGATTCTATGATACTGTAACACTAAAATCATCTGTGGATAAATGGTGATAAACGTAAAATCAGCAACAGAGACTCAATATAATGTCTAGGCACTTGTGGTACAAGAGGCCTTGTCAGGAGAGGTGATAAAGTTGAAACAGAACCCAGTCTTGGATCTATCTGTGTGTGGAGGACAAGTTGGGGTCAACTTTTTACTAGATAAAGTAGAACTGCTATGCCTTTTCGTTATTTTAATTGACAGTCTGTGTCTGCCAAAGCTACTGAAAATGGAAGAAAACCTTTTTTGAGTCTTGCTCAAAACAGCAAATTAGAAATACTACAATGTTATTAGGCCTAAATGTAAAGCTTGAGATGTTTATTACAATCACATAGAACTTGGACTTTAAAGTAAAAGGTATTTTATTGACAAATATAAAAACACTTCTTGAGATTTCACAAATTACATTTAGAAGCAGACAAGTAGCATCAGCCTGCTTTTTGTTGTTCATTTTCACATATCTGAGTATCACATTACTGGCTGAGATTTTCACATTGAGATTGATTCCCTGCACCAACAAAATAAAAAGCAAGTGGAGGAAATTAAGAGGAACTAGAAATGCAAAGGAGGAATTAAAAAAGGAAGCAAGTAAGGAGATGTACAAGACATTATAGTTTTCCTTTCCCCCTCTTATATTTATATTATAAATCCCTTGGAGAGCCTTTTTACATATTGTATCAGAAACACTTACTTCCTCTGAGTACTAATAAATGTGCTGTAACAATTCAACTAGAAGCAAGTTATGCTTTACCTTGTAACTGATTCCAGATTTCTGTATTTTCCTGTTGTTCCATCTGTAAGAAGATCTTCATTCATTTTATCAGGCTTTTTCTTTACCTAGTCAGTAAAATAAATGTATTTGTGTAATTTAGGAAGGTGATTGATGGTAATTACTTCTTCAGTTGTGATATCCAACCATGGTGTGCTTACTGGCTAGAGCTGTACCAACATCTGGACCAGTTTCTGTTTCAGTAAAATACTCCAGTGCACTGAACTGAACAGTAAAAATGTAATTTCATACTTTAAAACTATGTACAGAACTTAATGCAATAAGAAGAAAAGTAATGAATTAATAAAAATTAAATTGTGATTAATAAATCAAACAGCATGTCCAAGCCTTCTGTACTTCTTTAGGCATGTGGGGGATTTTATATCCTCATGAGTTCATGATCCAGCCATTAGCTGGCAGAAGTGTAGCAGGGTGTTGTACTACACAATGGAACTTACCCGAAGGGAAATTGTTATTCTCATAAGCCCTTCACAAGGAGAAAGTGAAAAATTTGTCACTGAAACATAAGTTCTCCCACACAACTTAAGCAATTTCTGCTGTCTTATCCATATGCGTAATAAAGACTCCAGAAATCAATTTCATTTGGTACTTTAATTTCCTTGATTAAAATAAACCAAATTGCTTTTGAAAACCAAATAGCTTCTAAAACCCTAAATGTCTGAACATAGTCAATTCTAATCATATTAATTTCACATGTTCACACTGTCAAGCTAATGCTTACAGATTTCTGTTCACACTACAGCAGGAGTCCTTTTAGCTAATGCTCCTGAAGCCCCATCCTACGTATCACTAAAGCGATTCTACAGTTCAACTGAATGACAGAGCTTACATATTCTACTTACAAGCTTAATACATACCACCTTTCACATCAAATAATTTTCCTATTTTGACCCAAATGACACCCTTTTATCCTTTTTCTGTGGTTTAAAGGCAGGGTCATCATGTTCCAGAGTTTCACACATTTTCTCTGGGTTCTGGAAACTTTCCAGTTACAGGACTGGGGAAGAGACACGTCTGCAGTTTTAAAAGTTCCTCTCCTACTTACATTTACATTGTTCCCTCTCCTTCTCAAGGTCTAAAATTAGCATACATTGTACCAAGGAAACCTACACAAAATGTTATTTACAAAACACTGGAAAACATATATACTATGAGGCTCTTTCTCCTGAATATAACTCGTGCTTCATTAACTCTTTTTGATACATGTTTAAGAATGAAAGTAATGTAATTTAATTTACACAAAATCAGTAGCTTGGGGTAAAATTCAACACACCTAATTTTAACTTCCACTCTGGCATCTGGACTTCATATAAAATCCTCTCCAGTCACTGGAGAGAAATGGATGTCCCAAAAAGTGGTCATCTTGCTGGTTTAAATACGTATATGAGCTGAGATTAGGAGACCTTTGGACTTTCTCATTCTGCCAAGCAGAGAGGGAATTTAAGTCATCTAGACTAGACATTTGGACACCTTGAGCTATCTGAGATAAATCTCATCTATGTCTAACTGCTATTTAACAATCTCCCATGCAATTAGTATAACCTGATTGGATCAAATGAACCACATTAATTTGCACATCCTTCTCTTTAATTATACAGAATCTAAATTACATATTTCAGTATACATATTTCAATTAAATATAGCCTAAGACATGCAAGCATAAGCCATATTTCATATACGGAAACACTGCATACATACTTGAACTTTGATAATTTTGCTTCTGAAGTTGTTTAATACCACAATAACATCTGTCAGGTCAGCTACAGAATCTGTTCCTTCATGGCTGTGGGGAGAAAAAACCAAACATGCAAATGTACTGTCTCATTAAAACATGCATTGTTGTGTTTAGTTAGATTATAATGTTTAGAATTGCTGTTATTTATAGATACAATATTTCTTCATTTGCACCTAATTATATCTTAACTTCATAAACTTCTGAGTTTTATCCATCACTAGACATTGCCCACAGTGGTAGCCCTCACTTTTTAATTTGGATTTTCACAGGGAATTTTATCAATCAATAAAAAAAAATGCAGCAACTTAGAGCTGAATACGTTATTATGTATTAAACAGGTATATATTACATTCAAACACTGAGCTAAAATTTATTTTTCAAATATGAAAAACATCTTAGAAATCCCTATGTGATGGCATAAAATGTCTTTTTAAAATAAACCTGCCATAAAAAGTAGAGGGAAAGCTTCATAACAGTGCTGAGATAGCAAAGATAGCTTTCAACTGGTTGGCTTTGGAATCTCTACCCCTAAAGACATGGCTGTGTAAGCATCACATGAACATATGCCCCACTGAAAATCAGCTAAAACTATTCAGGCATCTCAAAACTGTACTGCAGCCCACTGAGTAACAAGTACAAAAATGTTGCTGTCATTCCGTGATACAGTAAAATAACATAATTCTCAATTTTTCCAGCTTTTATACCTCAATAGCCCATATATTTTCCCTTCAATGCTTTCTGTCTTTTAACAGCACTATGTGGCTTCCTCTTGCTAAGGCTACGCATACAAAAAATGGGTTTAAGACAGTAATCCCCTTAGGCTTCAATTTTTTCCCCCCCTAGAAAACAGAAGTATTTAAATCTTGTTTCAGTCTGTTTCACGCCACTTAGCTAAAAATGACAAGATTTTATACAATTATACGGATTTTCTATTTAATACATTTGTTAAATGTGCCTGTGATCACCTAGTTTCATAGAAATGGTCTATTCTTGCACAAAACAATGTTCAGGATTATCTTGATTTACTACTCTCTGATTTACTTGTATGTTCATATTTTTGAAATACTGTATTTATGCACATTCGGCCAACACTGGTCTTTTTATCACAGACACAAAGTATTCAACAGGCACAGATCTCCATTTTAAATAAATTGTGTCATTAAAAAGCTTTAAAATAGTAAAACTAGATCCAAACACAGTGTTCCATTTTTGCCCTCAGTTTTTACACAACCAAAATTTTCTCTCTTACTCAGTTACCTCTGAATTCTGCAGGTAGCTCTGCAGCTCTGATGAAAAAGACGCTTTTCCAAAGTGTTTACAATATTCTCAAAATGTTTGGTTTGGATGTAAATTTAACATTGCTTTGTCGTCCTAAATCTCTTTCGTGGATCCCTCACTGCGGGCTTCACCTTTACTGAGTGCCAACTGTTTCACTCTGCACAGCCCTCAATTTGATGAATTTCTGTCCCAGTATGAACAACCTTTTCAAATCCAAGCAAAACATCTTGTATACTGACAGCACTATTACATATTAACAATAAGTACTTTATTGTTATATAATAATTGTTGTACAAAGCTAAACATTTCTAGCAGACCACTTATATAACAGTTTTAAAATGTTTCAAAACACCTAGCTTTTTTAAATACAAATAAGTATCAATATAATTTGCCATATGAGGAACAAAACCATTCAAGTTAAACAAATGGACACCCTTAAAGAAACAAACAGAAAAACTCCTTGCCAAATTATAAAAAATATGACTTTCAGCTAAACAGTCAGCATAACATCAAAATACAATAAATTATATCTACCTGCCCTTTTAAAAAATGAAGTCTTCAGCAGGATTGTATATATATCTTTAGACAAACTATTTTCCACAGTCTTCTCTCGCAATACCTACTTCTTTTCCGACCAACTTCACAGAATCAAAATTCCAATAATAATCAGTGCTCAGACTACTGCCAAGTATAACAACTTTCATTTTCCTAATATTCATAGTAATTTATTAATAACAAATTGATTTACAAGTGTGACTGCTTCAAAATAATGACTGTTGTTAGAGCAGTGTTTGAGAAAACAGAGGCAGCTTATTTCAAATGTTGTGTATTTACATAGAGTAAAAATAAATTACTTGCATGTCTATTAGATGCAAGTGCAGGAGAAGCAAATACGATAAGTATTGATATGTAGAACGTGCTGTAACTTCAAAATCCTGTATTTCTCCTAAAGATCCTATTATAATGTACGAGCCTGTGCCTCAAAGAAAACAGGTCATCTCACAGTTCAATAGGAGAGGCTATGACTAATATATAAGGATGGAGAATAAATTGCAATACCTCTTGGCAGAATTCCATCCTATCAAATAGTTGCCTGAGTTCTCATAGCAATTTCATACTATTAATATTGATACCTGTAAAAGAAATACCCAAGATTCTGGCACAGCCTCTCAAATGTACTTTTGCAGTTGTAATCTAAGCCTATGGCTTGTAATAATTAAATTAAATAAATGCTACTGTTTAGATTCCTAATCAAGTATTAGTTTTCCTGACTTAGCTGAGCTTAATTAAGCCCATTTGTATTTCTTCTTAGGTAAAATCAGTAATCATACAAAACAGCAGATGATTTAAGTTTCCTTTGATCCAGCCTAAAATATAGAATGGGTTTGTTTCATTTTGTTTAATTTTTTAATTCAACTACACCTCATTGCATTTTTTTAAAACCATACTATCTTATATAAATATCTTTTTAAATCTTAAGAACTGAATGCTAAATTAGACAAACGATAAAGCTACAGTGGGTGAAGATTAAGTGAACTTCTTAGGGTAAAGGCTATGCTTTTCTGTTTTTTCAACAGACTGTGAGTGGTTTCTGGAAAAAAATAAATTGAAAATTGTAAACAAATAGAATTAACCTAACATCCCATTAAGATTCCTCCCTATAACACTGAAAGTGATGTATTAACTAAACATTCAAAACTATGAAGAGGTTCATTGAGGTTTTTTTATTTTTTTAATATTAGCTGATGAATAACAACATACAGAACTATGTATTCATGAGCTCCAAGAAATAATAATATTTCATAGGACATAGGCTTGTTTCAGGCCACAGAAATACACTGAAGGGAAAGAGAGATAAGGAGAAAACGGGGTAAAAAGAAGGAAGAACTGAAGTTGAAATAAAATAAAATTATACTTTAGAAGGGATTTGATCTAAAGGTTCAAGAGGAAGCCCTCATATGCTACAGATCTATGCTGTTACATAAAACATGAGAAAAACATGATTCTTCCAAGGAATAGTTGGAATGATGGCTAGCATATCTTCCTTTATATGAAAATCAGCCATGGAAACTGCAGATCTGGAAGCCCGGTACAGAGGTTTCTCCCAAGACAGGGAAATGTGGTGCTGTCAGCATGCAGCCAGGGCCTCCAACTGAAGGGTGCTTCTATATTCTAAGGTGGAGGTGTAACTAGAGTGAGTCTTAGATGATTTAGACAACTAAGAAACACTCAGAATTAATTGAAGAAAAAAAGTCTAGAACTGAAATGAATATAATGATCCTATATAAAAAAGAAAAGATATCCCCTATCAATAACACTGCATTCAGAGGCACACTCAGGACTGAAAAAAATTATGACAGGGAAATTCATGGTACTTGCTCCAGCTGATAAAGACACTGCGGGAGCACTGCCAGAGATCCCCTTGACTTATTCTTGGAATTACATGTTCAATATGTTGGGAATGTCAAAATACTTCAAGGGAATTTGGTGCGAGCAGTCATACAATAACGCTAACCACGCGATGGAACTGACAGAGCAAGTGTCTGGTAGCTGTGTAACCACAGTAAGTACACTATAGTAAGACACCTTGCTAGCATCAAGTCTAGCTGAGCGACTTAGGCTTATTATGCATTGACTATTCAAATACCTTAAAAATACACGAAGCCATCAAATAACAACTTACACTATCAGAGAAGAAGGTATCTCTTACAAGCTTGAAGTCATCATCTGTCTCTTTCTTTTTTTAATGCTATTTTTGCACATTTTCCTTCAGTATTGTCAAGTCTTTCCAAAATATGTTGCACTTTGAGCTTCATTTATAAGTATGGCTCCAAATGATGGATTAATACTTACAGAAAAACCTGATAAATCTCTTCTGATCTTCCTTTACGCAGTCTCAGTGTCCAAGCACCTGGATTTGCTTTCAGCTGAAAATATCCCTAGGAGTAAAAGACAGGCACTTGTTCTGTCTGCATTTTAGACTCAACCATCTACATACACAAAAAATCATTTATCCAGCATTTATACTAACCCTAAAAGAAATGTGTAAGTGATGCAACCAACTATCACCTTTCCTGCATATCCATATTAACGTCTTTCAGTGCTCTATTTGTTTCTAGATGAATTTGAATTGTGTACAAACACTCCACCAAGGACAGCAAGTAAATGAGCAGTAAAGAAATAAATTGCTGAACTGACCCCTAAATTGAAAACCTTTGAAAACCCAAATTTTTGCCCGGAACAACTTTCCAAGTCAACACAGCTCCTGCCCATTTTAGGAACACTGCAAACAGCTACCACTACATGAAAGTCAGATGGAGCAAGCTTTGAAATGTGAAGAATTGTTCAAAGTTTCATTGTGCCAAACATCATCTAGTGTTGCAACCGTACTCAGTATTTGTGTAAAAATCAAAGATTCACAGTTTAAGTATTTCATTCCTTGTTATATAGTATTTACAGAGAACAGCAGATAGATAAGAGGTCTTATTCGTCAAAATCCTTCCATATCAGATTACCCTTCCTAATAGAAAACAAATCTTTCACTTCAGAAATCAGAGGGTCTTCTGGTCTACAGACTGCCAAAATGAAAAGTAATTACTCTGCATGATGAGGGGTATTCTAAAGTGTGGATATGTCTCACATAGGCTCTAAGCACTTACCTGAAGTATCTAAAATAGGAGCCTTCTTTTGTCTGGATCACTGTGTGACAAAAACGCTTATTTTAATTAGAATGTGAATCATACTTTACATTTGTCAGTGGAATCTCTATCTGAGTATAACTACCTCCTACCACCTGCTAAAGGTAATTAGGCTCCCAGTTTAGGCACTTCAGGTCAGAGTCTAAAATTAGGCTATAGCCAAAACTATACTGGATCAGAAGAGGAACAGAGAGAAAAGCTCAGTAAATTAAAGATGGTCTCAACTCCAGAATGTGCCTGTTACTTTTTGCATTACTAAGCTTGCAACACAGAGAAATGGATTTAAAGAACAAGATGCTCATAAAGAATTCTTACAAGAGTGTGCAACTGTAATGACTAATTCCTGTACTTAACACTTACAAGGTTGGCCATAACAATAGTATCAACCATGACAGGTTTACTCTTTGTGCCCAGAGTGAACTGTAACCCTCGAGGAGGTTGTCCAGTTGAAACATCAAAGCAATGTCCTTCAAGCAACATATATTCCAGTTCATATTCTGCTATAACCGCCCCTTTTATCTGTGGAAGGAATATTTCATCATTAAATTCAGTCATTTAACTATGTGGGAAAAGCAATATATTACAGTGACAAACGTGTGGGATTTACCTCAACTTAATTCAACTGTCAAAAAAACCAAAAAGGTCCTTCCAGAAACTTCACTCAATTATAAAACAGGTATCCAAGATTAAGAGGAAGGCTCACTGTCTGGGGATACCATCTCTCCATTGACTGTTGAGGAAGCTGAGGCATCTCTGCTTTGGTAAGGTAAATCCCAACTTTTATTTTCGCAATACGCCTTACAAATAAACAGCTTTGGTCAATCAAACACCCTCCCTACTTTGCATAAGCTTGTTGATTGAAACAAATCTAATGACTTTGAAGATGAGGGATCAAAATATAATTAGAAAATAATTAAAAGACTTGTGAACTAAAAGAGAGCCAAATACAATTTAACCTACACTAATGAACAGTTATATATTCAGATTTATTTGAAGACTTACCTACGTTAATCCTATTACTACCAAATATATATATATATATATAAAATAAACAAGGATTAGGAAACTAACATAAAGAATCCTTTAATTGCTCACTTATTTCTGTCAACTTAAAGGTCAACATCGCAGGTAAATTGCTATAACTTGTACTCTGCATTCTGATTTTTGTTTGTTTCATTCTTTTAAGACTTTTCTTTTTCCTTTTTTTTTTAATTAAGGTAGAAAGTTAAAAAAAGACAATAACAATAGAAATGGTAAAATATTGACTAAATAATCAACTACCAAAGAACATGTTTCTGGAGAACAGACATAAAAAACATATTTCCACTTCCCTCTTGAAGTAGAAGGTCCAACATAAGTTTTACAGAGTTTACAAACTGCTACTTACTTCCTGTAAATGAATGTTATCAAGATCACAGGAACTGTTTACTGCTTCAACCAACCAGCTTTCAGGAGTGATCATGTTTAGAGTCAAAAGAGGTGACTCTGGCAATTCTAGGAATTTTGCCATGGGTTCAGAAGGAAGGTGCTTGTTGATGCCGTAAGTTAATTCTGGTTCCAGAACAAACCGATAGAAGCTGTTGAAAGAGAAGTGTTACAAAAATATTTTTACTAAAGCATAAAGTTGCAAACATGAAGTTCTTCTAAAATACTTTAAAATACAGTGAAGGCTCACCAATTTAATGACGTTTGGAAGCACAGTAGCTCCCTATTCTTTTGGAACACCATCAGACAACACCTACAGCATCTCAAATGAACTGGTAGACAAACACTGTTTTTGTTAATTTTTTGTTGTGGAAGTGCATATTTTCTATTAACATTCTAAAGGCTGTGAAGGTGAATACCCAAGAGGTGCATCACCATGACTGTGAACAGCCTCCAGTTCTCAGAATCTGTATCACTGAACTAAGCAGGACTAAGCTCTATTGGAACAAGAGAGTCTTTCAGAACCACTTATGACACTAGCAGAAGCAAGACAGAATAGAGGAAAGGGAGGGGTCTCTCTATTTCTCTGCAGCTCTTTACCACATTTATTCCACAGATAAAACAGAACAAGGGAAAGAGCCAGGCACTAACACTTGCAAAGTGCCCAGCTTTAAAAGCGATCATGACAATATCCATAAAAGAAACTTGGAAGGTTGATGTTTAAGACACTTTTGTGGTGTAAGAGATGTGATTAAGTCCTCTCAAACTGAATAGAAATTAAGGATTTCTGTTTTGCAGGTGAGTGATTAATTCCCCAGCCCACTGGCTAAAGGGCAAGCACTACCACCAGCCTCTCTCACAGGTAATCAGTAATAAAGGCATTAGGATTATAGGTAAAATATATGCCAAAGAGATGGCAGCTCTTAAACACTTCTCTTAGAAGGAAAGGAATCCTCTCTGGGGAATTCATTTCAGCATAAATGTCTATCACCAAATTAGTGAACCCTGTTCTTTATAGACAGTTAAAAGAAACTTCAATTTATGGCAGGTACTTTTAGGGCATAATATTCTTACTGAAATATAGCAAGATCTCAAATGCAGACTGTACATTTATTCAGATGAATTGCATTATAAAGTTAAGTGTACTGAATCTGTAAAATTCATTACACAGACAGTGGGCTGTAAGAAGTGACCAAGTTAGGCAGACAATCTTCCACTACGCATAAAAGACTCTATTGTTTTCTCTAAGGTTTTTTTATGAGAGGTGCATTTGATGGACTGGATCACTTCCCTGTGATCCCATGCTTGACACCTTAGAACAAGAATTTTTCTCTAGACAAATGCAAACTGCTTAGGTGACATTCCGTGAAAAATGAACCAATGAAAAGAATCCAGAAACACAAAACTATTTATTTTTTAAGGGAATATACACTGTTAAGGCTGTTTTCCCAAACTGAGCAAGATCATATAAGAAAAGCTATAAACTACTTACCTCTTCAGCGGCACTTCTGACAACTCAGATTTGCAATTCAAAAATAACCTGAGTTTCATATTGATAACATCCTTGAGTACCTACAGAAAAAAATACCTCTGTAAAAAATGGTTCTTGGTAATCACCAAACTTTGAAAATAAGCCAAAGTTATCCTTGTGACATCCTGTAATTTCTCAAGTTTCAGTACAAATCTCAAACTTTTAAACATTCTAAATATATCTGTATATTAAAGGATGTTGTCAGATCTTCCAAATAAAGATCTGACCTTTTCTAAAACGGCATGATTTAGCACATGATATTCTTGATAGTCAAAATGTTAATGTTTTCTCCCAGTGATGCTGTTTTTTAAAGAGCAGCTGTCCCCATTTTCCAATACTTGAGTAAATTATATTATTACCTTTCTTACATTGTGTTTTCTAGAAGATTTTAAAACACTTGAAGTTCTTTAAGTACAACACATGCCTTTTAGTCAATAACCAGTCTTAAAACTATTACTGTCACTCTGTTACACACCAGATCAGTGATTATTGGGTCAGAACCACCCTGTGTGTGTGTGTGTGTGTGGAGGGGGCAGGGATGGGTCGAACCTCACAGAGATGGAATGGTGTCCTATCCCTCATGGCAGCCCCTGAGCCCATACAGTGAAGCCCCGGAGCAGCTGCCAGTCACAAACAGCCCAGGAAAACCATAACACCCACAGCTCCTGGAGCCCCTGACCCAGCTCAGATTGGCAGGGACAGTGAAAACACAGCACCTCACCCTTGGCCTGGGACCCCAGAGTGGCCAAGGGATCAGAGACCCCGCCTGGGAGGTTTGGCCACATAGACCAGTGCAGATAAAACCAGAGGTGTTGGGGTGCCACGCGTCATGACCCTGCCACCTGGATGTGTGAGAGCTGCTCTGCCACAGAGTCTCGGTGGTAGCTGTATGATCTGTCTCTCCCTTTTTTGTCCTTCTCTCTCTTCTTGCTCCCTCTCCTTCTTTCTCTTTGCTTCTTTCTTGATGCTTTGGGTGGCTTGAAGCTGGAGGGATTGGATTTGACTTAAGTGTGTGAATTGATTGAATATTGACTTGGGTGTTGTCGATTAATATTTGCTGGGTCAGTATTGTGGTGGAATATTTTGTCTAGCTTAGCCACATTAAGTGCCCGTTTTGAACCTTTGCCAAGTTCCCTTATTTTCTCCCCTAAATTAATAAAGAGACTCCTTAGGAACAAGTCTGTGGCTTATTCTCTCAACGTTTTCTTGAGATATTAAAGAACTCTCTCTCTATAAATATTAAAATAAAACTCTCAGCAGAGCTTGTGAGCCCACAGCTCCGAGGCTGGAGCATTACACACTTATTAAAATAACTCTATATAGAAAATTGTTGAATACAGTAAAGTTCAGAGAACTATTTTAATAATTACTTAACAATTTTCAATGTCAGCAATAGATTAACGATGTATTAAACTATTCCATCGATTTCAAAAAATTTCAGTAAGTTAATATAGTTCTACCTTTTTTTTCCCCCTCAGTTTTTTCATCTGGTTATTTCTAAAATACTAATGTTCTGGATGCTGTTATATAGGAACCATAATATTAGGACAATAGCTTTTCCTTATTTTCATGAGCAATCTGTTTTGTTTAAAGTTAACAATGTTATTAATCTCTTTAAAGCACTCACAAAAACCTTTATCAAGTTATCTTCGTTTCTGTGGTTTCTGATACAAAGTCCTTATCTGAAAGTATAAAGCAGCTGTGCCTACATCTATGGATATTATTAGAAAAGCCAATAAGATACAAAAGCTAAGTTAAAATACTGCTACCACTAGGGCTAAAATCTAAAATTATAAGGGCAAATAAATTGGGAATAAAGCAAGACAATGGTCATTGTTAAATCTCTCTTTTATTATAACTGTATTTTTTCTTTCCTCAGTTCAACCCATGGCTTACACACATTCTTTACTACAATGCTGTAACTTTACATAGCCCCAGGGACCTGTTCTATTCCTAGTTTCTCATTCTCATCCTTTGTGTCACCTGAATACCATCACTGGAAAACTACTGAACAAAAGTAAAGACTAAGGAACAGCATATTCACGTGAACAAGTGAAGAAGCAGGAAACAAGAATCCAGCTGGAAGCATGAGAAGGGAAAGTATTACATGATGTTAGCTTAAGAGCACCAAAGTCAAGATAGAGGTCTATATCTATCTGTAATTCAGAATAAAAAGCATGATATAAACCTGTATTGGACTTTACCTTCCAACAACACAAAAACCTCATCCCATTAGCAAGAACGATACTTCAGCAATCTGCATTGGTAGGTTGCTGTGTTTGAATGAAATAATCTTGCAAAAGGCTGAGGTATCATCCCAATTAGTCAGCTGACCATGAAATTTAGGACAGAAAAAAAAAGGAATAATGCCATTCTTAATTAACATTTCAAAGGAATTTTATTAGGAAATGATTAATAAGACAACAATGCATTATCTCTGTGTTTCAACAATGCAACTTCTGGAATACTGAATTTGGTTCTGTTATTCAGGTCTTATGAGGACACAAAAAGCCAGGGCATTCAAGTCAATCCGTGAAAATGGTTACAGGATTGGAAAGCCTGTTTTACAGGATATTTGAAGAATTCAGTCTGTTTACTTTAAATCAGAAAATTCAAAGAAGAGCATGAAAATTTAGTTCAGGGAGCATTTCATACTGTAAAAAGTGGCTGAATTACTTCAGTTTACTAAGCCTGAAAATTATTTAAGAGCAAGTTCTATTGTGCATGTGCAGTCACTTTGCAAAACACTTATTTAAGTTGCCACGAGTCATCTGAAGAGCATTAACTCATGAAACCATGATTATTCAACCAATCACTTGCAATTGTTTATGAACTTCACCATAATATGAAGCATCTACACTGAAAACAAACTCTTATAATAGAATTTTCAACAGAACTGGCAAAATGCTGAGAGGGTAAATGCTTACAGCATAGATCTAAATAAAAATCTGTAATTGCAAGTCTAACAGTCAGGTTACTTAGCCACTGGAAAAGCTCAGCAGGAGCTCTAATCTGTACTCAACCACTTGACAATATTTAAATTAGGAATTCACTAAGAAATTATTTCTCCTTCAAATACTAATTGATAAAGAGAAGTCACATGATCTGTGTTATATAGGAAATCAGACTAGATGATCAAAAGGGGCTCCCTCAGGGATTCCTTTTACTTTAGGGATAGAATAAGAGTTTCTCTCTGAAGACAGAATGAACAACAGAAAAAAGGCAAAAGATAACTGACAGAAAAAGAGAAGAGGTTTGATTTTTCTCTCCATATTTTTAAACTATTGGACACTTACTGGAACAAGAAAAAAAAAAAAGAAGGTAGATGACCCTAAGATATATATGAGATATTATCCTAAGGTATAATAACTTTTCAGCTGTTTTTGGTGAACCATGAGACAAAAACCACACAACTCTTCAATTTTGTCCTCCATTTTAGCAGAAAGAATTTCTACTTTTTTCACATCACCTTAGAGATCACCTTCCTAACTTCAGGGCTAGTTAGCTGTTCCATATATTCTTCTAGGAATTTATGTGGCCCAACCATGGTTAAGTTATGGCTGGTATTTAAACATTTACTGAAAACAGTGACTGTGCCTTGTCTAGAAATACTTGATTCTGAAGTCTATAACAAAACTTTTGAAAAAGGGAAAACACATTTTATAAGGAGAGTGCTATCTGCCTCACTCTGGAGAAGACACAGAACAGTTCTTATTATACAATCCAGCATACATTTTAAAAACACACAGAAACCTTTACTCAGCTCTCATTCATGATCTGACTCATACTTTGTCCTTAAATTGCCAGATTCTCAGACTGAGCAGTAAAGTTTAGATTACAGCTTACCTATACCTATTTACAATCTTCTCAATTTCAATTCCACTTAATCTGAATAACTTTTTGTGGATGTTTAAAAAAACCCGAAAACATTTCTCTGAAGTCACTATTAAGTGACACAAAGGAATATAATAGCATGGTTTGACCAGGGTAAAAAAAAAAATCATGGCATGAATATATTCAACACAGACTGGGGCAAGAATCATGGGTAGTTACTACACAAATTTTGCACCATGAATAGTTACCAAAACAAAATACTTGGCACTAATTCAATTATGTTACTCAAAAGTAGAGCCTTTAAATATAAATATATTCCAGTGCTTAAAGTTTACAGTATTTAAGTCACTTATATATACAGCAAGATAATCAGAAAGGCATCCATTTAAGAACTTGGAGTTTGGAGCTTGCTTGCTGTGTAAGTATGCCTGTTTTGTCTCTGCACCAGGACGTGGTGGCTTTCCAGAAAATTATATATATACACAATTTTTTAATATATAATTCCAGGTTATTTTGCATTTAAAAAAACACAAAACAACTATTAAAAAGCATTATCTACATTAAAATAGCTCTGATTTGTTTACTTTCAACAGCATTTCATTATTCTCTCTTAAGGACTGGCTTCTTGAATAAAACTAGAGCTCCTATGAATCAAATAGGATCTGTAATAGCTGAACAGCTTGGTTCACCACGCGAGTCATTTGCCCAGGCATGCACGAGGGAGCCTGTTGTGCTAGGAGGAATGGAGGCTTCTGGTCTGAACTGCAAGGTTCTTGATGCAATTTATACTCATAATAGGAACTTTTGGCTAAATGGAGAGTTTCCAGTCAATTTCAACATGCAAATATTTTCATTTGGTAATATCAAGCTTTCATCTTAACTGAGAATGGTGAAATGAAAAATCTGGTTCTAGAGAAAAGCTAATATTTCAGAGTCTTGAAATATCAGAATTTTCATGAATTTTTAAAAATGTTTTACTTTGCTTCACTACTATATATGACGAGTGAGTGGATGCTCCAACATTCGATGCAAAAGGATATGAAAATGGGAGGGGAAAAGCAATGTAAGAATTTATAAAACTTGCATAATTACTGCAACAAAAAAAAAAATAAAATGGGATGCAGCAAAAATCAAGTTACAGGCTTCAGAATTGTAACAGACCATAAAGTCAAGATAAAATTTACATTTTTATGGGAAAATATAAAGGAACCTGAGGCAGTGATATTTTGCTGTAGGTGAAAAAAGAAAATAATTTTAGCAGCTATGTTTTTAGGACCGTTTCTCTTTAGAAGATCAATAGCTACACACAATGGAAGACTATCTAGATATACTTGGTAGCATTAATCAACTGGGAAATACCCATCCAACAGCTGAAAGGTTTATAGTCCAATCTTCTTATGATGATACTACAGGTCAGTTTTAGACCACCTCATTTGGGTACCTTGAAAAACTAAGGTGATCTGGTTTTATATAATGAAGCATATGCCTTTTAAGATTTTGAGATGGGAGATTCTTTTCCTCTGTATTATGTAGACATTCTCCTCCTTTCCTTCTATTGACCATAAAGGGCACTTAGGGACTCACTTTTAAGAGGACTGGTGCATGGGGCATCTGAATTTTACTTGCAAATAAGGTACTCATAATGATAAATTAGGTCATCCCCAACATTTTATAAGAATTAAAATAACTAAACTCATATTTAAAGAAAAAAATCCCCTAAATTTTGTTTACCCTTTTATTATACTGTACATGGAAGTTAGAACAACTCCAGTAAAAACTAAACTACAAATATGCAAACTAAAAGAAATTACCACCATCTTACAATCAATAAATGAGCCATCTTCTGTGCATCTCTTGTCAATGGATCGACAATAGCAATAACATCATAGAATGGTTCATTCTCTTGGGGGTTGACTTTTACCACGCTGTTAAAAAAAGTATTAAAATATGTGACATGAAAACTCTAAACTGAATTTGTGGAAATGACAAACATTTTTAGGTATGAATTTGTAATATCAGAGGCACTTCAGATTTTACTGCTCAAGAAGACATTTCCTTCATTTCAAGCAATAACCATGATTGCTCTCTGTGATACCATTAGGGAAGTTACACGTGAACAGGAATTAAAAATTTAGCATTAATCTACATACTTCGATACTGGTTATTGACTAGACACATTCTCCACAACAAAATTAATAGAATGAACCACAGCAAAACTTGAAAAAAATGGCCTTTCTTTTAATCATTCATCTATCCTTCACCAAGATCTAGAACCATCAGATTAGAAAAGTGCCAGTGGTGCTAAAATTAAAAAAAAAAAAAATTAAAAATACAAGCAGTGGGAAAAATGGCAACTGAGAAGCATGAAACTTGACAGGATGGATTAGCTTTATGCGTTCCAGAAAATAATTTAGTTTGATTAACTTGATTAGACCAAGTCAAGGAGACCCTACTTAAAGCACTCTTGATCTACAGGAAGGAAATGTTAGTAAACCTCAATTTAAAAGAGAAAAAAAATCATGTGCTGTCAATACACAAAAGACTATCTGAATTTGTTTTCCATAAAACATCTGACAGCAGCACAGTACTGACTGCTACTAGCCAGCAACTAACTTTGACAAATGTGTTAGCCTCTTAAAACAGGCTACTACCGATTTCACTCCTGTGTTCAACAACAGGGACAGCTCACCAGTACAGCACAATAGAGCACTTTTACCAATAAAACAAGGAGGGATTTGGAAAGAACATTCCAAAAACCTTTAATTTGATCACAGTTTTTGTGTTATCATATGTTCTTTTAAAAGATTTACCTGTCTGCTCCAGTAAGCTTGTCCCAGCTAAGCTTAGTTTAAAACCAGCTACCTTAGTATCCCATTACACAGAGGACAGGATTCACAGATTCTCATTTTGGTACCTTAGGTCTCATTCATCAAGAATAACAACATAAGTTGACATTTAGGGCATATTCACTTCCTAAATTTAGGATTCCGAACACAAGGAGCCAACACACAAATAAGGACACTAAAGACACATGAGGTCCCCAAGTGTATATCTGTTGGCTGATGACAGCCAGTTCAGTTTTTCTTAAGGAATTACTGTCAATGAGCTCTATTAATCTGCATTTTAATGTAATCAAGTTGTATTGGCTGTGGTCAAGAATGACACTGCTAAGACACAAATCATTATCCAGATATAAGCACGTGCATATCAGTCTTGACAACAGTAATCAAGATCCACAGACAGAAGAAGCTGTGCTAATTTTCCACATCAACAAAAGTAGTGGGGGCTTCTTTTAGTTCTAATCTGTGAGACTCCTAACATTTTAGTAAATGTATTGACTCCAAGTTTTCTAATTCCAGATCAGCCACTTCTAGTCACATCAATTGTAATCATCCTTTTTTCAGCAAAGGTTGGAAAAATCATTAGGTATTACTAATTCATTAAGAAAGAGGTACAGACAGATTATCCTATGCCATACCAACAGGTTGTTCATATAAGCATAGAACCAACAACTTATTTTCAAACTGGAATGCTTACTCAATTTTCCAGAGACCTTATGTAGTCATCACTACATTCTAATTTTAATATGAAAGTACTGTAAATACATTATCATGACAGACAGAACTTACCTGTGCTGCTCTTTAAGTAATTCAGCATCTTGTCTTGTCTCTGTTTTAGGTAAAGACGACAGCAGGGCATCTATTTTCATAATCAAATCACTGCCACTGTATGAAATAAAACACATATAGTTTGTTTTACATTAGAAAATGAATAAAAATTAATATTTTAATGTCTGTCTGTCTTCACAATATTTAGGAAGCCCACATCCCAAACCTGGGCTCTTTAAAGTAATTATAACCTCGGGATTTGTAGCTTTGAGCTGTAAAACCTTTAGCATGACAATACCCAAGAACCACTACAGCCTTATAGCTTGTGAACTGTACAGTTCTTAAGTAATGCAGAATTCACAGAATTATCATTCAGCCTCACAGTTTCAATATTACAATCTGCTGACATTTATAAATCTTGATTCTTTTTTCTTCTTATGTTTTTCCTGTTTGTGACAGCACCAGACATAAATGAGTAAGTTTCAAGTTTACTTGACCACTTAATTTTTTTTGTTATTTCTTACTGGAATTTCCTTGGAAACCTTAGTAGTTCTATTTCAGTGTCACTAAGTCACAATACTTGTCTGAATATGTTTTGCCTCTCCTAATCTTCTGTAGTTCTACCTCTTGTTGATTTTGTTTTGCTGGTAGTGATTCTTTCAGTTGTGTGAGTCCTTCCAGATAACAGAAATAATACTCCAACACAGAAAGCCAATAGATACTGCAGAAATAATATAATTTTGCTCTCTTCTTTGTACACAAACTGGATCCTTAGACTAAGTTGTCTAGAACTCATCTTTACATTTCAACAATGAACAGATGTGTGAATGCTGCCTGGCACAGTGTCAGGGCACCATATCTCCCCACGCCTCTACAACAGACTCCTTTATTAAAAATTTCCAAAGACAATGCACTTTGACCTGAAAGATTAAGTCAGATATTAGTGTGGGTCTAAGATACACTGTATTTTATCAAACTCATTATGGTTCTTTACAATTACTCTTAAGTAAACAAGAGCTAGCAAGATTTCTTTACAGTTAGCTGTATTCTAAGTACAGTGAAAGTACAGAAAGCGTTTGGAATAATTTAGCATAGCTGCACATGTGATAGGAGGCAAGTTGGAGAGGATGTGATTCTTTAGACACAGGGATCTCTTTTGCCTTAACCTCACCACACATACGTGCAATGATGAAAGACTGCACTTCTCTTGGGTAACACAGGGTGCCTTTTATTCCACTCTGTGCTGTAACAATGAGGTACCAAAGAGGCTGTCAGCAGCAGGATAATACATGCAGTTGAAACCAAACATATACAGTTTTTATATATAGTGGAAAATTATGCTAAATAGCACAATCAGCCAAGAATAAAGGTGATACAAAATTTAGCAGATGTGCAATTTCTTCTAGAAAACAGGGCAACTATTTGAATAGATAAGTATACTAAGTCTGCAAGGGAAATGCTAAAGAGGGAATGAGGGACACATAAACCTGTCTACACAGAAGTACTCAGATAAGTAAGAGGATAGCAAATATACAGCATTCAAACAAACACTTTAAGTCCATGTACAGTGTATATATAAGTAGCATGAGGAGAATATATTTGAACCTTTGTTCATATTTTCTCATGCAAAAAGATGGTTAATTTGTCACAGGCAAAAATATTCAATGCAGTATATCCTAAATGCAAGAGAATTTTACCTTTTACTACTGTTTCCCATCTCTTTGACAAGAGCTTTAATCTTCTCTGCTGAGGTACTGTATGTTACCTTTTCTAACAAATCAAAGTCTTCTGCACAGAATTCATTTTCATCTAAAGGACCCAGTACCTTAGATAGAGTAAAAAAATGTTACTAAGTGTAGAATGTCCCAATAATATTCTCTCTGTAAGTAAAATACACTGATATTTTAAATCAATGCACAATATTCAATATGCACCCCCCATTCCCATATACATCAATATTATTAACTATAAAATACTCAACTTCATAGTAACTATGCAGAATTAGGTTTTTACAGTTATGTGATTACGGTTAATTACCACGCACAGTGAATACTTGCAATGGAAATATCCATGCTCTCTTTCATTATACACTACTTATAAATAACAACTCTAAGAAAAATCTTTGTTAGGTACATTATTTTAAACTCAAATTACTGTCTGTCTGCCACATGCTTTAGTTGTTTAATTCTGAAATCACAAGGGTAGAAAAAAACTGCTATCCTACGTCTTTTTTTTAAAGTGATCTTTTAAGTGAAAACACACTTTTAAGATGGATGAATATATATTATCAAATTTATCCAAGCATTTTTAGGAAACTTACTTCCTCCAAACTTAAAATATGACATTGTTGGAGCTTTTCTGGCATACAGAACAGTAATAGTAATCTATAAAATAACACTGCATATGTAGTTATGAGGAAGTTGACACCAAAAAAGCCAACAATTCTTTTGTGTTTCATCAACAAAAGTGCTTCCTGTGTGTTTCTCAGAGGTATTTCAGTTGCATCTCAGAAGCATTTAGGATGCACAAGAATAAGTAAAGTCACAATTTAAAGAGACTTTCCAGTAACGAGATGCCATCATAGTATCTCTTTCTTTCCAACAGTGAAGCAATAAATAAAAAAGAGTAAAAGAGTAGTCTGTACAAATTTTATTTGCCATGTAAGGTATTGACTGTCATTTAACAAGTACTAAATATTGAATGCAACACTGTATTTTTCATCTAGAGACACACTGTAATTAAGGCTATTGGCTTCAGAATATACATACACAACATTCAAACAACAAAATTACTATACTTTTCTTAATATTAAGAATTAAGACTGTAAACCAACTCCATATCTATAAAAAACATGGTGTTTTAGAGTTGAAATACTAATCTAGTCAATATAACATATACATTTATTTATGTGGTATGTTAATTGCAGGATCAAAATTTATTCTTAAATATGATAAATAATAAATCAGATATTAACACATTTAGAGAATTTTGTTGGATTAACTCTAAAATAACTGTGGCAATTACATACATACATAGCAGCTTCAATGGAATGGAGCTGATGAAAAAATTAGGAGTAAAACGAACTAAAAAACCCAAGGTAAATATTCATACCATTCTCTAACTACAGGCTGAATAAGTGGGAAATCAATATAATGCATTTTCTTCAGCTTGAAACTGAAGTTCCAGGAAGTAAAAAATTCCTACAAGAAGACTGAGAGATGAATTAATTTCTTTCTTACCCTGCCATTGCTCATAACAGCCATTTGCCCAGGAAGCAGCTTAAGAACCTCCTGGCAGAACAACTGGTGGGTTTTAATTAAATCCAGTCCTAAAGTGTTGTACTTCTTCTCAAATGTATTGCCATCCATTCCCTAAAGCAAAGGTAAAGCATGAGATGGTGGAATGATTCAGCAAAAATCAATTTTATAACAGATGAGCTAATCAGAGATTTTCTTCAAGTTACGTGGTAATGAGAAATCAAAGTAAAACAATCTCAGCTTCCATGGAAGTACACGACTGTTGGTGTGGAACCACGGTCTCACAATTAGCTAGCATGCAGTTTGTACCCTGGGGCAACTCTGAATAACCATGGGAGGAATGCTGAGTCTGAGGGTAAGCACTTTTTGCACAACCTAGCACACAGCTGCATGAAAAATAACATTCTCTGTTAACAACTGAACTGTATTCTCACTTTTAGGAAAAAGATGTAAAAAAATCTGTAACACGGTAAAAACCTAACAGTCACTCTAATGTGGTCATAGGATACAGCTTGAACATCCTTTGAGGAAGCCAACATCATCCAGTAAGATATGCAACAAATCCATGTTCAAACTGGGGGAAAAAATGCCAAAACTTACATTGGTACTGTGCCTCACCTGTCAAAATTACCATGCCACATTTGGATCTCCTGATATGTATTTCTTTACTAGTAATATGTACATCAAGCAAAGAGATTCACTCAGATACAATTAACAAAATAAATTAGTAACGTATCTGCTTAACTAGCTACCTTTATGTCATTCAAAATTTATTAAAGAAATAAAAGCATGAGACAAAGCAACCAATTAGTTTTCCAATATGGTGCCAGAGAGTTCTTTCAGTCTTCCAGCTATTCCTATTTAAAAAGACTACAGTTTATAGCTCCTTCTGAAACTAAACCTGCAGTTAGCAGCTGTTGTTTGATGACTCAGCTCCACTCTACATGAGAAATTTGAAATCAGCAATATTTGTATTTTAAACCAATGAATTTGCATAAAAACACAGCAGAAAATGTTGGCCAGAATTATATAATGCTTGTTAATCACTTCAGTATGTGCCTATTACTGCTTACAACCACAGTAGCAGTAAAAGGTTACTTCTGAAGTCTTAATTCTTGAAAAACATTAATACTGTCATTTTAACTGAGAGTTATAAAAAAACATATCAACAATTAAAAAATAAACTATTTTGGTCTCAATTATTCAGCATCTCTACTCTGTAGTTTTCAGTACTCTTCCTTGACTTTAAACAAATTCTCTATTCTTTAATTGCATAAAAGTTGCCAAAAATGCAAATTTGCTTGAGCAGAAACTGTATAAGGGTTGTAAATTTAATAACATTTGGCCAAACAGTGTTACTCTCAACAACATCCCTTTACAATAAAATATACGTAAAATGCAAAAGAAAGTAATCTAATTTAGTTTTCACTCACTGGGATGAGTAATTTAGTAATTTTAGTTCCAGCGGCAAGGGATTTTGCTGTCTCTTCCTTACTGAGTTTACTTAGGAAACTTTTTATATTGCTGTTGTTTTGGGTTAGAAAAGCAGTCAAAATTCCTCTTGCAATAGCTGTGTTAGATTCCTTTATTTTTGATGAAGGATTGTTCAAAATCCCAACTCGTGTATGTCGGCTTGTTTTCTGCAAAGAAAAACGTCAAACAATAAGCAATTTTACAGTTCCATCTGCTGTTGTATAATGTATTCATATCTATTATAACTCTGTGAAATACACTTAAGTATTTAATCTTTCTGCAGCTATTTGTCTTTAGAAAAGATACATCAATGCTTAATTCAGAACTACAACTAGGAGTAAAAACATGATTAGTAAGGATTTACCTATCCTGTAATACATATTTTAAATAGAAGATTTCTTTTTTAATAGAACAATTGCCTCAGAGCATTTTGCAGAAGCATATTTTTAAAACAGGACATACACAAGTGTTCATTTACACATTTTAGAACTGGTTTTGTAGATGTTTTTCTATTTTTCAAAAACTATCAAACTAAGCATAAAATATATGTAAGCAAATTTATCCACTTATTACTTCAATCTTAAATCAGCAGAAAAATCTTTTACTTGCCACAGTCAGTGACGCCACTTAAATTTTACCAGAGAGCTTGATGATTCTAAGGTAGGATCAAAGAGCACCACTAACTGAAAAAAAGGGAAAAGGACTCCACTGCATTAAGAAATAAAAAAATAAGGAGTGTAATCACTGGTATTCAACACACTTAAACTTTAGCAACCTTTACATTGCAGCCCTTCAGAAAAAAATTTGTTAAAACAGTTATGGTCTTCTCCAGTGCAGTGAAACGTGTTGAGATGCTGGAGAGGCTTCAGCAAAGGGCTTCTAAAATGGTCAGAAGACTATGGGGAAGCACTGAAGAATCTGGGCTTGCTCAGTGTGGCAAAGAGGAGACTACAGGGAACTCTAAGAGCAATGAACTGCTACTGAACGGGGAGTGAAAAACATGACAGGGCCAAACCCTTCTTGGTAGCAGCAGAGTACCACAGATTTTCACCTGGCAGAAAAAACTATTCTAGGAAGGCAGAGCAACACCAGAGCAAATTGTAAAGGGAGGGGACAGAGTTGCTTCCTTGGAGAAGATGAAAGCACAGTCTCTCTCATAAGTCTGCACTTGACCCACAAAAAAAAAAAAATAAATTGTTACACCTTTATTTAAGAGTATAATTTTTGAATGTGCACAGTGTTGTTAAGAACATATACATAATAATTATTTTAATAAAACCTGCTAGAAACTCACCAGGCTTTTCAAGGCATTAGAAAGCAGTCGTCTACCAGCTGGCTTATCAAAATCAGCAATAATCCAGATAGTAACAGCATATAATGCATCTTCATCTGAAAATTAAAGATAATCCTGCTTTACTTTCTGGAGAATCTTCTCATAACTAATGAATAATGAATTAATTCTGTTTGAGATTTCAAAATGTATGTGTACGTTTGACTGCTGACTTCAACTGCAAGATTAATTTTTGCCACATCAGAATCTTTTGCCCTCTGAAATTGAGTAAGATTCTTAGGAGGTAATTTATCATGTTAATAGGAGAAAGTCACTAAAAGAGCCAAGCCACTGTTGCAGCACTGAAACAAGAGGGCCCTAAATAGTAAGCTAGCTCCAATTAACAAGACCTGCTTTACCAGAGGTTACTTGTGAACATTGGATGGAGGCTGGTCAAATAGTCAGAAATGAAAAGAATTAAGTATTTACAAGAATGCATAAACTAGGCACTGGCAGCAAAGGGAGAGTTTTTCAACTAAAGGCAAAAAAAACCTTAGCATTTCTGGATGCAAATAGGAATAATACTACATACAGTCTAAAGAAAGTAAACTACTGTGTACGTGTATATGCAGAAAATTCCCCATTTTCCTGCTCTACAGTCTCCTGTTCTTTATTTGCCATAGAAGAGCAATAGCAGGTGAAAAATTCTGCAAAATTATCTGCAGCAGAATATCAGTCTACTCAGGTCTATCATTTATCCGTAAAAGGTAATACATATAGATAGAAATTTTCCAAGGTTCTGGGGAGATTCTAGGAAGAGGTTATTATTAACTGTTGCTGGGGTCTAGAGAAACACACTGGAGACAGAGATTTGAAATGTAGATTCCAGTTTAAAGGTTATGGGTTTTACACAAGAGATCTCAATCTTACAAATAAGCCTGCAGATTTAAAGCCAGTCATTTGACAGCTAGCTGGGATGTCCCTATGGTTGAAGACATAAAATCAAATAGAGTCAAATAATTTCATTCTGAAGAAATTTAAGTATTTGACATTTGTTTCTGATAACAGAATAAGTAAAAACTCTGTAAATATCACCATAAAATCACTGAAAGAACAGCACTTTGTTAACAGGGTTATTCTGTCTCTTGATGTACTGGTGCAACTGAGCAGTTGTTAACTGTCCTCTTCTAGAAGTAAATAAGGTACAGACTATTGAAAAATTTCATGCAGAAATATGACACCCCTGTTGTAATTTCTTCTAACTCCAAGGGACTTGCATGTGCAATAAGACTGTTTTATAAAAAAAATTCAAATGTACAAAAAAATTTGAGTTTTAATAAATACAAAATATATAAGTTATAATATCAGAATATATATTTTTTCTTTTCTACAGAAAGACAAAGCTTCATATAGCAAAATTCATCTAACTAGATGAAAAATACGAAGATATGCTAATAAATAAGATACATAATCAATTATTCCTTAAATTATAAAAATAACTAATGTTGGTATAGATATTACAAAGACTATACATTCTGCACTTGACAATGCTGCAACCAAGAGTCACTTGAAAACCAAATATCCTCTAATATCTCCAAGTAAAACCATATTAGCATGAAAACTGTGTCTGTTTCCAAGGCTGCAAAAGTTTTGCAAAGCTTTCTAACATCCTGTCTGTGAAACCAAAAACAACTAGCTATGACATCCATCCCATTTCAAAACTGCAAATTCTAAAATTACTATCTTGTTAATCATAATTTATGCTAATAATATTAGGATGTGATCTGGCTCCAGAAAGAGGTCACTGGGATATTAGAAAATGTATTTATTTACATGGGATCCTTGGGATACGGACTTATTCAGGATATTTTACTGGCAAATATCAAAAATTTAACAATGTAATACCCATACACAGATAGACAGATAACCCATACAGAAAACTAATATACCCTTTTTTGTTAAGTACTTCATGTTGTCTGAAATTACAGCACTTTTATCTTGTGAGTCCAAAAAGGAGAAAGTAGAGAAATCTTCCACACCAAATGGGACTGCAAAATGTAAAATGCAACATGTTAGACTTAAAAAAAAAAAACAACAAAGGAAAATCAAAGGAAAAGAAAAGTAGTTACCGGATGTGGGTCTGAAATGTATGTATCTTCTTTCTGCTCCAAGAATAGTGGGGCTTATACGGGAAACTACGTTGTTCTGATCCATAAGAAAATCTATTGCATTCATGTGATCATCTAACAAACCCTGTAGTAAGAGAAAAAAGTTAAATCTGTACTTTTGTAGTCTCAAGACAAAGACCAAGTATTTGTAGTCTTTCAACTGAGTTAAAGCTTCTATATATACCAAGTTGTGGACAATGTCAAGTCAAAAACAAACTTTATCACACAGATAATATTTCAAAATATCAGATACACACTTTTCAATGAACAACTGCAGTACATTCTCAGTTTCTGGTTGAAAATTTCCATATAATGATTGTATGCTTAGTTGATCCTTCAGTCTTGAATAATTTAAATGTACTGTTTAAAAAACATGACCACAAATTAATGTAAAAATGTAACTGTGGGTGTGATAATATTAATTTCAAGCCATGTCATTATAAAAACTTAACAGATAAACATGACTCAAACAATTCACTGCCAAATATTTCATCTTGCATTCATTCAGAAATGTTGAACATACCAGGAACACTGCCTGCTGGAAGAACTTGGTGGCATCAATAATCCTCTGAAGAATAACTGTCTCTAACTCTTCAGCACCCATCTCTTCTCTATTAAAGGGCACGCCATTAAACAACACTTGAGGCAATGGGCCCAGGTGACTCTTTCTGTAAAAGGTTGCTCCTGCCTGATCATATGAGAAATATCACAGGATTAAACAGACTGTGGCTGACTGTTGCAAAAAATGAAATTAATACCAAGACACAATGAACTCTAAACTCCAAGCACTCTTCACTGTCACACCTTCTCATGAGTAGTACGGACAAAACAGGAAGAGTTTGGAAACCATAGAGGACAGATGGGACTCATTTCTCAAACAGAAAGAGAAACAAGAGAAATCATAGATCCATATATGGTGTTATAAATTTTTGCTTTTTCACCTTGTTGAGAAATATTCTTTCATTTTGCTTAACATTCTTAGCAAAAAAAATTAAGCAAGGAACATTGCAGGAAAACCCTGAGATAAAGTTTACTTCTCCCAAAAAAAGTACCCTAAAAAACTCACAAGGCTTTTTATGTTCAAAAGTGAAGTCTTATTTGATAAGAAAGCAGAACAAGCTAATTTTTCCTCAAAATGAGAAAATTCAGTGAGACAAACAAAAATAAAGATATACTATAAGTAACTCCCCCGTCTTATTCTGCATCCTTTCATGTTTTCTTGCAGCAACTACGCATTCATCTTTCTGTCATCCCACTGTCTCCTCCCTGGTCTTCATCACAGTCCCACTGTCCCCATTTGTACAAGAGATTTCCTCCTGGTGGCTGACTATTTTTCTTCCTTTAATATTCTCTATGGGAGACTTTCCTCTCCTAACTGCATCCAGCTGTTTCCAGGGCAGTTTCAAACTGTCCTTCCATATGAAGGCCCCAGACTTCCAGTGAGGAACAAAGAGCGTGAAGCATACAGCACCCTTTTTTCCAGATGCTCCAATACATCTTTTTAAAGAAGCATTAATAAACATTAGATAACAAATTTTAAAAGGAAATAAATGAAATGGAGTCAGAAACACAAGACTGTATAAATAGTGTTTCTGAAGACACATGTAGGAAAAAGGTATTTTATTTATGTTTTAGCAGAAAACTGTCTACTCAATTGTAGATAAAAGTATCTTCTCTACAGCCTTTGAATCAAAATCCAGAGCTGTCTTTCCCAAAGGATACTAAATCCAGAAGGCACAAGTAAAGAAAATAATGACCCACCTAGAAGACAGGCCTCATCCAAAGACACAGGTAAACAATTTTTACAGTGTGAGAGAGATTCCTTGACTACTAGAAAAATATTTGCACTCCTGAATACAGCAGGCAAGAGTAAATTTTCGTAGTAAGAACAGTAATGTAGAAACCATTGCAACATTTCCATTAATGACTGAATGGTGGCTGAAGAAAAATTTGACTCAAGAGATGCTGTATCTACTTACTTTAACATTTAGCAATCCTTCAGCTTAGCAAGTTATTAGGTTGTACCTGCAGTATTTCTTACCACTTGGGTCTCAACATACCTTCCTTCCTTCATCCCATTCAGAATGAACACCTAGTATACTCTGAACATCAGCATTGGGGTATTCACTTCTAAGGACATCTTTCACATCATCTACTGTTAGAATATTTCCATCTCTCACTTCATGGTACATCTGTAAAAATTGTAACAGAAGAAAATTAAAAAAATGTAGTAAGTTGTCAAACATAACTTGACAAAATTAATAAAAGCAAATAAACAGTAAAGTAAGTTTAAGCTTTTTATAGTGCTCTAGCAGATTTTATATCAGTATAATTTTATATTGCTATATTGAAGTTTTAATATTGCTTTAGTAATTATCACCATTGCACATATGCACCATTTTTCATCAGAGCACTGTTCTGATTAATGTATTATTGTACCTTTAGTCTAATGAGTGTCAAAGTGTCAAAAGAAACACACTTATGAGAGCTGAATGTGAAAGGTTATTTCTCTCCACTAATTAGAGAAGCAATCTAAGTGCTTTCTATAAACCACCTAATCATGGGTAGTTACCTGAATCTATATGGGATTAATCCAAGCCTAACTTGGTCAGTGGTACTTTTTTCTACAGTGATAATTTTTCCGTACCAATGTTATTTTATTTCACAGAATAATATTTTATTACTTTCATTAAACATACAATAGAAATTTGTAGTGAAAAATATTCAATCCATTTCTTTCCAAATGAGGAACAATACATTTTCCTTTATAGCTGTATCTCAAACCTGTATTTTATCTATTCTATTTTTGTTATATTTTAATTATATTTATCATCCCCTCCTTTTTTATATTACAAAATAAAGAGAGGAACACGACATTTTAAAAAGCACACTGCAAATTATATTTTGTGATCTGGTCATGGATAAATGTCATCCATGCATATCAGGTCCCTAACATTTGTGGATTTCTCTTCCAAGGTATTCCTAGTTACTTCAGTTCCTTTCATCTTAAGCCCTCTAAGTTTGTCCATGACATCAGTTTCTAGGCACTAAAGAGAAAAATAGAAAATAAATGCAAGCAAAAAATGTTATGCATTAATACCATATTCTCTGATATAATTTTTACCTGCAGAGCATTTACACAGACTTCTCACTTTATTTTCCTCCAGTCATCTCTCATATCTGAAATTCCTGTCTTTACAGGAACCTGCATTCGCTCACAAAGAAAGCCTGTCTAATTCACTCAGCTGCAAGCCTGCAGTATTTCTGTGTTTTGTACACTCATGAACAGCTCCAGCATGATCAAAAAAAGGGAACTATCTTACTCTGTTTCACCTTCTACACTGGAGACAAACCAAGGCTTTTTCAAAGCCTCTTGGACTATCAAAGTGACATTAAAATCTTTGTACTCCAAAAGATGCAGAACACAAAGACAGGGCCAAACCTGTAAGGCATGCAGTTACTTTTTCATATTATTGAAGAAAGCCTGCTGATAGGTAAAATGACAAGAGCAAGTTGGTTTCTGCAGAAGGAAAGTATTTCTGCAAATAATTCTATAGAATATTAATGCTATAAATGTTTTTAATACTTTACTTCTGTATAAAGTAAATGCATATGTTTCATGTTATCACCAGGTAATAAGATCCTAACTATGCAAAAAATTAATAAATTAAAAAAAAAAGGGATTTCTCGTGAAAGAACAAACCTTAATTATTGAGGTAAAGGCCTGAAAGGTGTCATATTCCTCTGCAATGTAATTAAAAGTTCTCCAAAGAGCTATTCCAGCATCTTCATTTCCATCAATTTCTTCTTTTGTACTTAAAATGAAAACAATTCCAATTCTAAAAACAAACAAAAAGAGATCATACATTTTAAAACAGTATCTGCTTCACACACATTTTAATACCAACACAGAAGAACAAGATGTTTGCACTCAAGTAATCTGCCCAGCATGCAGGAATGCAAACCCTGTACCTGGAGATGGCTGAATACCTGCCTGCCCAAGGAAAGCAGTGAATGAACTCCTTGTTATGCTTTATTTGTGTGTGTAGGTTTTGCTTTACCTATTAAATTGTCTTTATCTCAACCCACGTGTTCTCTCACTTTTACTCTTCTGATTCTCTCCCCCACTTCACCAGAGGGCAGTGACCAAGCGGCTCTGAGGGGTTTAACTGCCAGCTGGGTTAAAACAACAACAGAAAGCCTCAAAGTCCAAGACACTGATGTGAAGATCTTGCTTCTCCAGGGAACAAAGACTTTGAGCAATGAGACAAAGACTTTGAGCAATGAGACAATCTGGTCAAACAAACTGCAAATAGTGGCATAATAACTGAAGCCCAAAGTCTTTTCCCAGACTAAACACGCAGGAGAGTTCAAACTGAAGACATTTTAAGTCATATTCCCTCCGGAGAACACATAAGGATCCTACTGGTCTCTACTACACTATTGGAAAGGACTTCTGATCATTACAGTCCCAGATCATACTTGGTATAAGAAAAGGACAAGAAACATCCTTCTGTTGAGTCTCAAGTAACAGAGCACATCTACATCTATGGCTAGAACATACAGATTCTGAAGAGAAAAAAGATATCCTATTCACGAACATAGTTGTCTGCATTAAAAGATGCAGGATTGGGAAGGTGAGTTCTGCCAGTCACCTGGAATTCTGTGCATCCAAACAACCCTTGTAAACATTTCCAAGCCTTCCACTGTCTGGTATCAATAAACTTTTTTATAGGTGCAACCCCAGCACTTTACCATTAAACCTGCTTGTACAAGGGGAGAGAGCAATGGGAAGAAGATGGTGAAAACCAGGTATTTTTATGAATCAGAAATAGAGATTTTATGTGAATACTTTGCTTTTTGCAGCACTCAGGGGATCAACTTCATGTAGTTTTCCAGAACACATCCTTGAATCCTCCTGAGTATCTGCAGCTAATGCTATACATACTAGGTCTGCAGCAAAATCATCTACCTTTAGCTGTCACTTCTCCCAAAAACAAACCTAACACCAAAAGACTGCTCCATGAGAAATCCCTATGGAAGTAGCCATTCAACTTTTTTCTCCTCTACATTTATCTTTTAGCCAACGTACAGGTAGAGATGTCTCTGGCTGCCAAACTGCAACCAAACCCACCCAACCCACTGTGCTAACTGGCTTACACAACCACAGCCATCTATGAAGTACAGCTGTATGAGCTGCTGCCTACTCCTGACCACACATATGACAGCACTGGACAATGTTCCATATGCAGCAGCTGGCTAAAAGATCGAAAACTATGCCCACTGTCAAAAAGACACAAATTGCAAGACAGAATAAGAAAATTACAGTCTTTCTAAAGGACTATCAGAGACCCAAATCTGGCTTCTGCTATACAGAACACTGCATTTTGCAAATATTTCCACAAAGCCTGTTATAGCTGCTATAAGAACATGAGGCACCTACTGGTCTCATGACACATGGGAGCTACTGCAAAAACATGACCATGTGCAAGGCTGAGCCCATGCTTCAGAGCACCTTCATATTTACAGTCAGTAAGCTGATTTGAGAAGTCAGCTTTTCATTTGGATAGCCACTTCACATCAGATATTTTAAGGCTATTGAAGTGAAATCTGTCATATCAGTATAAAATCACTTAAACAGGTGTTCAGGACAATCACGTGTCCATAAGATCACAGGACAGAGGGATGTAAGAAATACAGCAAGTTTTCTAAAAAGATGAATAATAATCAGTGCATTAAGAGGCACCATGTTCTACAACGAATTACTCCTCTCATTTTTTACATCTCATTACTGCAAATAACTTTTCCTGAAGACTTATTTCACCTGGATGCCGTAGGAACAGTCAGCAAAGCTAAATATGACAGGATAGACCCCATGACTTGTCTACATCTTGCATACTGTGTACATGGCTGTTGCTCTCGTCCCAGAGAAGATATATTAACACCAAGAAAGTTCAGAGAAGGACAACTCAGAAAACAAAACAAACTTCGGAACAGTTTTCAGGAAAGGAGTAACTTGTAACCTAGGGAATGAAATGAGTGCAGTTGAACATAACAGAACTTTATAAAATCACGGGTGGCATCTAGAGAGAGGGAGAGACTGCTTAGTCTCCCATTTCTAAGAGCTACAGAGACAGTAAATGAAGCACTTGAAAGTCTGGCTCAAAACAAATGAAGCAGTTTTTCATACGTCACATGTTTCAACTGTGAAAACACCTGCAAAAGGATACTGGGGCTGCTAAAACTTAACATGAATCTGAGGGAAAACCAGAAAAGTTTGTGGAACAGAAACCCCTTGAGGGTTGTTGAAAACTACATTTGGATCTAGAATTCTTTGATATTCAAATGCACGAATGCCAGGAAATACTCAGGCAGAGAACCTGGTTCCACTATTCTTTTTATCATACCAAGACAATTTCTTGTGGCTTGTAGTAGACAGACTGACCAAAACAGATCTTTATCCTACCCAGTTTGGCTACTCTTATGCTGTTATGTATCAGAAAAGGCAAACTATGTTCTAGGCTGTATTCCGCTCAAGGACTGAAGGAGCATTGTCCCCCAGGTAGTGACAAAATGCAGAGACAACTAATACCTGTCCTCCATTGTGTTTTTGTAATTGAATAATAAAACACTAAGAATAACAAAACAACTCAGAGATTGTAAAACTTTAAAGAAAAATGAAAAACCTGTAAGTTACTGAGGAAAGAAAAAGCTCTTCGCAGGAAGATTTCAAATATTCAGCATGGAGTTCATCTTGCTGATCCTTTCTTAAGTTGTGGAAATAAACAGTTCTTACTTCTGAGAACAATTCTTTTTTTCTTAAAACAGGCACCTCAGATTAACCTGACTGTTCTCCAGAAGTGTCTCTATCTCAAATGCTGACTAGTTCAGATCCAGACAACTAATCTTCAGAAATTCAGAACTTGATGAGGGTAATCTTGCTTTAGTCTTTATATAAAAACAAAATTAGGTAAAGCAACCCTAATCGAAAGAATTGAATTAAAAACCTTCAAAGTATATTTTACTTACAGAATGTTTTGATTACAATGCAACTTCCCAAGGGCATCCAGTGGGACTATTTGACAAGAAAATTTTTTATCAGTCTTTTACAGTTCATCTTACACATACTCAAGTATGTTATCCCTTGCAATCTATTTGCTTAAGAAGACTTAATACCTGAGTAAGGTTGACACAACTGGGTAACCAATGTGTCTTATCTGAATGTGGTTGCACTGGACTCCATTTGAATTTATCTTTGTCTAGCAAAATAGAAGATGAAGAAAAGAGGAAAGCAACCTTATTTAAAGACTTTTCCTCAAGACTTTCAGTTTTTCTTACCTAAGCGGCACATTATAATGGTAGAATAATTCTGCCACTTTCATATAATCACCTGTATCTTCTTGGACAGGATCAACAAAAAGTACCTAAGAAGAGAAAACATATTATGCAGGAAACATTTATTCTTGATGTCTGCTTTTATTTTCTTTTTCAGACATAAAATCTAAGATAAAAATGTTAACTTCCAAAGGAGCTGTACACCCCAACTGTTTTCAATTTTTTAGAGTATTCATTGTAAGAAAACATTAAGAGCATAAATGAAAATAACTTCAGAATTAATAAATTTGGACCAAATGCTGAAAACAGGATTTAACATTTATTAAATTTCAAACCAAGTGATACTGCTTTTCTCCTTTGAAACACTCTGTGACATTACTTTGTTTATATTAATGAACTTCATTTAAAAAGAATATAATACTGATTTTTCTGTTAGTTCTTTTAAATGACTCTCTTCTGTTGTGAAAACCAAACAAAAATAAATAAACAGAATATATTGGCTTAAAACTTCAATTAAAAAATGGAGCTTTGGGAAATTCTTCCGTCTCATATCTTTTTGTAGTCACTCTGTCACTTGCTGTAGCTTGGAGTATAAAAATAAGATCTTTCAGGTATGCACAGAATCTAAAACTGGGACATGTTTGCATAGATAGATTATCCTTATGTAGATTTAATTATGACATCCGTACCTTATTTATTCAGCTTTGCACTGCAAACTCCCATGCAGCAGGATAACTTTAAAAATTCTGAATGCTCCCCCCATCAGATTATAGTTAAATGTTGTAGATTTCTACAATATCGTGTTATGTATAACACATTTAACCTTGAATAAATAATCTATGTTATATCTATCTTATACTTCATGAGAAACATGCATTTTTATTACATACTGCTTGTATTTTCATTGTTCTTTTATATACTGAACTTCATGTCACTTTAAACAATTACATCAATAGACAAGCAAAGCGCTACAGATGTCATCAATCTGGGCTTCTGTAAGGCCTTTGACGTGGTCCTTCAAAACATCCTTCGCTTAAATTGGAGAGAGATGGAGTTGATGGATGGCTTGTTCGGAGGGTAAGACCTTGGTGGGACGGTTGCATCCAGAGGGTACATGCAGAGTCAACAGCTCAATATCTGGACTGTATTGTGACCAGCGTTACTCAATATCTTCATTAATGACATAGACCAAGGGATTTGAGCTCATCTTCAGCAAATTTGCAGGTGACACCAGGCTGAGTGGTGCGGTCAACACACCTGAAGGATAGGATGCCATCCAGGGGGAGCTGGACAAGCTCAAGAAATGGACCCATGGGAATCTCATGAAGTTCAACAAGGCCAAGTACCAAGTGCTGCATATGGGTTGGGGCGACTCCCAGTTTACTAATAAAGGTTGAGGGATGACTGCATTGAGAGCTCTGCACAATTACCTTTCATAACTTAAATTTTAATTTAAGTCAGCAATAGCTGCTCCCTTAACTTACTAAGTGATACAGAATGCTATGTACAGAAGAAAAATTACAAGACATTCATTATTGGTACACTTTATAGTGTAGATCTTTCTGTACTTTAGTTCACCATTTCTAAACCAAGGACAGTTCCCTCAGCAGTGCACTATGAAGAAAATTCCTCAATAGTAGTGAATGATCTATGTGTAGCATGGAAAGGAACATAACTCCTGACAAAATCATGCCCAAGTGTGGATATCAGACTAATAACCACATGTAACTCACTAGAAAAAGCAATTTTCACTATTATTAGCTGATCCACATAGAAAACAAATCTTAATAATAAATCTAGCACGTGGATTTTTAAATAAACTGTCTGTCCACATATTAATACATACACCATGCATAAAAACTCGGTTCTCAAAACTTACCAAATTGTGTAAATTCCGTCTAATCTGCTGGAGAACTGCAGGAAGTGTGGGTCTTAGCAGTTCTTGATAGCTTGCAGGCCATGTGCTATAACTGGGATCTTGTTCTATGTTATTAATCCACTGAAACAAAAAAGGCAGCCATTTAAAAAAACACACACAACACTGAGTAAAATACGTGGGCATAAATAATACTATTTTAGAATACATGGCAAGCCTGCAAAGAATAAAATACCTTTCTTTTTCTTTTTTTTGAAACACTAACAGAAAGTAGCTTCTAAAATTCATCTTTTTCTAATCAAACTGTTTTTATTTCCAATACACAATGAAACTATTAACGGATGGAAAAGGAAAAAGGACCATTTGTACTGTGTATAAGAATGTGAATAAAATATTTTTTTCCAAGTGTGGAAATTATTTTCACAATACAAATGTAACAACATATCACACAGACGTGTAACACAGCATAACCATCTTGTAATCCAAATGCAGTATTATCTATAACCTGCAGTAACAGCACTTCAGATATACCAAAAGAAACAATTCACATGTAGCCAATTGGTTCTTCTAGTCCTTTCTGTGCAAGCCTTGGCAAGCAGAAGAGTGAAATACAGCTCTTTTAGGTTAAAAAAATTAATATTTTAGTGCCTTTTCTACTGACATAACATCTTTGTAATGAAATCTGCATATATTTTGAAGGGTAAAAAGCTCAACTATTGGGACAGTCAGAAATAAAATATTTAGGTGGTCCATAATTCACTTATTATACTTGTAAACTATACTTAGAAGTCTTACATAATATGAAGATACTACGTAGCATAAGGTAGCTAGAATAATTGCTGTCAAGTCAAATTCTACAGCTGTAAATGTGCAACTACGCTTAGATGTATTTCTCTTTTCTTTTAAAGATCCTACATCTTAAAATTTTAGTAAGGTATAAGCTAGAGAAAATTATTCCTAAAAATATACTGATGGAATATTATCCTTCAAAACATTTTAAACTGCTTATCAATACATGGTCTTAGGACTAGTATTCCAATTACACTACCAAAAAATGTAAACTGTCTCCTACACAGAATTCTCAAATGTGTACTATTTAAATAAATAATTGCTTAATTACTTACTATTATCGAAGAGTGACGAATATCTAGCGCATAACTGTTATCAGTAGGATGTATATGCAACCTCATAAATTTACTCAGGATCTCCTCTTTGATTCCAAGTTCATGAAGGCCATGCATCACTTTTCCTTCCAGTTTAAGAGTCTCTAAGATACTTTTTCAGGAAGATAAAATACATGTCTACACAGAACTCTTGTCATGATATAAAAACTATTTTTCATACTAGAAATAATCCACAGAATCCTGAAAACAGCACAGAGGAAGCACATAGCCATGCCTTTAAAGTTTCCCAGAAAACCCAGTGGGACTCTGGAACACCTGTTGCAATCTGAAAGTTCGAATTTGAGAATAAAACAAACTCTGAAGTACTTCACTGTAGAACACAGATGGCAAGATTTTACAATTGCCTTCATTTCTTTCCTCCTTCGTTTTGAGTTTTCTCTTTTTTGAAAGTTTTCTTCTAAAATATGTTGAAATTAAACCTAGCACTATCATTAAAAAACGCATCATTACCAAAAAAGATGCAGGTGATTCCATCTCAAAACTCTGGCTGATGAAAAACGTAAGTAAAAATTGCAAGCATAAATGCTAAACTCAAGAAAGTTTAAGAAGACATTGTGAGCTAAAAATTGAAAATAAATAGAGACTCTGGCAAACCAGTAAATTTACTAACAGGCCACCAGAGACAATTTTGAACTAGTTGTTTGTCCTGCTGTTGACAACAGAGAAGAATACAAGGAAAAACATTTGCAGTTTGAGTGCTTGCTTAAATCAGGCAAGTCACATCCAAAATAATTATACTACAATTGCACAAACTAGAAAAAAATTGCTTATACCAAAAAGCATATGCCAAAAATAACTCAAGGTGTTGGGTATCTAAATTTAATGCCTACAATTTTTTTTTTTTTACAATCTTTAAGAAACAGCGATATGAAACATTTAACTTACTATAAAAAGTGCTTTCCCCACTTTTTTAGAGATACGCATTGGATTCCCTCCATTTCCAAATTAATTTTACATGGTAAGTTGTAAAATACTAAGTAAATTATAAAACATATTCCAGGAAAAAATGCTGTTTTCAACTGCTTAGAAAATGTTCATGTTCAAAGCAAAACCACTGTAAACCAGTATTCCCTCTACTGGAGCACTTCCTGGCCCCCAAAATGCAACAGATGAGATTTACCACCATGAGCACAACTTCTCCAGTATTATTAATAATTCTGTAATCTTCAGGGATGCACCACCTTACCTAAAGGGATCATGAAAATCCAAGTCAATATGAAGGCCATTTAGAAATAAACGTGCTTCTCCAGGTTGGATTCCAAGTGTTTCATGAAAATGCTAAAAAGTAAAAAGCACTGCTTACTTATTTAGGTATACATCAACTCTTAACATGCATACATAAATACACAGACACAGACATATATACGTATATATAAATCTTAAGTAATTCTGCAAAACATACACATCAAATCTCTTCCACACAATTCTTTATCTGAGTGTTGGAAAAAATATTGACAACATTCTTTTATGAGTGCTATTTAATACATTTTGAATGTGCAAATACAAATGAAAACAGCTGGCAATCCCATCCCCAACACTCTAGAGTATGCCTTTCTGTACAAGGCAGAGAAATGGATACATTCTCAGTGTTTGCCAACAGAAAGTGAAAATACACACACATACAGAAATACAGCTTTTAAGTTTTTTAAAAATTACTCCTACATATCCATTCAGAAAAGGGAGAACTTATATGTGTCCTTCAGACCTCCACCTGAAACTAGCTTTTTCAATAGCTTAACATCTCTCAATTCCAAAAAAATGTGTAGTCACAGTTGTTTTGGGGAATTAGGGAAAAACGACAAGAAACCTACAATCTCCTCAAACAAAGGGACCTTGGGAAAAACACAGATCAGAAAGGGATAGCATAGCATATCTTTGCTTTGCAAAGAAGAAAAGAGATCCACAGTGAACAAATACAACAGGAAGCATTTAGGGAGTAAAGTATGTCTTATCATTCTATTTCAGTGAGCTCCAGGGCACCATGCTGTTCAATGTCTGGAGGCTGGAGTCAGATAAGTAACAGGAGCAACAGCAGTAGTGCATCCCAACTCACCCCATGAGGAGCACTCAGATTTCTGGATCTATCTTAAATCCCAAGAGAAGAATGGAAAGCACAAAAATATGCAAAAAAAAAAGAAAGGCAAATTGAGAAAAACATTTTTACACATTTAGCTGCCACTTGCTAAATAAGTGTGAACAAAACATGCACTTTGAAAAAAAAGCACTTTTAAAGCAAGTAACTTGGGCTGTGTATATTGCTCCACTTATAAGCCTGTCACTGAACAAATGAAAGAAAAAAAGGGGAAAACATTGAAAATGGCATTATTTCTTTAAAACAGTGCAGTTACTTTCACACAGCCAAATGACAATAAACTCAAAGCTAACTGGTTTGTGGCATTACAAGTGCAAACCTACATAAATGAGACAACAGTTTCCTTGAAGCTCCTTGTGATCCAACATATGTGCATTATTGCTCATCACTCATTGAAAAGGTACCATATTCCTTAGTATATACAAATATTTCCATAACCCAAAGCAGAATGGAAATATGCAATGGTACCTAATACCAGTTTATGAAAGGCAGGGCTCCATGAAGGAAAGCAGCACCTGTGATAAGTCTGAGCATAACACAGAAAGAATTTTTATTAAAGTCCAAAACTTGTCTTCATCTTGAAAAGCAGCTTTTGAAATTTGCACATTTCATTTATTCTAATGGTATAACCTGAACTTCTTGGTGCTTTTGTTGCTTTTTTGTATGTTTATTTTACAGAAGTATAATGTAGTTCCATATGTTTGCTATAAATACATATCTAAATACATACATTCATACTCTGATATAATGTGAAGAATACTGTGGACTTACAATCATAGAATATTTTGGGTTGGAAGGAACCTTAAAGATCACCTAGTTTCAATCCCATTGCCATGGGCAGAGACATATTTCACTAGACCATGTTGCTCAAAGCACCATTCAGCCTGGCTTTGAACACTTCAGGAACAGGGCATCCACAGACTCCCTGGGCAACCTGTTTCAGTGCCTCATCACCTTTGCTGTCAAGACTTTCTTCCATATTTGTAAGAGAAATTTCCCCTCTTTCAGTTTGACCCTATTACTCCTTGTTCTGTCGCTACAGTACCTGACAATGAGTCCTCTCTGGCTTCCCTGTGGGCCCCCTTCAGATACTGGAATGTTGCTCTGAGGTCTCCATACAACCTTCTCTTCTCCAGGCTGAACAACCCCAACTTTCTCATCCTGCCTTCGTAGGGAAGGCGCTCTAGTCCCATTTAGCAATTCGTGACCCTCCTCTGGATTTGCTCTAACAGCTCCATGTTCTTCCTATGCTGGGGGCACCAGAACTGTACACAGCACTCTAGGTGGGGTCTCAGGAGAGCAGATGCAGCCCAGGACACAGCTGGCCTACTGGGCTACAATCTCCAATTTGGGAGGAGCTGCATCCCACTAATGCTAATAAATAATCAGAAAGATTTTTATTTTTTTTTTAAATGCAGTTATTATAATTCATGAAAAATTTAGTAGGCACCTAAAAAATGGATGTCAGAGGGCTTTCAAAAATGAGTACCATAAATTCATGGCAGTGTTTCCTCTAATAAGGGGAAGAAAAAAAAAGCAGATAATTTAATTACTTCCTTAATTTATAAATCCCACTTTTTTCCCAATCATACACTCATGTAAATTACAGATTTTTTTTCCTTTTTTGTATGTCCCAGAACTTAGTACAGAAGAAAAAGGACTTCTATCTTCCTTACAACTAATTGCTGCTTTGGACTACTGCAGCCCAAGTGCTGGAATTTGTATTTATCTTTGTGAAACCTCATGCAAATACTGAAAATCAAAAACCAACTAGAAGTAGTGGCTGGTGTCTGACATTTATATTTTTCCTGCCACAGCTTCAGTTACATGTTTTCCCAAGGTCTTACTCTAACCAGCCAAAATTCACAGATGGCTGACAATACCATGTGTCCTTGCAACAGGCGACATTTCCGATCATTTTACCTACACAGTTTTATCCTGAGACACAACCAAAACAGGCAGTCAAGACAAATTGAAACAGCCAGGCACACAGCCATAAGTCTACTCTGCATCAGCCAGCCAGTCCTAGGTATACTTGGAATTTTTCTACACTTAACAAATCCAACTTGGATTACAGTTTTAATAAATGCTTTAACAGCACTGTGCTATGAAGTGCTGTGACCACAGAGTAATCCCCCTGAATGCCACTGGACTCAAGGAGCGAACAATAAACATAAAGATGATTACAATCTCCAGCAGTTTTACCAGCATCCTTCAGGGTTCTTGCACAGATCTTGTGACAGATCTTGTTCAGCCAGAACAGCCCTCTTGCTGAAGCACCAAAATCAGCACTTAGGACATGAGATCTCTTACCACTACTGAAAGCTTACTGTCATAAGCCCAGACACTCATGTATACACATACTGAGAAAGACTGTAACTGGCTGATGTAAGTCATAAAAACACTAACCAAAACGAATTCAAGAACAATGAAAAAGTTATCATTCACTGGGTTCCAAAATGGGAGTCTCAGTTTTTCAAATTATTCAGTACTGTGGTAGGAAACGATCTGAACTGAACACAGAATGGGTCAGGTTGGAAGGGACCACAGTGGGTCATCTGGTCCAATATTCCTGATCAAGCAGACTCATCTTAGAGCACATAGCAGAGGATTGCATCCAGACGGTTCTTGAACATCCCCAGTGAGGGAGACTCTGCAACTTTTCTGGACAAATGGTTCCAGTGCATGCTCACCCACAAAGGAAAAAAGTTCATCATATTTAGGTGGAACCTCCTGTGCATCAGTTTCCTTCTCTCCTATTGCTTGGCACCATCAAGAAGAGTGTGGCTCCATCCTTGTGACAACCTCCCTTCAGATACTTATAGATATTGATAAATCAGAGGTGAGACTTGCGATACAATTTTGATGCTAGGCATTTGATTGTTCAGAAGTGCATTCAATTTGCCATAAAAACATTGATGGATGGAGTATTTAGGCAGCCAATACTAGAATTTAAGGCTGATAATACCCATACAGTATTTTCTTGCTAAACTATCAGCAAATTATGGCACTGGACCTTGTGAGTTGTGTTTAATGAGATTTCAGGTTTTTCTTTTATCTATAGCAATTCTTCATCTATTTCTTGGTTAGGTATCAATTCATTGCACCTAAATCATCACATGTCTTTCAACTTACAATATCTTTATTTCCTCCCGTTGCATTTCCTATTTAACTTTCATTATCTTGAGAGGGAATCACCCAGTTACACACAGCATGGGATCATATCTCTCCTGCTGCTAGATGGATGTACTGCAGTTCAAGAGTGCACATGCCAATTTATTGCGCTCAAGCAGCAATGCTCAGGAAGTTTCCCTACTTTTATTGAACAGATTTTAGCTTTTAGCTGTCTAAAGGCCTGTAGACTTTAGACTACAGGAAGGATGCAGTATGAAATTTAAACTCAGTGTGATAGTGGCATAAAATCTTCTTAAAGTTAATACAGTTAATACAGTCATGGAATCAGAGGAGCGATTCAGCTGACCAGCCACACAGATACCCAACGTAATTTGTTTCAGGGCAAGGTATCTTGCACTGGAAAATACAGGTGAGGCAGCTGAGAATGGATGCCCAGGCGAGATATATGCCAGATCTGCATGACTATCTTGGATAGCATGTAGCATCTCAAATGACATGAGAAATTCAGGCTTAAGCATCTCAACCATGCCCCATAAGAAAAAAACATTGAGTAAGCTAAATTGTTTTTGCTGTCCATTGCCTACATCTTCATTGTCATAACAGCTTACATATATATAGCTTTGCCTAAATGCACACTTCATTTCAAACCAAATTTTAAGTTATTTTTTCTAATCCTCATATTTAGTAATTGCCATTTTAATTCATGGTAGACCTTTACTTTTTTTTTTTTTTTGCATTTTAGGGTGGAGAAATAGTTTTTCATTAAGCAGTTGGTTTTGGTTTTTGTGTTAACAGAGTTTCAATTTAAGAAAGTCATTGTAAAGACTTCATCAAGAAACAACAGAAGTCTTGATACCAACACTCATACTCTGGAGGAACTATGATCATCAGAGCTACCCTGACTATAACCCTAACAAAGAGATACAGGAAAATGTGTATGTTGGCTGTATACAGAAAGCAATGAAGCAAAGTACAGATGCGGATTTCCTCCCTTGAGCAAAAACTACGGGACTTCTCAATAGTGCAAGAAACAAGAGGAGTGCACAATGCTGGGCCCACTCCAAGATCTCTGTGAAAACCCAAGAAACGTGCACCCTGAATACAAGAAAGCTAAAGGAGAACTGCTGAAATATATGAAATGTCTTTTCCATATACCAGTCCCATGCTCAATCACTTATAGACAGAAAAAGGCCTACTCAATTGTTTGCTTAACAATTTACAAGGATTTAACACTCAAGCCTGTCACTATTTGGGCAGGTAATACTCAAGACTGGAAAGCCTTACATTAGTTTTGCATAGTGGAGAGGTATAACATATTTATGTGATATTTTTGCTACAACAGAGATGACAAGCTCTTTATGAGAAGGCTGCACCAGTGCAACAGGGACATTGTTCACTTTCACTGTTTTGGAAGGTTGGGAGAAACTGGAAACACACTCCCCTGGAGATACTAGCCTTGGCAGGGCACGAGGAAAAGGCCTGAATGGATACAAAGCAAAATGATACACAGAAATGTTACAGAAGTACAGGAGTGCCATAAGTAAGAAATGAATCCCTTTCATTACAGTGGCTGGACAATCATACCACCATACAAAAACACATGTTGAGAAGATCAGGACTAAGGACAGTGCTATGGATGTCATTTCACATGACCAGTTCTAAAAGCATGGTGGCTAACATTTAACTGCAACACTCAACTTGAAAGAAAAAATCTAAACTCTGAACACGGACACAGAATACAAGAGACATCGTGAACTCAACAAGCACAGAGTGACAGCTCAGGATAAAACTCAGATCAGTCAAAATCACAGGAAAAAGGACTCCTCATGTGATACAAGGATCAAACAATGCAGTGACTCAAAGATGAAAATAAAACCACTATCTACCATAGATGATGTTCGAAATGCTTTGCAGGGTAGTTGCATTTGTGATTCTGAGAGTGTGGAAAGCTCAAATCCAGCATGTGCTGACCATAATATAAACAGCAAGCCTAGATTCAGCAACAAAGCTCTAGAGAAATGAACTGATACCTATTTTGCTTTCACAGCACGATTTGTGACTCAACACAATACTCCATGACAATTGTCTGGCCTTGCCTAATTCTGCAAAACTAGAAGAGAGAGTGGAAAAAGTTTCATGAACAGCAGAAAGTGAAATGTTGCATATTTAGATGTTACTACCTAGTAACAGACTTTTAGATCAATTAGCTCTTTTTTTCTGATACAAATCATGTGAAAGTTGCTACACTAATAAATCTCCAAATCCAGCAATATAACAGTAACTCAAATGTCTACTTGAAGAAATAAAAACAAACCTTTTGATTTTCTTCTATTTCACTCCGCATTTCCTTGGCTACAGGCACTCTTGTCAGTGATCTGTTAAAATAAAATATTCGTATCACTCAACCATTGTATTTTCAAAAAAGCATTAAATAATGTGAAATAGGTATTTCAATAAAACATCCAGTGCATCGTAACTGAAGAATGCTGTAATTAACTGTTGAAAAGAAGAGCAATGCAGTGTCATAAATTTTGTATTTTCAAAACAAATATTGTTCCGTGTTACTCTAGTATATTATAAAAAATAAGTTGCTTGGTCATCTAAATTATTACCTGAATACACACCATATTTGTATATTTTAACTTAATGTTACTATCTCCATGCTACTCAACATCACAGCATGGACAGTCAGGGATTTGTCTGGACAAAAGCAAGAAAAACATGCAAAGAATGACCAATTTAAAATTACCTGAGACTTAAAAAAAGATATTTTCAGATTGAGACCCTTGAAAATGTTAAACATTCAGAGACAGTCAAAATTTTAGTTTCCTTAGTCATTTAACCTTTCAAAGATAATCCACTGATTAGTCTTGTTTACTTTTGAATGTTCTGGAAGACTTTCTATGTTCTTCTGCCACAATGTACTGTATATGAGGTTTATAATAACCAGGCTATCATAAAATACTTCCAAAGGCAAATTAATCTCTCTATGTTTTAAGAAAAACTAAACCATATTAACCTAAATCTAACTGTCCTGATAAATGCCAAAATAAATATGCTATATAAACATATATGCCTATATAATCACTTTTTCAAAACAGGTTTGTACATGTTTTAGCAAGTTTGGATGGGTCTTCAAGAAAAACTGCAGTTGTCTTAAACCTCAAAGTTAACTAAGCAAACTGAGAATTATCCTATATGAAGTCAACTTCAATACCTATGGCTAATAAAGCAGCTATTTAAAAACATAAATCCTCACCTCCTCCTCAAAGAAACTGATTCAGAATAGATGTTGCTAGTATACTCAACATTTCTCACAATGTGTCAGAAGTGAGACATAAAATCAGTTTATTTTAAACAACTACTCAAGCTTTCCAGGTGATCAAAGAGATTACTTGTTAGGAGCAAACAATACGATTTCCAAGCTTGGTTTTAGACAGTCCTGAGAAAAAAATACTTCAGGGAAAACCAAACCATCTGATTTTTATCATGCTGAACTCAACATAAAGAGTAGGGCCTGTAGCTCTCAGAAGCGATGCTTCATTCTGCACACAGAATTGATAAAAAGATGCACAGATCAAAAGGACAACTTAAGTATTTCCAAATAGTTATGCAGAAAAATAAAACGTGAATGTAAAAATCATAAAAAGGTGGAAAGGAGAATACAAAACTGTTCTAATGTTAGCAGGGAAGTAAAATAACTAACAGTAAAGGATAAACTTTACTGATAAGAAAGCAATACCCTCAGGAATTAACTAGCTCCTTGTCTATGCATGGCAGCTGACCATGCAGGATTCTAGCACGGAGAAAGGGTGATGGCTGGTCCTCGAAAAAGACACCCTTGGAATCTGAGGCAACAAGTGCAAAAGTACGTGTGAAAGACATCTGATCATTTTGAGTTCTGTCATTTTTTCAATTTGTTCAGAGCTGCACAAAGTTTTTATGCATGTTTTTCTAAATGTTAAGTGCTATAGACTCTACCTAAAGAGAAACACTTTACTGACTGTAATTAAATGGATACTATTCATCTTTCTACACCATGTAGGAATGTTCTTGTATGATCTTAAGGTTGCAATATTATCTATCATATAATTTTATGAATCTTCATTCTTACCTGGACAAACATGTAGCTATGCAGTACTGAGTATTGAGGGGAAAAAAGGAAACCTTTCACATGGTCATAATGTTGACACTCATGAATAATTACTAAACAGCAAGTAACAGAATATTGTACTACTTCATTATCTGTTCTTTAGGAATGCAGTACTATGACAAGCACACAACAAAACAAAGATGAAAAACACCCTATAAAATGAACTATCAAAATGTCGCTGTGACATATATCAGTTGTTACACTGTCTACACCTGATGACATTTTCTAAAATCTACCTCAGACTAACCTTTTCAACTGGAAATACTGAGAAACAAAATACAGGTTGCAAATGAGAAAATGAAAGAAGCTTTCAGAGGAATGGTATAATAATTTATGGTCTAAGGAACTCCTCCATTTTCAAGGAACATACCGTATTTAACTTTTATTTTCATAACTACAGTTCTAAAATTTTTATACAGCCTTTTCAAACCAAAATTTACAAAATTAAAAAATGGTTTTTTTCATATATAAACTGTCTGAAACTGAAACAGTCTTCAAATATTATTAACAGTCAGTTGTCGATCTAAAGTGATTAAGCAATATCTCTTCATTTCCTGTTTATTCTAGCTTTTATTTTTCCAAACTAGTATTTTTGACTCATCGGGTTAAGCATGATTACATTATTAATGAAATATGTTGTGTGCACTGTTTTTACACAATGCCCCTTGGACTTAAGTTTGTTGTCAATGTAGACCTACTAAACTGAAATTATTTCAATGTTTGTAACCTCTCATGTAAAAAATACATGCTAGATTAGCATGTTAGCATAAATTACACAGGACACAAACCGTGATTCCTCTTTCAATAGTTTTAAAGTCTTTTTATACTTTTACCCATAAAATGTTCGAAGAGTAGGTAAATTGTGCTCTCTAATGCCACAAATACGTTCCACTTCAACCCCTGTCATGTAACAATTTAATGACTTTTTAAATCAATGATTTAAATGTCACCTAGCATACTTCAAAATGACTTTTTCTTGTCCTTTAAAGAACAGAGCTGGCCTTGAAGTTCAACATTATATATGCTTCCCCCTATCTCCTACTGGAAAGCTGAATTTTCTGATTGCTAATCTAATTGCAAACTTATACCATACTATTTCATAATAATTGTGCTTCAGGCATTTTAAAAGGCATTTTACTTCCTTGAAACAAGATGTTACAATGGTAGATTTTCCATTACAGTGTAGATTTTCTCTATTAGACAATCAGAGGTGACAATGAAACACTGTGATAATTAAACTAAAGTGGCAAAGCATGCTGAGTTAAGAACCTTATTTAGCATCACGTTTAATTCACTAATTCAAGCAAATATCGCTGATAGGATTACATGAAGAACTTATTAAGTATGAAGAAAAGATTTTCTCCATTACAATAAAATTGGCTTAGAGAAAACACAATTTTTAATATCAGGACAGACAATATTAAGGCCACAACCATTTTTAAAATATTTATCTTGACCTTCTATTAAGTAATCTGTTACGGAAGACAGATCTTTCCCAGTAAGAACACTAACATAGAGTAGCCAGGGCCCAATCTCGGCAGCAATGTTGTGCTTAGAACTAATGTGTGTGGATCCCCTAAGAAATTTATTAATAGAACTTTGCCTCTTCCTATTGTGACTAGAATTTGCTAAAAATTCAACAGAAATTTCCACCTGAGAAATACCAATCCAGTAAAATCTGTAAGGACTAGGCATTCAACTGTAAGTGCCTGAAGGATTAGTAGGTCTTCATGGCACCTCCTGCATCAGACAAGGAAACATTTAAGAGATCAATCATGAGCTCTCCCTGGAGTCATCTTCTGCTCAACGAAATTGCCTGGAATCCATCTAGCAAGCTGTCAAACATGAATATCTGGCTGCAGGATTTGGATATAAATCTGTATTACTGTCATTAAATTCAAATGCAAACATTAAACTGTATTTGAAAAACAAGTTTAAGTATCATACCTGGCTCTTATTGGGAAGTTCTGAGCGATGTCTTTCATTACCTTTAAAGCATCATAAGCGGGAGTGGACATAATTCGAGCAGCTGCTTGAAAACTAAGATCTGGGGGGGGAAATTAAACAAAAATAATCACACTCTCATTGTTAAGGTATTTTATGTTTCAATCAAGGATTCAGCAATTATGAACTAACAATATTAAGGTTGGTCACTTGGACGTTGGAAACATTAAATTCAGGCTTCTCCACAGAATTCTGCTTGACATTCTTGAACATTCACATTGTACATGCAATTTCTAAATTTACAGAAACACACTGAAAAAAACCCAGACCATTCATCATGTGGTATTATGCCATTATCACAAGAGTATCACACTCAAATCTAGATACAAACCAACCCACAGACAACTGTAACTGCAGTAAAGAGTAAGACTTTTCCAGCTCCAGGCCTTAACAAGATTTCCAGAAAACACATATATTTAATGTAGAAGGTTGCATTAAGCATGTAAATTGCACAATATTCAAAAGTAGCAGCAATTTCACAGAAAATGAAGACTCATGAAAAGAGTCAATCAGTTAAATTTCAGTTCTCCTAAGTGTCTAGCACAATTTTTAAGCGGATTTGATTTTTTTCTATATGCTTTTTCTTAGAATTAAGTAAATTTTCAGATACCAGGAGAGCTTAAAATTCATTTGTCTATCCACCAAAAAAATAATGATGGAATTGGAGTCTAACTTGAGTGTGACAAATTTTGGCACATAAGACTAGGGAAAAATTCAATTTTGGTACCAACAGCGTAAGGCAATAATATGTTTGGTGCTTCCATGTACCTTGGATACAGTTTGTTTAACCACCTCAGGGCAGTGATGTTTCTTCCTCATAATTTGCCTGTTAAGACACTTAAGCAGAAACTGAAAGCCTCGGGTTATTCAGTTTGAGGAAAGCTGATGCCACAAAAGTGCTGTGCAGAAAGTCATAGAGGATGCTGCCTACTTAAACTTTGCATCAACTTTTCAAAGCAATTAGGAATTAAAAAAAAAAAGAAGGTTGAAGGAAAGTAAATAACATACATTCTTAGTGTAGCCTGATAATGTACACCTCGGCTGCAAAAAAAAAGGTGAGTGAGAGGTGGAACGTTAACTTGGTATTTCTTAATACTTATAACAAAAAGCATAAAAAGAGATCACTCTTTTAAAAGAGTATGTTTCAGATCCCTTGCAACAGGCACATAACTTGTGATCAGGAGAAGCAACACGCAATGGCTGCTATTACTGCAGACAATGATGTCTAAACCTGCTGTGAACTTAGAGCATATGTTTAAAATCCTTCATAAATTGTTAAATAATTTCCATTTTATGCTGAACAGTTAGAGTACAAATATTCAAAATGAGGACAACTGACATCTTTTTACATTTTTGGTTATCTCTGGTTGGGGCTGTCACTTACCGACCTCCCCTTGCAGCACCCTGACACAGCTGAGAGCACAGTGTAGGGCACCTTGGGGAAAATGTACTTAGTAATTACTTACCTAAAATATAAAAGCTCTTGAAAGACAACTCTTGAATGGTGTATAGAAATAGAAGTATGCCCTATAGCTGAAGTACTTTTGCTTAAATTTAGTTAAATTTTTACTTGGAAGCTAATTAAAGGAAATCAGAGACAAGCTGAGCCATTAATTCAGCCACTATAATTAGTCATTAAGAATGAACTAAAGAAAGCACCCTGGCAAGTCAGCAGTAAGAGTATCAAAACAAGTGCATCATAAAAACTGGGGGCTGAAGACCCCCTGTCTAAGAAGAATCTGAATCACAAACCTCTACCAGTCTTTGTGACACTGAACAAACAGCAATCCAACACTTAACTACTTTCAACACTAAGAAGTGGTTGCTTGGGGGTCAGCACCAATTTCGTGTCTTATTTATATAGCCATGACACCACAGAAAGGACCATCACTAAATAAAGATCCTGTACTGGCTTTTGGAGGTGGACATTAAAGCGACTGAAGTTTCACAGCTGCTTCTGCTTTAACATCAACTGAGTAGTAATCAATCATGTAAAAAAACTGAATAGTCAAAAAAAGTAGTTTCTTTTTACTTGCAAAGTAGGTTTGCCAGAAGAACTTAAAAGCCGCATTTTGCAATTGTTTTTAATTTCAGACAAAGACAGATCCTGCAGTTGAAGTTCACTGATAAAGACTGCAACTGAACTACACTTATCACAAATAGCTAATATCAGACTGGACACTGCTAGCAAGCTCTGCAACACCAGGGTCCCAAAAGGAAACTGAAACTCAGATGATTGCTCAGTCTCCTTCATTGGAGTAGTATGAAGGCAAATAATTTTTGATCAGGTTTTTCTTTAAAATTCAAGAATGTAAGAGGGAAAATTTAGTCACCTAAACTTATGTGCCATGACATTTTAGGGACCTATTTCAGAGTGATTTATAATTCCATTCAAGCTACAGAATGTCCTACAGGTCATCAGCACAGAAGCTGTTTAGAAATCAGCTTCTACAGATTTGTTCTCCATTTTTTAAGGAAAGCTTTTAAAAGCATGTTCTACCATTTGATGTTATATTTAAAAATGTATCAATGTGAACTTCAGTACACTGAGAAAAGTTAGAATTTATAAATTAAACTATCTTTAACATGTATTTCTTCCTAACACAAGCGTTGTATCTTATGCTTCACCTATAAAAAAAAATCTGAAACTAAATTTAATACCTGAGATGACACATCAGGCAGAAAAACAGGCAATAGGACTCTCTATCTTGTAAAATTACTTCAATGTTCCTTTAGTTTCTAGCATAGAAGATACCACAGATGCCTTTTAATTACTTGATGCAATACAGCCTTTTTATGAAACTGTTTTTTTTAAAAAGAAGCTTTTACGGTAATGTTTATATATCAACATAACATAGGAAAATTAAAGAGTATTGTGTTAGTTCAGAAAAAATGCAATACATACCCTGTAGCTCCCAAACCTTCAGTGGTTCCATGTTGTTAGCAGTTTCAACTAGGTGCTTTTTAAGCTCCTTCAGGTTACTTTTCAGAGCAGGATACCTCTGTCTACAATAAAACATTTTCCTTTTAACACAGGCAGAATCAATTATGCCCATCAATGCCTGCTTTTATCCACAATACCTCTCACAGATAATACTGTATCTTTAGGGTAACACCCAAAAAGGAAAATTTTAACTCATATTAAAAGAAAAAAAGATTTGTGGAAAGAAAAGATGATTTCTCAGGACTAAAAACTAAGTAATTAGAGTCTTAGAGTAGAATCATTTAGGTTGCAAAAGACCTCTAAGATCATCAAGTTTGACTGTTAACCCAGCTCTGTCAAGTTCACTATTAAACCATATTCCTCAGTGCCACATCTACCCAGGAATGGCCACTCAACCACTTCTCCAGGCAGCTTTTCCCAATGCCTGACAACCCTCTCCCTAAGGAAATTCTTACTAAATACAAGTTCAACTGTTTTGTAGTGATCTGCCTCAAAACCTGCCACATAAATTTCGATGGAATGAATTAACTCAAAGATCAAACAATATTAACACACAATACAGGTAATTGTGCAGTTAGTTTACTATAGCATAATGTATATGCATAACTGTATATTAACTGTACTATAGATTGACTGTAACTATATGCACAGTTTGTGGCATTACTTAGAAAAGATATAGGCAACACAAGGTTGAGAACATCTTTTATAAATTAACATTGCTGACAAAGTCAAGCTAATGAGCACACAAATCACTAGTCAGATCTGAAGAAGAGCATGGTACCCAAAAGCTTAGCTATTTGTTTTGAAAATAAAACAGGGTAGGGTAAAGAAGTTTTGAGGGCAAACACTTCAGTCTGCTACAAAATGTCTTTGAACAATCTCCATTAGATTTCTAAGTATTTTATATCTTCTGCTTACATTCATAACTATTTCACAGCTGAGATAACTATAACCTTTGACATAGATATAACTGAGGGACAATTTACAGACTACTAAAACATCTATTTCATCTCCTGTATGAAATGGAGAAGAAAAAAATAAGTCTAGCAACAATGTAAAAAAAATCTGAATAATTATTTGACAGCTTCATTAGTCAGCCACAGTGTAACATCAAGAAACTATGTACAGCAGAATCCAAGAAGAAGAAAAGCTCAGATAAGGATATGACATGAGAGTTTGGTATTACCTGCTGTGGAAGGTCTCTAATACATAGGTGAAACAACATAGAAGCCTGCAGATCTCGGTGCACTTCTAACTCAATCTGTTCACTTTAAAAAAGGCAGGAAGGGGATGGGCTCTCAAGAATTTAGACAGAATTAGAAGCTCTGAACTGTGAGACTTACAGTTTGGTGAAATTTTCTAGAAACAGGTTTACAATTTGCCTTGAATGGTGGAAGACAGAATGACACTACACAATACCCACAGTCTTGAGGATTTTTTGCTGAAGAAAAAATGATTTATGATTCCCTTCATGGATGTGTTAGAGCAAAAGGGAAGCACTATGGATGACTGAAACCACGAAATGTATCCACAACTGAGGACTGCAAGGAGCCCTCAATAGGGTAACATTCAATTTCATCTAATAGATTGCAACTTGGAGATAAGAGTTCCTGCTGGAACAGAACACAAATTCAGAAACTCCAAAACAAAAACATATCTATAATAAGCGCATCTTCCAAGAAATATCACTCCTATGAAATTAATTACTATCCTTCTTAAAAACACCTTCTGCAGCTACAGCACATGGGTTTGGGTTTATTGTGCTGCTACTTGCATTTTGAAAACCAACATCTTACAAATATGAAAATGTTCTAAGTTTTTGTGACTGTTACCCAGAAAGGCTTTTCTTACCTAAAAAATTACTGTATACATTCAAAGAGAAGTAGAAAACTACAAGCAATAAATTGAAATTAACAGAACAAGCAACAGTTGCATCTTTACATTTGGAACATGTACATAAAAAAATAAAGTAATTTCTGACATATATCTCACTTCCAAGAAAAAAAAAAAGAGTTCAGTTTACAGAAACAAATGTAGATGTTTAATTATAACATATCAACTCACTTTAATTTGCCAAACAGAAATCCTTGGACATCACTTTCTTCCTCCTCTTCCTCATCTTCCTCTTCTTTTGTCTCATTTGTTCCTGAACACATAGCACATATAGGCAACATAAGCCAAGAAAGTTCTGTTGCATTATGTTCTTATATTGTTAATTATAAATTAATAACCTATTATAAAATGGTTAGCAGAAACATACAATCAGAAAGTTACCATTCCCAGGTGTAATTTTAATTAGATTTATACTTACACATTTTGGCATCAGAATTAATTACTTTACAGAACTTTGCAACATTCGGACTTTTAAATATGATTCATTCAATGATAACATTTTTTTTATAAATGAAATGGATATGGTTAAACAGTTCACTTCCCCAAACAGCCATTTCTCAGTTTTATTAAGTGATAAGATATAACTCTTATCAGCCAACTACTACCAAATTTATGCTTGAAAAGCCTGATGACTTTAAAGCGCATGGATCTCCAGCTAGAATTTGATGTAAGTCAGAGATCAGTTTCTTTACCTTTAAAAAGTTAAAGCTATTTTTTGACATGACTCAAAGGTTATTAAGCCTTAGTCTTACCAAGGAGAGTTAACATTCCCTGTATCTTGCAAATGTCCATGAAAAGTAATTTCTCTGTATCAACATGCTGTAACTACCAATTTCTGTGGTAAATGCCTCATTACAACACACTGTAGCATCCATCTCTCCCAATTCTATGACACATCACATCTTTCCTACAGAAGACTGTGAAAGTATTTCCACATAAATTCAGAAAAAAACCCCTCACCTTTGAAACACTAATGGGTAGATACTGTAGTCATCAGCATATGAGAGATGCCAATAAATATAAAGTAATTGAAGAGGAAAGATTAAATAATTTTAAACTGAAAGAAAACTGGGTTATGTTTTGAAGATGTAGAGAAAACAACAATTTGAGGTTAGATAATGAACTGTATCCTAAGCACAGATCTGTACAAATGTTCTCATGTATTCTGATGTCGTAGTTCCTAATACCTGAGATTTCCTTCTGCAGAAAGAAATTAAGTATAACCTTCAAAACATTAATGACTGATGATTGTACAAAATGAAGATTCTAATACATCTGAATAGTATCTCCAATGAGATATCAATAGATTTTAAAAAGCACATACCTTTAACCTGTGTGTCATCTACTGCTTTATATTCTGTACTCTTTATTGCAAGTTCCACACCATATCCAGATAAATACATTTTCCTGGCACTTGGTTTCTGCTTGACAATATCATTTTAACAGAAAAAACATTAACTTAAAAAATTTGTTTATAGGATGTTAGCAATATATAATACTGTAACTTTACATGTTATGACAGACATGACTTAAATTCATCTTTCAATTACACGGCATATTGACAGTCCATTGAGAAGGCCTGTAACAAAATGTGATGATCTCCTTTATCTCCTGCAGATCACAGAAAGCCTGTGTCAAAATTGTAGTTCCTTCACATAATACTGGAGAAAGACTAGAACAGGTAGAGCTCATAGCACCCTATACAATTATTGATACCTCACAATTCACATTTTAAACTGTTATTCATTTCTTTCTAATGTTGCTAGATCTTCAGCATGTTAGGAAAAAATTCTCTATTTTTGCAGCAGACTGATCCTTTTACAAAGTTTTGACAAAACAGTTAATCTCTATCTGCACGGGGGATTAAGAACATGTATTATTAAAGCATCACTGCTAAAAACAGGTTGCCACTTTGTTAGAAACAAAAAAGGACTTTTAACTTGGCAGTGGAAGTTTGACATTCAACGCTGCCATTACACACAGAATTTTTCTGAAAATGTGCCCTCATTTACCCCAAACGAAAATATGCTTTCCCAAATGCAATTTGCACATGCACAGCAGCAATTTCTTGAAAACCTTTCAGCTTTAGCTTGCAATTTCTAAGAATCATTCTGTACTGAGAATGCTCCAGCCCACAAGTGAAAACCCAGCAGGGCTGGGAGTTTTCTTTGTCCATCTTCTAAGCAAATCTCAGTGCAGAGAAAGCACTGCACTCTATAAGTAGTCTCGGTGATACTGGCAAAAAAAAAGACAGCAAGAAGACCGTACCTCTTCTGCTCTCAATGCTCCCTCTTCTGGTATTTAATGTAAAAAAAGGAGCGAGAATCTGTCTCAGTGGGAACCAAAGAATAAAAATGGAGGTTACAAGGAAGAAAGGAAAGGAGAAGGAAGGGGAAAGGGGAAAGGGAAAGGGAAAGGTCTGAAGAGAGAAAAAGTGCAGGCAGGAAGACAACATACATTTGGGGGGGTACCATGGTGCATAAGCCAGGCAGAGCAATGAGACATTTAATATGCAAGTAGGCATTTAATAGAAATAAGAGAGCATAAAAGAACATAAAGTTCAGTAAAAACTATACCCCACACAATTTAGAATTCAAGACCGACATCTTCAAATTCTCTATTTCATTACTGTGAGCAAACAACTCAAAGTCATCCACAAACTGCGTATCTCATCTCCCTGAAATGGCTGGTGCACATGAAATCACAGCAACCTCTCACTTCATCAGATTATTCTCATATTAGTCACACTATTTAAGAGCCGTCCTTTGAATATAAATTAAAAAAGCCTTCCAGTAACCAAAACTCGGGACAATACAGTTTCATCTACTGGTACTTTTCTTGCTTTGTTTCAGGGAAAAGAGTAAGTTAGGGAAAGAATTCAGAAACATAATGTTTCAAATACTGACTCTGTGGAATGCAAAAATCAAAAAACTGGTCAATAATATTGACCCGGACAGCCCATACTGCTGTACTACAGTGAACTTATGAGATTATACTGAGAATTTATAAAAACATAATTAGTAATGTTTCAGTTTGATTTTCTATTCTGCTTTCCATTTTTCGAGTTCTTGTCATTGATATGTTTAGTCTGCTGTACCAAAATTCACTCAAGGTCTTCGTACAGCGTACTATATCCAGACATATAACAAAGAAAGAGGTATTTCAAGATCAATCAGTGATGTAAACAGTGTTTGCATATAGGATTAGATAATATTATCATGCTTTCCCAGCTTCAAAGTTTGTATCAGGTGAATCAGTTCACCTAGAAAGCTTTAAAACCACAACGTATATTGCACTTGATTTAGGCAAATGCAAAAAAGAAAAAAAAATGCAGAAAATGTTTTGACAAAAAGCAAGCAAAACAAAGACAGATTACTAACAGTTTACTAAAACATTGCTGATTAGAACTGCATACCTGAACATAATGCCGGAGAACATAAACAATTTCCTCCTTTTGCGCCTTCTCCAATAAAATCTTGTGGAATTTGACAAAATCTTTCGTACCCATTTCTGCATATAGAATAACCACTGGGCCATCCTCTTTAACAGCTGGGAATTTATGGTCTTCTTTAAAAAGATATGGCCTGGGTCTGGTTTTAAAACAAATAATAGTGATATTATATAATCAGAAAATAAATTAAAACAGTGGCAGTTTTTCTACCTCATAATTGAAAAAACTAGTAAAGGCTTATACACTAGAAGTATGCAAGCCAAGTTAAAATCATCACAAAATAATTGTGATTGCTCACAAACAAACCTAGAACACCAAATTCGCAAGCTAAAGTATAATAAACTGAAAAAAATCAGCATCAACTATAAATAATTGTAATATATTTTATCAAATCACAACACAAAGCAAATGAAAAGCGTAGCACTCGGAGATTTTGTGCAACAATCAGTAACAGCTTGAAGCTTTTAGTATGAATGATGCTTTACATCTATTAGAGATGTAAAGAGCAATCAGCAAGTCCCAGAGTAGCAGAAGGATATTTTGTGATGTTTGAGAAAGCTGCTAACACTCATGGAAACTAACTGGGGTTATACTGCTTTAACACTACCAAGCTCTGTTAATTTACCTAATTTTGCAAATTTTGATTTCGCCTACCTACCCTCCTCACTGAAAACCACAACGAGAAAGGTTATACTGCAATGATTTCTTATATGACTAAAAATATCTTTTGAATAAAACCTGAGAAAGATGGAGAAGTCACAGAAGATATGACTGAGTAGTGTACTCAAGGTGGTAGTTATGGATGACCACAATTCTTTTTCAAAGCCTTTGCAGAGCCATATTTAAAAGACCAGTAAACTCACTCCAAACATCTCCAAGACAAGTTACAAAACTCTAATCCGACACACAATAAATGTGTGCAGTAGACACTAAAGAGTCATACCAGAAAGGTGTGAGCAGAACTTCACACATATCAGTTTCTCTGATGCAAAGCTCAGGAATACGTTCAATGTAAAAATCACAGAATAATATACACTACAAAGGACCTTTGGAGGTAATCTGCTGCAAACCCTCACTCAAAGCAGGAACAACTTGTATCAGGTGACTCAGGGCCTTAACATCAACATCCTATTTAAGGTAGGTATGCAATCAGAGACCTCATTTGTGAGGCACAAATAAAAGGAGGGAGTTTGAGAATTAACTTGGGTGCATGTAGCCATTTGTCACAGAAATATCAGGCAAGCCTTCCCACTGCTATCACTGGACAAGGCAGACCAAGTAGGTGTCACTTGGGAGTCAGAAACAACCCTTGAATGAGTAAGCTCTCTTTGAGAACTGACCCAGATTTGCCCCAATGAATGCATTACAGACACAATGTGGCTTGTGCAACTTCCTGTTCGTATCCAGAGAGACAACAACTGTCGCAGTCACTTTTAAGAGTGGAAAACTTAAATCAAAGGAGCTTCACTTTTCTTAACTAGCCTGAACTACCTTAACTAAGGTGGTTACCAAGTGCTACCATGACTTTCTTGAGCACTGATGGACTCAAAAGAAGTGTTTCATATGATAATGAACAGGCTTCTCTGAGAAATTAAGTGCTGCAACAACGCTGCATAGAGCTACCCTAATGACCTTGGATTGGAGAATTAAAGTGTTCAGCCCTTGTAAATCCAAGATAAGGCTCTGTTCTCTGTTTCTCTTCAACACTGAATAGTAGTGAGAAGGAATTGATTCTCTTGCTCTTAGAGCTGAAAGCTAATTAATTTCCTGCCATAAGAGATTCTCACGAGAAGGCTGCCTGAAAGGCAAGGAAGAACAGCTGGGCTGACAAAAAAAAGATTAAAAAAATTACATGGATGTGGAGTTCAACACTTGCTAATCTGTTACTAGGATAGTACAGACAACTGTATGCTTGCCTGGACAGTAGCCAAGATAGGATGCAGATGGAACATGATAGAAGGCAATAGACGCATGTACTAACAAACCTAAGGCACTGATTGTTTTGAACAATGTGCGACTCCAATTAATGGTTCTGCTGTTGCCAGTAAGAGCCACAGAGACCTTGGTATTGTGATTTGGACAGTTAGCAAGACAAGCAATCCCAACCATTTAACCATGTGTCCTTCGACAAAGCCCTTGAGCAGCCCCCTGCACCTTCACGCGAGTGTCTCCAATTAGAGCCAAGCAGTCCATCGCAACACAGCTGAAAGTGCAAGAGGCAAAATCACAGTAGCTGCTGCATAAAGGACTGCAGGAAGCAAAACCTTGACCTTGACATTTGGGTTCTCCTGAGTTCGAAGAGCCTGAGACCTCCTGAATCTCAGGTTGAGCTGATGTATCCACACAAAAATATGCTGCAGCCTCTTCTTTCTCTTCCAGAGGGATTTGAAGCTATCAATTCCTAAAATTAGAACATTCCTAGGGTCCTCATCCAAATATGGTGAATTTTAGGACAAAACTGAAAGCATACCTTGAACTGGTCTGACTTAAGCAGAAGAGTCATGACAGACAGAAGACAAAAAATAGTTTGAAACAAAAAGTAATCAATACAACATAAAGATCTCTTTTCACAAAGGACAGAGAAAAAGAATGACTGGCTTAGAGGAACCAACAGCAAGATGGCACACTGTCCCAATTATCATTTGTTCCCCATATAGAAAAGAAAGAACAGGAGCCCAGCCTTATTATATATCACCTAGGCTAAACAAGTCCTGAAGAAGTGAAAAGCATATGCTAGCCAGAGTACAAATGGAAATAACAGTTACTTGAACATGTGAAGGTGAACGTGTTTTTTTCAAAGTCTAGCTCTAGGAACTCTAAATATATGAGTGACACAACTACTTTTGGAGTGGAGAGGAAATTTATCAAGATTTTGCCCCTGCAACTCTAAAGGTTGCAATGTAACTGGTGCATGTAAAACTATCAAAATTACAAGAGCAATTAAACAGAAAGAACTTCAGTTTTGTTTCACATTCTTAAAGTTAATGATTCCTAAAAGTCTAACTCTCTCAATTCTGATTAATTCAGGATTCTATAGTTTAGTACTACAATTTTTCAGAACCTTGTAAATTTGGGAATAGTATCTCCAGAACGGAGAATGTGCTGAATCCAGGTAACTTTTTTAAGGATGACTATATTCAGACACTGTGACAAAATGTTAAAGTCTTATGATGCTTTAATATATGACCATAAGAATTCAACAGCATTTTAAATTATTTATACCACATTTTTGCCTTTTATCTAAGAAAGTAAGAGACATTTGTTAGCAGAATGTAATAGTTAAAAACTGGACATTGTGAACTAGACAGCGAACTGTTTTTGCAAAAACCTCGGCTACTGAGTAAGTAAAAGACAATGATTTAGTAGGCTGTAATTGCATCAATACTTAGAATACACCATAAACCACATATGTGGAAAACAAAATTGTTCTCAGAAGCAACCAACCCCAAAGAGACAGGTTTATAGGTTTTCAGGGGTTTTCCCCAAAATTTATAGTTGACAGAAAGCAAAATCCAAGAAATATACCCTACTAAATCATCTTTCAGCTCTGTGTATCTCTGTGCAGTGGCTGAGGGTACAAACACTAATGTATATTATGGTGCCCTTAGCCACTGCAGGAAAAAAAAAAAAAGAAAAAAAAATGTTACACACAGGTCTTAAAAACCCACAAATTAACACTTTTTTTTTTTAATAGAGATTAAACATTATGATTTCATTATTTTGTTATTGTTATTTTCATAGGTTCTGCACATTTTACTTCACAGCCCAAATTAATTCTGGGCTGATGCCAGTTACCACAGGACAGAGCCTGCAGACAGGCTTGATAGGTGCAAAATCTAGCACAAGGTGAGAAAAGGTTATGTCAGCTGAGGCAGACTCCACTGCCACTCCTGTGCCAAGCCCTTTCAATCCAGAAAACCTCAACTGCAATGGCACGTAGAAAAGTCTGTCAGCAGAGTACTGGCTCAGATATACGAAATTTTAAGGTTGTATATTAAGTACACTGTAACTATCCCATATAAAAAAAAAACTCAAAAAACCCCACAGAAATACAAAATTATCCATGTTATTAGAGGAGCAAAGCTCTATGATTTTATTTTAAAACCCTACTTCAATTCATAATTGAAGAATTCTCATAACATGAAGTGTTTAAAATATTTTAAAATCAAAAGTAACTCTTTTAAAATAACATATGCTTTAAATGGGTATGTCTTTAAAGCTCCAGTAAACTGGGATTTATGGACTTGGCATTATCAAGAGGAACATAAAATTTTAAAGTACTACAACTTTACATGCAATAATACATTTTTCTCTTTAGTAATCTATTTTTCCTCTTAAACCAAATCATTATATTTACCTCTTAGTAGCCTTCTTCAGCAGCTTTTTTATTTCATTAGTCTTACAGGTGTGCTTCTCATGGATAACCACAAATGCACTGCAGCCTTCTGGTGGAGGTTCATCAGCTGCAATCTAATATTTCAACAATTATACTCAACCAGAATGCTTTGATTGCACTTCAACTTAAACTCACATCCCTTTGATTAAAATAACTCAACAGCTGCCATTAAGTTGTGTTTCTAATTAAGCCCATTCAAAACTGGGTACATGTGAAAAAAATAATGAAAAATATTAGAAGATTAAGGCCTTATAACCTTTGTGAAATATTTATCAAAAGCAGTCATACTCCAGAAAATACAAGTCCAAAGGCAGGGTTGAGAAATCTCCTTCATAACCTGAAATCACAGCCTGTACTCTGAGATATTTTTAACTTTGCTTGCTATTAGCAATCATGTTAATGTACAAAGATTAGACATCTGAACCAATAAACCCCAAACAATTAATGCTAATTTTGGGTTTCTCTCTGTCTCACCCCTTGCTTTTTTTTCTCCAAACTTTATTCACCTATGTAAAGTGGGAATCATATGACTGCATATCAATGAATCCAGACTCACAAGCTGAAAGATAAAAGTGAAAAGACATGAGTCCGAGATATTCCTCCGAAGAACACTTGCAAAACTCCCTAAAACTTTATTACAGCTTATTACCTTTCAGAAACATGGATTTCTCACTTTATCTTGAAGATGGTATTGCTAAAAGGAGAAGGAGCAGTTTTAGGCTTAGAAGCAAGAGTGAATTTATGGCCTCCCACTTTTTTGTTAATAAAGCAGGTACTTGTTTACTTTATTTTTCAACCTTTCAAATAAAAAAATCAAGAGATGACAAATCCACTAAACAACAAATATAAATTACTTGAAGCTACAGGAAATGTCCTAATTTGGGTATGTCTAAATTCCTGAACGATTACTTAAAGCAATGCAAAAATCCCCACAACCTGAGTTTTACAAAAGGAACAACTGCAAAAAATTCTACCCTGCAAGGAATGTTATCCATACAACTGAACACCAATACTTGTTCCTGTCAATATAACCAGCTTGTAAAGCATCACCTCTATAAATGGATCATGCTTGATTCCAAATCATATTTGCATATATTTTACTGAGCTGTAACAATGAAAATTCTGTACTCTGTAGCCAAAACACCACACATAATTATGTACCAAATATATCAGATAATATATTAGATAATCACCTGCTGGAACATCTGAACAGTCGGAGAATAAGCCCGTATAGAAAGTGCAAACTTCAACAGATTGATTTGCAAATTGGTTAAAAATTGTCCTGCTTTTTTCAAGATTAAATTGTAATAGGAATGCTCTGAATCTGTTGAAGAAAAAAAAAAAAGAAGACAAACTTTTAGTATTCAGCCACAATTGCTGTGGTATATCTTCCCATGCTACATAATAGGTAAACATTAATGTTAGCATTGCTCAGCAGTTCAAAAATCTTGCATGTTGTCCACTGATAATTGCTTCCTTTGTTACCAATCTAAAGGCCGAATACAGTACAAATACAAGAAAAGACAACTCAATAGTGCTAGTTAATATCTAAATTTTCAGCAATACAAAAATCCATTCAGTCTCTCTGAAGACCCATATGGAAAGCCCTGAGTAGAGTTTATTCCTTCATTTCTGTTTGTCAAGCTAATGCCAGCCTTTTAACACATATATTCAAGGTCACTTACTTTCAACCAGCATTATTTTACAAATAATTTCCTCACATTTAGCCTTGAAACACTCCACCCATGCAACTACATAAATAAAAATCTTCCAAAGGTGTCATTCTTTGGGCTACTCTCACATAATCTATTTCTTCCTTTCAAATACGTGATAAACAAGAGTATTAGAACAGATGCAACATAGGAAGTAGTTTCCCTCTCCCTGCATATCTTGTCTTTTCAAGGCCAAAATTGAGTCCTAAGACTCTAAGTAAGAAGGTAGGTGGATGGTGTCCAGGAATGACATAAGCAATAATACAGAACATTAGCTGAAAATAATTAGCTTAATTTCTCATTCTAAAGGCATATTCAATTTTCATAACTAAGCACCTTCTATCCTCTCATTTTCCTCTTTACAACCTTTGAGTGGCTGTAAAAAAATATTCTTTTGTTCTTAAAGCCTCCAGTATCTCCTTTCTGCCTTTTTCTTCTTAGAACTCATTTAGAAAGGCTGAGTTTGCTGTTAATTCACTAGGGAAAAAAAAGTCCAAGATTATAAAAGTGTATAATCTGCATTTCAGAAAGCTCCTTCCCATAAATTCTATATGATGTCCTGCTTCCAGCTGGGATAGAGTTAGTTTTCTTCCTCATAGCTGGTACAGTGCTGTGTTTTGGATTCAGAGAATAATGTTGATAACACACTGATATTTTAGTTATGGCTAAGTAGTGCTTACCCTCAGTCAAGGACTTTTCAGTTTTCCATGCTCTGTCAGTGAGGAAGTACCCAAGAATCCAGAAGGGAGCATGACCAGGAGAAGCTGACCCAAGTTGGCCAAAGAGCTATTCCACACCATAGAATGTCATACTCAATTTATAAACTGAGAGGAATTTACCAGGAGCCACTGATCCCTGCTCACAGATGGGCTGGACATCAGTCAGTGGGTGGTGAGCAACTGTACTGTGCATCACTTGTCATAAGTTTTGTTCCTCTCTCTCTCTTTTGCCTATTCTTCTTATTATTCTATGTTACTTCATTTCTATTATTTAACTGTTCTTATCTCAACCCATGGGTTTTACCCTTTTTCATCTCTCTTCCTCATCCCACTGAGGGGAGACAGAGAGAGTAGACACATGGTACTTAGTTGCTGGCTGGGGTTAAACCATGACATTATCACTACTGTCTTACATTAAATTCAATGGATGAAAACCCCATCTCTTCTATGTTTTCTATACCTGCATATAGCCCTGGCAAAACTCAAATGGTATATCCTGAGAGAAGTAGTTGATGGAGCTGGGGCTGTTCAGCCTGGAGTAAAGGAGGCTCAGGGATGACCTTATTACTCTCTACAACTACCTGAAAGGATGTTGTAGCCTGGTGGGGGTTGCCCTCTTCTTCCAGGCAGCCAATAACAGGACAAAAGGAAATGACCTCAAGCTGCACCAGGGGAGGTTCATCCTGGACATCACGAAGAATTTCTTCACTGAAAGGGCAGTTAAGCACTGGTGGAGCCGCCATCCCTGGAGGTGTTCAAGAAATGACTGGACATGGCACTTAGTGCTATGGTTTAGTTGGAAGAGTGGTGATTGGTCAAAGGTTGAACTCTGTCTTGAAGGTCTTTCCCAATCCTAATGATTCTACGATTCTAACTGAGATAAATTTGGCTTCACACATTCAAAGCAATGAATGTAAAAATTTGGAAGTGGCAAATTCTTCCAGATTGAAACATTTTTTCAATAACTATATTTTCACATTTTCTTCAAATTATCTCTACAAACATAAAACTAAATCTGAAATTTCTGCCTTTCCACTCAGCCCCTAATAACATCCTATTGAAGATAATGAAGAGCTATTAAATATACAATTCTAAAGATACTGCCTCAATAAAATATTTTTACCTAAAGTCTTTAAATCCTTTGGCTTCCAAATTCTAGCTGTGCTTTCACTGCTGTATTTGAAATGGCTGACTTTTTTTTTTTCTGGAAGATGATTATGACAATGATGATTTTAAGAAGTTAAAAAAAAGATAGTTTGTTATATGCCTTTAAAAGTGATTGTATAACATTGACAAGGACACATTTACCAAATCATGCATCTACTCCAACTACTTCAACTTCTATTAATGCTGCTGGCTTCATTCAGAATATAACTGTACTTTAAACTTCAGCACAATAAATTAATCCACATCAAATGCTATATGATCCACCTAATGCAAAAACAATTTTTTAAGTTTATTACATACATAGAATGACACAGAATATTCTGAGTTGGAAACGAACCACAAAGAGCATCGAGTCCAACTCTTAAGTGAATGGCCCATACAGGGATTGAATCCTGATCTCGGTGTTATTATCACCGTACTTTAACCAACTGAGCTAATATCAGTGAATAAGAATTATAGTTTCAGTTTTGCACATTATTTTCACACTGTACTGGATCCTTGAAAGTTAATCATTATTTGCCCTCCAAGCTATATGCCAAAGAGCAGCAGTCATAATAAATTTCTCAGGATGTTACAGGGAGTTACAAAGAACACAATTTTTTTGGTTATAAAATCCTGCATGAGACCATATTACCACTAAATAATTAACAAAGTGAATTTAAAAATAAAAGAGACCACATTGATAGGATACAACTCCAGACTTCAGACACTTGAATCCACATGAGCTATGTATCTGTAAAATTTCATTCCAGCTGTGAGAGATAGAGCCTAGCAGCCAACAAAACCTGAAAAGCTATTTAGCTCACTCTAAAGATGCCTTAATTTGTCAGCTGAATAGTTCTCTCAGCTCTTGTAGCCGAATTGATTACATTGACTATAGGAAGAACTGATTGATTAGATTGAACTACAGTGAGAACTGAACAGCTAGCTAAGCAGACTCATATTTAAACATTGATATTTACTATCCATGATCTACAGCAGAATATTTCATCACAGGTAAGTTAAAAACAATTTAAAAGAGACAACCAGGGCAGTCACAAAAGGAAAAGTTTATATCACAGTCCTCAGACCTCATGCACACATAGCACAAAATTAATCTGAATATATATTTACTGGTGACCCACACAAGAATTCAAATTACTGAGGCATAGGAGGTAGGGAGAGTAAACCTAAGGGACATAATTAACCAGAAAAACACAGTGTGCTGGGATTATTATTTTGAGGGATAGAAATACGGGGATTTTTCCAACTGCATAGATGTGCATATCTGCATCCATAGATCAGCTAGGGAATTAGAGATCCCTGATAATGGCAGTTCAGATAATCACTGGCCAGTCAAATCTCTATGACATTCAAGACTCAAGTAGAGAGGGAATACTTTATTTTATTGCATGATTAGTATAGAAGTACCATGCTTGTGAAACTGATTCCTCTTGAATCTTTAAGGTTGATACACACATAAAAAATATTTATCTAATTTAGTTGTGAATAATGTGTAGCATTTTAGATTACTACAAATAATTTGCATGATTGTTGTTTGTATGTAATACACTGTTACATTTTTTTCTGAGAAAATAGTTTTCCTAGAGAAAATATGTTTGTTTGTTGGTTTTGTTTTGTTTTTTTAATATATATTTATGAGGCTGCTGAAATTCAATATATAAACTGAAGCACTTGGGAAGACAGTAAACACTCAAGTGATAATTAGTCGGCAGGGAACTGGCTACTTACCTTCACTCTGTGTTCATAAATTAACCTTTAGAGATATAAAAGCACCAGCAAGTTTTAAATGCCATATTTAGCATTTTTTAACTGCTGGTTTTAATATGAAATTTTTTCAGCTTTGATTTCCTTATAACATACCTGCAGCCCAAAATAGCACCATCTGCATTTCCAAATATTTCACAAGCCTAGGAGAAAGTATGTTGCATATCAAGTAGACACAAACAATGTTGTTCATGCTACCTGGAAACCTTGCTCTAACTTAATATAGTGTATCCCATCACTAATATTTTGATATTTTCCATATGGTATAAAGAAAATGATGCCCAAGTTGATTCAAATTCATATTAAAAAAAAAAAAGTTAAAATCACCAAATACATCATCAGACTAAATGCTTTACTGAATTCCATATATGTAATTTCTACCAAATTTAAACTGCTAGATATATCACAGCTAAACAGACCATTAATAGAGCTAATTTTCTCAGGTTGAATATTTTAAATGAGCAAATTAAGTACAGATGTTCATTTGATTATTCTAAATTTAAAACTACAAGTTCTGCGAACTGATAAAAAAAAGATTGAAAATCATCCAAAGAATGATTTAAAAGAAAAAAAGATAAAGAAAAACACATATTTGATTATTTAAGTTGCCTTTTAGCTTTAATACTTCATGACTCTCTAAAATTCAAAAGTACGTTGAGATATAAATCTATCATTCAATTCCTCTACAAACCCAGATTTTCATCTTCAATTATAGTAATCCTTTACCTTTTATGAAAATGTTTCTATTTAAAAAACTACGCTTTTATTTCCTGCTTATTCATCCTATCTAGTCCTGGTGTGACCCAGAGAAGAACTGAAAAGTCAATCACCCCAACCAACCCTTTTTAAGCCAGATCCTTTAATTTACTCAAGTAGTTGTTACATCAGTTTTAATGGATCACGAACACCCCCCTGTATCAATGTGTCCTGACATGCAACAGCTAAGACAAAACCCATTCCACAACATATAGAGAACCACCTTCTTCTTAGGTAAACTATTACACACCTTTCAGAAACTGTGCCACTCCAGTACTGCTGCAGCAGATTCTTCACTCATTCACTCAAGCTCACAATTTTATTGCAAACATCTAATGCAGACTTCCCTACTAAAAGTGACAACTATTTCTGGATACATATGATGCTCATATTATTTCTATTTTATACTTCACATGCTGACTTCAGGAAGAGAGTCTTAAATTGGAAGAATCAATACTGATGTGATTTAGTCATTAAGTGACCACTTTGCTAATAGGAATTTTTCCTTTGCATCCGGTTCATGAAGAGCATCGGTTTGTTTATATAAGACTACTCCAACTAGGAATTTACTTTTAGGAAAGGCACTCAGTGCCAGAACTTCAAATTTTTCTGCATTATCAACACAGGTAGCAATTCCTCAATATGCCTAATTAAAGTAATATTTTAGTACATTCTCAAGGTTCCCCACTGCCAGCATCTAACACTTCACTGGCATGATAGGTCATGGAGATCATCCTACCAATTTATTTATTCTCAAACATAGAATTTATCCAGGTGAAGTAGGTATTTAACTAACAGCTGATTTCAACAGACATCTCTGTCACAAGTAATAAACATCACTAAAGCTTCAAATGCCTTGGAAGGTGTGTCCAAGCAAACAGAAAAGAGATGGCTTACAAAAAAAACCCCTGACACATCATCTAATACAGCAGTCTTGTCTCAAGGTAATAACAACTGCATCTAAAGCACTCATAGACACAAAAAAAAAGAAAAAGTCAAGTCAAAAGGGACTTCTGGAGGTCACCTCATCCAAACTGTTACTTACAGATCTAATTTCAAGGCTTGATTAAGCTGTTCATGGCCTCATGCAGCAGAGCTTTGAGTATCTCCAAGAATGGAGATTCTGCAGCTTGCTGGGGCAGCCTGTTACAGTGCCTGCCCAGCGCCATGGCAGAAATATCTTCCCAGTATCTAACCAAAATTTCCATGTTTCAACTTGTGCCCTCTGCTTTTATTTTCATATTGCTTCAGGAAGAGTCTCGTTTCATTTTCTCTATACATTTCTATTAGAAAGCTGGAGATATGAGGTTTCTCTTCATATTCTTGAGCCAGGTTCAATAAAACCCTGTTCTCTCAGCCTTTCCTCAGAAGTCTGCTCCAGCTCCCTAAACATTGTGGGCATCCTCTCCTACACTTGCTGCAATACTGGATTCCTGACTTTTAACAGGGAGCCCCAACCTGGAGACTTGCAAATTAAGTGCGTAATTTACAAGTGCCACATACAGTGGAATAATACACTCCTGTACACTGTTTCTGAGATCATTCCAGCCCACGTGTGGGGAGTCTGTAAAGTCTGTTTGCTGAATTTCCCAACTTTTCTGTTGGCCTGTCTCTCCAGCCTGCCAAGACCCCCCTAATGACATAGCTCTACCTTTCAGCTTCTCAACTTCTCCAAGTTTTGTGTCATTCACAACTTTGTGGAGGGTGTAATACATGCCACTGTACTGCAGGTTGACAAAGACTTTAAACAGCATTAGTTCACAGTATGTGCCTCAACTAATGCTACTACCAGCTGACCTCAGGTCAAATTCTGCACCTACTTTCATTTTCCATGTCCTAGTGCCCTTATACAGAATGGCTTTTAACAGCATTCACTACTTGGGCATTCTGTTCTCAGTGATTCCCTCTAGTTTTGTTTATACTTTTGACTTCACAGTAATTTTTGAGTAGTTGTTTTTTTACTCCCCCAGTTTATATCCCACAACTAAAATCACTGTTCTTTGTAAATCTTATGCTTGTACTTTTTCCATTCTAAAGAAACAAAGAGGAAAATACAGAGAGACAGTAAAGTAGAACATCACACTTTACTCAACACAAAAACACATCATGGAATAATAAACAACAAAGCCATGTGTAACATCAGGGTCCCTGTTCCTTTCCTAGTAATCTTTCAAGTCTATTGGCTGCTTTTGGCACTGCTGGGTACTCAAGTAACATTTTAACATGGACACCAGAAACTTTTAACTTGCATTCAGTCAGTCACAATTGTTGAAACGTTGTTTCTCAATTTCTCTCTCCCATATACAGCATTTTTCATGTATCTTCATTTATCACTGCGATTTTCTGCATGATCTTTCTACAGTTTGTTAGCTTTTGACTATTGATTTAACATTCAATTTCCCTGAAGTCTCTTCCAGTGGTGGTGTTAGGTCCTCACACTCATGCCTAAAGAGTGGTACTAATCTGAAGTAAAGACCAAATGAAGCAGTCTTATCTTGTTCATCTGTTGACCTAACAAGTGGATATAATATTGACCAATATGAAGTAAAGCCTGGTAGGTTTCCTGATTTTTCACTACCATGAAAAATTTTCTAGTAAACTAGAAGAAAGACATAAATATTTTATTCAGAATAAGGTCAGTTCAGTGATCACATGCATTCTGAAGGGGAAAAGGGCTAGAAAGTATCTTCTGAGGTAGCTTTTTGTGCTTCTTTTGCTGGATTTTAAGCTTTGTTCTTCTCTCCAAACTTCTAACAACTTAATATTCATTTGTCTAATCATGCAATGTGTTTTTAAGTCTGTTTTGAAAGTGACAAAAATTTATTCTAAAACAGCAGTATTCATGCTAGAAAACAGTCTCTATATCATCTATAAGTATGATACCTTTTCTGATAATTCTTTTAATTTTTTCCTTTAGCTAGCATTCTCATTTTAGTTATTTTGGGGATTATCTCCCCTACAAGCATCCATCTTACAGAAAACATTAAGCCCCAATACCCTATAACCTCTTGCTGAGACACATAAGCAAATAGGTATCTTTAATCTTTACATTTATCTGTTCCATATTGTAAGAGTAGTTCAATCCATCCTGTATTTTTTTGGTTTTAAACTCATCTGCAATATTGCCCTCAGGGAAAATATGCTACAACTTTCTAAAAGAATACTATCTAATAAGCAATAATGGAAGTTAGGCTTGACCTGCAAGGAACTAGTTCATGTGTTATGTCTCAAAGTTAAATACAGTGCAAGATAATATATTAAAAACTAGCATGCTGTTTAACTTACCTCCTTGCTTATAAACTGTTAATTCCCGTACAGTTTCCAAGAACTGCCAAAATTTCTCGTTACCATCTTCTGCAATAAATTCACTGTTTAAAAATAAAAATGAATTGTCCATAGGTTGACTTTGTCCAAAGACGTACCACAGTAAAAACCTTCAGTTGTTTAAAATAATAAATTCCCAGCAGCAAACAAGTGTTACGTATTCAATGACCTTCTAATATCTCTGTACCATAAAACACTGAACAGAGGTGTATTTTGGTTAAGAGATTTTGAACGAAGTACTACCATCCAAACTCAACAATCATAGCTGTAAAACATGCAGACTATTCTCTTAATACAGAAACCCCCCAAAATTTTCACTTTATTTTTCCACAGGTATTCCAATATACAGTTATAAATAAAATCAATGCAGCAAATCATACAAACTTTATTTATAAACAGTGGCTAAATATACAAATAAGAATGCACACACTGCCAGGTTATAGTTTTCCATTAAATTACAGGCTTTCATCAATGGCAATGTCTACTTTGCTATGCAGGTGGGAGACTGCCAATCTCTGAAATGGGTTAATTCTTACAAAGCATAAAAGGCAAGGTTTGCATTATTTCAAATATGATTCTTTTTTTTTTCCCAAACTGAAATAAGTAAAATTTAGGTTAGATATACAAAAGATATTCTTTACTGTTGAGCGTGGTGAGGCACTGGAACAGGTCGCCCAGAGAAGTCATGGGTGCCCCATCCCTGGAAGTTTTCAAGGCCAGGTTGAACAGGCCTTTGAGCCACCTGGTCTAGTGGAAGATGTCCCTGCCTGTGGCAGGGCTGTTGGTACTACATGATCTTTAAATAAAGGTCCCTTCCAACTCAAACCATTCTGTGATTCTATAATTTACCAGTAACACTTTTAAGTTTTGTGATTTTCCGTAGTTACTTTTTTCCCCACTGCTTATGTCAGCCAAAAACTTCCACTTGCTAGCATGAGTGAATTGTTTTCTAATCTTTACTTTGGAAGCTTGCCTCTCCTTTGATTACAGAAGCTTGCAGTTCTCCCTTCCATGGGAGTTCTCCAAACAGCAGCAAGTAAGTTCAAAAATAAAACAAATTTAAGCCAAACGGGCAGGGGAGCCACAAGCATGTAAAACTGGAAAACTTTCCACTTCTTATTGTTCACCACAGAGTGGTTTGGGTTGAAAGGAACCTTAGAGATCACCTAGTCCCAGCCCCACTGCCACGGGCAGGAACACCTTCTACCAGACCAGCTCTGAGTCCCGTTCAACCTGGCCTTGGACACTTCCAGGGACGGGGCACCCACCACTTCTCTGAGCAACCAGTGTACCACCACCCTCACAGTAAAGAATTTCTTCCTTGTATCTAACCTAAACATACCCTCTTTCAGTTCGAATCCATTCCTCCTTGTCCTGTCAACTTGCACAGTGTCCATCTTTCCTGCGGGCCCCTTTCAGGTGCTGGAAGGCCACAATTAGGTCACCCCAAAGCCTACCCTTCTCCAGGCTGAAGTTATTATATAGGTTAACGATACCTTTTTTTAAAAACAATGCGTTTTACTAGTACAGCTTCACACCCTCACAATCCCTTTAAAACCACTAAACGAGCGTGTGACAGCTGTGCAGGGAGAGACGAAGAGATGCTGCCGCTCAGTGCGAGACCGGCACTGTGCAGACTGGCCCCTTGACCTCTCCCTCCAGCCCAGACCCCGCAAAGCGCCTGAGCAGGGTCGGCACGGAGCAGCGAGAAGGGCTCGGCGTGGGGCAGCCCAGCCTCGCCCCCGAGGGTGCTCTAACACACCCTCCGGAGGCAGAAATCCCCCTCTGACAGCCGCCCTTCCCACTCACTCGGCGGAGGGACAAGGGGACCTCTCCCTCCTGCTGGCGCCCAGGAGGCAGCCGGGGCAGGAACAGGAGGAGGGGGAGGCTGCACGCACCTCGCCTCCAGCAGCAGCGGGGTCGCCGGCCACTTCGCCGCCAGGCGGGCGGTCACGGGCTGTGCGGAGGAGGCCGGGGCGGTGCCGCCGGGGCTGTGCCGGGCGCACCCCAGGGCGAGCAGCNGCCCCGTCCGCCCGAGCCGCGGCACTGCCCGCCTGTGTCTTTGGTTGTGTTACCGGAGCGTGCTGTGTGCGAGGGGTGCCCTTAGGTGTGCGGAGGGAACAGCAGCCGGCTGCCCTGGCGCTCCCCAGGCCTCCCAGCGCCGCCCAAGGGCTGCTCGCTCGGCCTTCACCAGGCTGGATAAAATCACGGAATTACAAAATTGAAGGGGCCTCTGCAAATCATCCAGTCCAACCCCGCACAGAGGCAGGGCCCCCTAGAGAAGGTTAGCCCGGAACGCATCCAATTGGGTTTTAAATCTCAGAGAGGGAGAATCCACACCCTCCCTGGGCAGCCTGTTCGGCGCTCTGCCACCCTCGGTGAAAAGTTCTTCCTCACCTTGAGGTGGAGCTTCTTGTGTTTTAGTTCATGGCCACTGTTCTTGTCCTGTCGCCAGGTACCCCTGAAAAGTCGGGCAGTACTGTCTTGGCACCCGCCTTTGAGGGATTTTTGTGCATTTAGGAGGCACCCTCCCAGTCTTCTCTGGACTAAATGTGCCCAGCTCTCAGTCTCTCACAAGGGAGATGTTCCAGACCCCTAATGCTCCCTGTGGCCCTCTCTGGAACCTCTTCATCTCTCTTGTACCAAGGACCCCAGAACTGAACTCCAGATGATGCGAAAATCTTAGCAAGTGCGAGCAGCTTCATACATGATATGTGTATCCACCCTGTGGTTGTTACTCTGAAGGGGAAGTGCCTAATATTTGCCCCCTCAAAGTTTTGCAAACAGACAATTTTGAGACATGTTCTGTTTCCTACCTACGTGTTTTTCCTCTCAATAAACATGAACCATGCCTCTACCTTCTGCCTAACTTACCTTACAGTTTTCAGGCTTGAGGTATCTTTATCTGTCCTTGAAATCTTGATAGCTAATTCCATGTCCTCCACAAAGGGACTGTGCTTCCTTGGTTTTTGTATAGCAGAGCTAAAAGAGACTGGTGCTTCTGGACCTGTGCTGTGGGATGTGAATACAGAGCATCTCTGGTAGTCATTTAGTGGAGGAAGACTCCTCCAACTGCATTAAAAATAGGTGGTATTGCCTTTTCCAAAATAATGAGTCACGACACTTGAAGCTGAAACCTGGAACACCTTCCTGCTGCATACGCTTTAATTGGTTTGGCATGCAGTCATCTCCTGACTGCTGAAAGCTGCTTGTGTGGATGGTAGAAGCCAATGAGGGCACACCTTCATGGAGCAGGCTATGGATTGCGTAGTTTGGTTCGTTAGTTCTCACCTCAAACTATGGTATAGAAACTCTGTCCTAGCAAAATGCCTGTATTTAGCATACTTCTGGGTGTTTATGATGTGAAAGTGTGAAAAATACATCCCCAAGGGTCACTCATATGTAAATTCAGTCTGAGGCCTTTGTGATTAATCTTTTTTGGACTTTTTCTCACAAATTTGTGCTGTTATAAGACCTCAGATAATTTCCAGGTGCCACTGTGACACATCAGTGATGCCAACTTGAATGTAAATAGTTTGATTTAAGTAAACTTTACCTAAAACTGGCAGCATAGCCTTCATACACCTCTGCAGAAATAATTAAAACCACAGGAGTATTTCTCTTGATTCCTAAGTAAGGCCATTAGAAACAACAAAATTCAGCATCTTTTATATGGGGAAAGGTTGTGATAAACTCTCTAAGCAGCTTTTTTTGTTTCATATTGACAGTTCAGAAGCTGCTGCTGCTAACAGGGATGGCACGGCCAGAGTACTGCATAGATGAGTAAGTTTGGGCTCCTTGTGTTTCTATGCTAATAACTCATGTGGCCATACCATTGCATCCATAGAAAGTAAAAACACATGCAATGAATTGATAAAACACACTTTCACCACTCCCTAGCAAAGTTCAAAATGCATTTGATAGACTCAGTAGAAAGTCATGCTAACACTTGTTCTGCACAGAATAGGCCATAGCTCGCTTTTATTGACCACATACCAAAAAACATCCTAGCCCCATCAATCCTTCTATAGTTTAAGGATTTACTGACAAGTTGCTTTTTTGGTTTTTCTTTAGCCAAAAAATGAAATGTACTAAGCACATTCACCATGTGTATATACATTTACCATGCATTTTTCATAACTCCATGCAATACAATGTGATGATGGATGCACCTACCTTACCCTAATCTATCAACTGCTTTTCTATATAAAGTTGCTCTGTTACATTTTGTTTTATATTGATATTGAAGAGGCTGCTATTGTTGCTTAAATGTGAACTCCTAATAGCTTGCACTTGTTTCATCTTGAGCTGTGACAAATTATAATTTGCCATACACAAAGACAAATCAAATCTGTTGGCAATGGCTATGGAAATACAACTTTGAATTCAGTGATAAAATAAAGTAGTAGCTCTGAATCAAAGATCACATCATTAGTCAGTGGTGAACTACAGAAAACAGCTAGTCCAGTAGTTCTCTTGAAAAAAAATCCTTTCTGCTTAAATTCAGAGATCTCTGTTAGACAGAAAGAATCTCTCTGCTGAGATCTCTCTCTCTCGCATTTAGGATTATTGTTTTATTAGGTGCCTAAAATTTATCATCATAGATAGGCAAAATGAAGTTGGAAGAGACCTCAGGCAGTCTCTAGTCCAGCCTCCTGCTCAGAGCAGGGTCAGCTCTGAGGTCAGGTCAAATCTTCAAAAAAAATCCAAGGCTGGCACCTGCACAGCCTTTCTGGGCAACCTTATCCATTGCTTAAGATGCAGTTTGGATTGCTCCTCAGAAAGAAATACAGTGTTGTAACAAAACATTGTATTCCTTATAAAAGCTTTTGCATATTTAACCATTTTCCCTTTGCTGTGATACCTTAGCTACATTCTAGCCACAAGGAGCCAATTCACACTCAAAAAACCCCTGTTTCTGTGTATTTGACAAAGGAAGATTTTAATCTGTTAAGCAGTATGCAAACCTAGAAGATAGAGACCAGACTTAATCTTCATTTCCACAGCAGAATTTTGTGTAATTAAGTATTCCAAATAACACTTGGCCATTCTTATACATACATTCCTTATATATACATGTATATATGCAAAAAAACCCCTGAGTACTCTGAAACCATTTTTCAGCAGAACAGAAAAACAATTGCAGCAAAATTTTAAAATTATTCATATCACAGCTGTGCAAATAGGAATTGATTATCATAGCGGTTTCAGTGTGAATAGAGGGAGTGATTAATGAATGCTTCTTGGTAAAATGCAAATGTTTTATAGTATAAGTCACAGTGAACTATGTTTATTTAATAGAAATAGTAGTAATAAGTGAAAATAAGTTGAGCTTCATCAGCATATTCAGTTAGCTGAAAATAAAACTTTATTTTTTTTTAACATATTAGAAACAGTTTGTGAGGTGAAAGGCTCCCTTTCCCCCTAACTTGGAGGTAATGTAAATGTCAAATATTAGCCAAAAGATATACCTGTTACCTGGTTATTAATTGATGGCATCCTGAGCAGTAACAGCTGGCACCCCTTTATCTTTCTGTGACATTGGAGGTCAGTCTCTTCAGAACCTGTCAATGTCAGTGCTATGACAGGTGTTTGAGCTGTTTCCCTGAAGAGATTAAGGATGCCATACTGCATCACTTTTTGTCCATTCCATTAAAGACCAGCCATGATTAGTATAAGAGCCATTATGGAATAAACAACACAAAATATATTTCATGGTCTGTTAACTTTTCCTTTTGATTTACAGGGATGAGCCAGTGAAAGGAAGATGCAGAAAGTAACATAACCCTCATTTCAAAACCTCACAGAACCTGCTGTGGCAACTTTCTAGCAATCACAATTTATGCTGCTTTGCTATGCCCACACATACAGCTGCAGTGACAGTAAATGACCTGCTCCCAGAATGCTTCTCTTTCCAACTTTTACTGAAAAAAAGAAAATAAAAGAAACTGAAGCAACATTTTCTATGTAAAACAAACACAGGAATTACAGCTTCTTATTTAAAGTGACCCATCTCAGAAATCTAAAAGAATATACTTCTTGGGGAAGATCAACAAACTTCCTATGAAATTCTTGACCTATTTGTATTGTATAGTGGAGTAAAATGTGGCCAGAATGGGGAATGCAGCTCCATTTGGATACACCAGCTCGAGTTTATATGCAATGCCATTGCCCTGCTGTGCCAACAAGACAGCGTGGTTGTATTGATTTCTGGATTGTACTGGCTCCTACCATGCCAAATCTGAGCAACTAACTGCACCAGTAGATGAAAATAGGGCTCATCTTTAACATTTCAGCTATTTCTGAATATGTGTGCCTATGCTAAATCTTAGCTTATTATTACTGGATCAAGCTCATCGTGTAACATGAGTTGGCACTTCTGATGCCAGCTAACAATCCTGGTTGTTAACTGGTGTGCACTCACAGCACCCCAGGAGGTTTTCAGGTGTTGATAAAAAAAGAACACTTTTCCTTTTTTCCCTAATTGTCACTTGTGAATCTCTCTGTGGTGCTCAGTGAGAGGAATAGAGGTGATACACCAGTGGTACAAAAATATAGCCTAAAAGGTACAATAAGGCTATCAAATCACCACTGTTGATGGTTCAAGTAACAACTGCATACTTGTATTTTAGACAAGGTTTGTCATATGGAAATGTTTGGGAGATTATAACTTCAGGAGATAGAAAATTTATTAAAAAAGTACAAGGCTGAGTATTTTTACATTAATTCATAAACCAGTAAATGCAATGAAGTGCCTCAGGACAATTCTGTCCACATAGTGGTCTAACAGCATCAAAAAAAATACTTCAGCGTGAAGGTACAGGTGTACTCACTGAGGAAATACAGTATTTCCCAGAACAGGGCAGTAGGATTTGACTTGCAGGCCTGTCATATAGGAATCAGAAGATGCTATTGTTACGTGCAAGGTGGAAAACCTAAAATACCTGAACAATGAAGTGTATCAGTGTGCTGGTTTAAGGGTAAACCGGCAGGAGAAATGGACCCACCACGAGAGAGATTATGAGTCAGAGTTACAATTTAATGAAAGGTATTACAATAAATACACTGACACAAAGAGAAAACTGCTTTCAACTCACCAAAACCCAGCAGTATAACCCAGTGTCCCGGGGCACAAGCCCAAAGAGGTTTGTTAGCCCTTGTGCTGAGACCCACGTGGTTCCCCCGAGTCTAAAGCAAAAGGAAATGGAGAACCTGTTGGTGCAGATGATGTCTGTGGTCTGGTCGGGAGTGATGGTTTTCTCCTGTCAAGGTCCTGCTGCTCCTCTGGATCCAACGAGAGTAGCCCCTGATGTCTTCTTACACCTGCTTATGTACCTTCAGGGAGCACCCAGTCCCTCCCCCAGGGCGGGGACTCACACAATGGGTGATTAACTCTGAGTCATGGGGTATTGTTGAACCATTGATGGCCCATTAGCAGCCACGCCCCCTCAGGCTGGGTGTGAAGGTGCTAACGACTCCCTGGGCAGCTGCTGCAAATGGTCCATTGTTCTTGGGAAATGAATAGAGGGGGTAGAATACATAGCTTTGATCACCCCCACACAGTGATAACTGGTCCCACCTGCTGAACTAGGACAATCAGTGATTTTTACTTTTTAGTCAGATCAGTGAGCTGAGTTCTGAATCCTTTCCAGAATGCCTTAGAAAACATAAGTTGGAAAATTAGCCAGTAAGTCCTGAATGTGCACTCTACTGAATAATTTTTGACAGAAGTGAGGACTCCAGACTGTCTCCTTAAAGCCAAGTGCAGTTTTTCTTTGAAGAAACTCTTCTATCCTTTCTAAACTGGTTCAGAATTGCAATTGTTTTTTCACCTGTTCAGGATACAGACCACACCCAGGGTTCTCCAGTGATGGCATATGCTGGGAGGCAGTGCTGTTTGACATAGCAGCTCCTGGCTCAGGCTGAATTACAGACTTGGCAGGACTGAGAAGACACTGCCTTGCAAGGAAGCACAAGCTCCTGAAGAGGCAACTTCTACAGTAACCCCATTTCTGGCTCTGCATGGAGCAGCATTTGGGTCACATCAGAAGCCAGGGTGCCAGGACCAGCTGGCTTGAATGCTGTGTGTGACTGAGCAGCCAGCAGAAGAAATCTTGTATTTATTCCTCACTTCCCACTGAATGTCTTGCTAGTGCACCTCTAATACAGGAATGAAAACTGTAACACACTTCTTAAAAGGATCATAGAATCTTAGAGTAATTCGGGTTGGAAGGGACCACCAAATATCATCTAGTCCAATCCCCCCTGCCATGGGCAGGGACACCTTCCAGTAGATCAGGTAGTTCAGATCCCCATCCAAAAAACCTTGAATGTGTCCAGGGATGGGGCATCCACCACCTCTCTGTCTAACCTGTTCCAGTGTTTCACAAAGAAAAATGACTTTCCAAACCCCTCTGCTTCGTGTTCTAATTTCAGGGAGTCTTGACATTTAGGCTTACACCTTGTATTATATGATGCTGTGACTTGACTGGACAAGGCACTGAGCAACCCGAGGTGACTTTGCAGCTGGTCCTGCTTTATGCACAAGTAGAACAAGAAGCCCTCCAGTGCACTCATCCAAGCTAAACTACATTGTGCGATTTGGTATGCTACTTATGTAGAAGTTGCTTAGTATAACTTGCTTAGTAGATTAATTTGCTGAAGTTGTAGGCTGCAAGCTGTGAACTTTGACTGATATAAGTTGACCTTTTATGTCATCAAGTAAAAGAAGGCCCCAGACTCAGTTCAAAACATAAGGAAAGTACAATCATAGAAGCTGCAACCTTAGAGACGGGAAGAGAAATGGCCTGCCTAAAGACAGTGAAGGGACCTAAGGAAGAACAGGAAGACCCCAGTGAAAGTCACAGAATCACAGAATGGTGGAGTTGTAAGGGACCTCTGGAGATCAAGCAGTCCAAACCCCTGCTAAAGCAGGTTCACCTAGGGCATGTTGCACAGGATCGTGTCCAGGTGGGTTTTCAGTACCTCCAGAGAAGGAGATTCCACAATCTCTCTGGGCAACCAGTTCCAGTGATCTGCCAGTCTCAAAGTAAAAAAGTTTCTCCTCATATTCAGGTGGTATTCCCTGTGTTTCAGGTTTTGTCCATTGGGACCCTAATATTATTACTGGTGCAATCAGTTGCAGGGATACAACTGATGGAGTGGGGAACTTAGGCTGTAAGGGTGTAATTGCCCAGTGATTTCTTTGTTCAGGATCCCTCTTTGGAGGCACCCAGCTTGAGCTATTTATAAAAAGGAATTTATAGAATTGTCTCTTTTTGGCTTACTGATTCAGCAAAAACCTAGTGGAATGCTGTTATGGTGGCTGGCATGCATAATTTCCTAAACAACTATTCTGTGACTCTTAAGTGTAATTTGTTTTAATTAAAGATTTGTGTAGCTAAAGTGAAATAAAATAAGCCATGCTGTTTTATTGTTTGAAATACAATGGATCTGTTTCCAGTGGAACAACTTTCAATGCTTTTCAGATTTTGCTCTGTTCTTTCTATCTGTCTCTCCTTTTGGTAATTTTAGAAGCAAACTACTAGATAGGTTTCTCACCTATCAGGAGTCATTTCAGCTCGCTCCCCAAATGTGAAAAAGATTACTTATGGACAAGTAATCTAAAGCTATTCCTTTCAGTAATTTATGCTGAATATCTGTAGAGGGAACATAGAAGTATTACTTTTGAATTATGCAAATTAATATTTTATGTCCTTTTCAGTTAATCTGAGTATATAAAATTTCCAATTTTTATGATTTATACACAAAGCTAATTAAAGTCCATTTTGTGAATACAGCTTTAAAAATCAATGTAGAAAATAACAGTTGTACATAAATGAAAAAGAAGCAAAAAATACAGCCACAAGCTTTACAAGTATAATGAAAATGAATTTATTGCTCAAGTCTTTTATGACCTTCTGTTATTAAACCATTAAGAAGGTCCCTCAAGTTTAATCCAGTCTGGAAAAGACACATTCACATGCACATATACATGATATTCGAGGCAAATATATACTGAAGGAATTCTGTGAGAATTAAAGCTTTCAAAAGAAAATAAAAAAAATTACGATTCTCATATCTTTGAAGTCAGCATGCTCTATCCATCGAGACATAATAAAATGTGTGCTTTAAAATGTTCATATAACATAGAAAAGTCAGGAATTACAGTTTTTTAGCACTGGAACATACACATATAAATTGAATCCCAGGTTTGTAGCAGCCCAGCATGTTTCTTTGGTTCCAATAGCCCTAACCACTCAAAAATCAAAGATAGTACAGTCCCAGGGAAATAACAGGTCACTGAACACTTAAGTAACTGCAAAGTTGTGGGTTTTATCTATATATGAAGAGATTCAAATATGCATATTTCTGGAGCTATGCACCTGTGTGTTGAAGTGATTGCACATAATTAGCAATGTGATTATCGAATATGTTTTCACATGCCGCATATAATTAGACTTACAGAAACACACTACATTTAGAATATTTTAATGTAGATAAACTTTGAGGGCAAAAATGAAGGGTTATTAAAGAGAAGCAAATCGTTTAACCCCTCAAGAGCTAGCTTCTGCTAAGGCTATCTCCTATATCCTTCTGCTGGTAGAGGGACTCCTGGCTCGGCAGGCTTACTGCAGTGATGAGGCAAGAGTGGTGGGATGGTCTTTTTCACCCGTCCCTAGTGCTTCTGAAGCAGAAACGTACAGTTCCAGACTATGGGACACTGAATACACAGGAAGGAAGGAAAAAAAAAGAAGGCAAAAGGATTGATACTATGTGCATGCTATCTTGGTGCATCGTCTTTTGAATATCTTTGTTGCTAAAATAAAATGGTCATGCATTTAGACACATATTTGTCTAAATTCTAAGCTTATATACAGGTATTGTGTGTATATATATATATGGTGATCACATAGGATTAATAAACAAAGGAAAAATTGTGTTTATCTATTAGTTTGTAATAAAGATAAGTTTCTGTCTGGAAACCTTGGCTTTATTTTAGTTCTCTGTTATTCTTTGATGGTCGTTTCCGAGATTAAATGAAGTTAAATCAGAAATACACTGCTGGTACTGGTTACTTACATTTGTTAAAGTGCTGTCCATACTATAATTTTGATAACTGACAGTTATCATAAACAATTTATTATATTATAACAATTTATGGTATTATATTAGGCTGATAAACTCAGGTCTTTTGAAAGGATTAAGGTTAAATGATAGGTCTACTCAGATACTGAGGAGTGATAAGTGAGATCCTGCCTGCTGAAGGCCCTAGCAAACTTTTCCAAAAAAGTCTTTCTAAGAGTCTTCCTTCTGAAAGAAAGTGTAAGCTCCTATTTTCCCCACAGTTTTGCTATAAACTTGGGGTTCTCAAACACGTTATTAAAGGAACACAATTATAAAGTGTCTGGACAACTTATATCCTACTATTTCTTAGCAATTGAGAGAGATGATGATAATTATTCTAAAAACCATCTGTATTTAAATAAAATATATTTACAGCATATGAATTTTTATGTCACAGTCATAAACATAAATTCAAATTTTTCATGCTTGTTAATTCCCAGTTATGCTTGCACATAACCACGGCTGAGTGTGCAGGGCTGCTAATTGTCTTACAGATCAAATTCTGATATTTCACTCACCATCAGTGATCTGCAAGCCATAGTGTGACTACACTGCTGTGAACCATCTCTGTCTTCTCTTAGCACTGCAATTCTTATTCAGTTTCAGCTTTTCTTTGCCACAAGGTGACATACAGTGTTGGTAGTTTGTAGGTACATGTCTCTCCTCACTAAACACTTTAACTTCAGGTGCCCTTAGACCCGTTCGTCAAACAAGCTGCTTTGGCCAATCTGTACTTTGATGTCCTTTTTCTGCCAGCCAGAGAATTATTCCCTTATCTTTTACCAATTCTTAATCTGAACAAACACTCAAGCAATCTTCACCTCAACTCTCCATCTGAATTTACAGGTTTATTCATCTGAAACCTGTCACAGTGTTGAACAATTTTTCTTCCTTCTCATATTTCTTTCCTAGTCACTGATCTGTCACAGACAGACTGCAAGGCCAACAGATCCTTCCCTCAGCTGAGGGTTAGGGGAACTATTTGTATCTTGATATTTGCTGCCACAGTTTGCTGTTAGTGGTTTAAATTCCTAGTTGTCATGGTAATTACAGTTCCTTTAATCCCAAGGTCATAAGATAAAGTAGCGCTGGAGATGGATGTCCCAAACCAAGACTTCAAACTGAGTATCTAACATATGCTCTTACTACATACTATGTATGTAACTACAGTACTAGTGACTTTTCTGTGCTGTGACTTGTGTACATTGGCCAGATTTGAGATAATAGGAATAATTCTGCTGCAGCTCTATCTATAAAATGACTTAGATTCCTGCAACTTGAAATCCTCTTAGCAATTTGCAGAAGTCCAGCTGAACTTTTAACTGATGTCAGGACCAGTGTTTCACTCATCTTGGTAGGATAATTGAAAGAATAAATACTACTTTATTTCAAATACACAAAAAGATTACATTAGATCTTTGTATGGCTATACATTAGGGAAGAACCACTGATTACATGTCTTTAGGTACTTATGGAATGTTAAGTAAATAAGAAGGAGTTAAGAAAAATCCCCAAAGAAGAGGGCTGAATTGCTCTAAAAACTCCCATAGCAGCACATAGAAAAGTGCAGTTCTTGAATTCAAACTTCAAAGTATCCAGGTTGGCTTGCTGGAATGAACCCAAGAAAGGTCTAGTAAGAAATAGTGGCAACCCAGAAAGCAATAATGGTTCTCAGCTTGCTGTGATTTTCAGTACAGAGTTGGAGGTCAGTTATAAAAGAAAGGTTCAGACTTGCAAACAGCTGTGAAAGCCAGATAGGGGTGCTAGAACTGGAGCCTGATCTACCATTTGCAATGTTTTTTATTTCATCTTTCACCTGGATCCCTCAGAGATCAGATGAAAGAATCTGAGATAATATACTACAGAAATAATTTATTTTTTCTGTCTTGGAGAGGGAAACTTCTTGGAAGATTTGTTGCTGTTGTTGNTTACATCACATCCTAAAGACTGAAAAAATTAGGAAAAAAAAAAAAGAGGGAAGAGGCCTAGAAGGCCTAGTGGATCATTTCTAATATTACTTGGTATTTATTTCTCAGTAGACACTAAAGTTTCTGAACTTCATATAAAGTTGTGATGAAAATTTGGGTAAAGATAGACTGTCCGTGGCACATGTAGAATCCTGTCCTGAAGGAAAAGACCTGCACAACTTTGAAAATCTTAATAATTTGACCTCTAGACACAAGAAGAGGTGCTTAAGATAGAGTGATAGTGAGATAAGTTATGTTTGATGCAGCTTAAGACCATATGAAAGGAAGCAAAACATTTTTGTGTGATGCTAGATGTAAGAAAAATACTTTTGTGATGCTTATCACCAGATGGCAGTGTTACACAGTCTTGCGATTCCTATACGTTGCTATATGAGAAGTTTTGGGGTCTTGGTGGGAATAGTGATAGGGATATTTGTTACCCTTTGCTAGACAGAAGGAAGCATGTACGAATTTCAGAGGAGCCAGATCTCTCTGTGCATTGATCTCCCTGATCAGAATCAGTTCTTGGGAGGAAGCTGCAATATGGGAACTTGAGCATTGACTTTGACACCTTAACCTTGAAACAATGGAGTTTATCACATGCTGTTAGACTGTTCTTTACTAGGAAAATCAAAATACCATATGAAAATGCTGTCGCAATATCCTTCACATGATTTTCAGTGATTAATTCTGAAGCATCTCTACTTGTACCCAGATGTGAAAAAATAAATGTGAATGTGGTGCAGGTGACATGGCTTTGATCTGTAATAAGTCCACAAAAGCTTCTTTACACTCTAGAATTTGCATCGTAAATTTTGCAGAATTCAGGAGACTGAGGGCTAGAAGGAATGTGTGTAAGTACATCTAAGTTCTTCTTTGCACAGAGCAGAAATGAGAGAGCAATTTGCTGTGTCCTGTGAAATGCTTCCCTCAGGCTGTCTTCATGTTGCAGTTCTGCTTGTAGAGAGCATACACAAACACCTGATGTTTAGGGATTACAAAAAAACTCACCCTGCATTTCAGACTTTATGGTTTATCTTTTTTTTTGCTGCCAGTCACTTGATATTGCATCTTTTAATAATTGGAATATTTCTAACTTCACTCAAAGTGTCTTCCCACTCACCAACTCTATCTGGCCATATCGTGAAGCTGCACACATCTTTTAAATGGCAACAGCAGCCAGAGGCTTTTTGGCTTATTTGCGGGCACTGGTCATACCTCACATCGTCTTTGCTACAGTTCTGATTATACTTGGATACCAGCAAGGCTCCCCAGGTGCCACCCCATTCTCTAGGCAGTGGACTCCATATTCAGCCCTATGTGGCAGAGATTTTCTTTGCTAACACATTGTAACTTCAACCTGAGTTTTGTAATGTAGCTTGGTTATGCCACAGTGATACCTTAAGATTTTTAATATGTTTGCAGATTTTAATATAGCTATATAGTTTCTCACTCTTAAGGTAGCAGTTAACAGTTTCTGAACTCCTTTCTCACAGTTTGTGCCACATTCTTGAAATTCTGTTTAACAGTCTTTTCAAGGAAAGTGATTTTAGCCAGAACATCTTGTTTGGGACACATGTACCTGAACCGAAATAAGATACATTATAGTCAAAATAAGATAGGAGGCCCAGAACCCTTGGAGGGGACAGTTCTGAGGGTGATACCAAAGGCAAATGGTTTTTGGGTTGGATGTACTCCCTAGATACAGTAATTAGTTAAAGCTCTAGAACTGTGAGAATTCTATGCTGGTGTGTGCACTTATGTATTGTGGCACCTGAAAGCACTTTCATTGAAGAACTGCTCTCTATATATTATTGTCTAATATTGTCTCCATTTTAGGCAACAACAATACAAAAAGCAAGAGAGAAAATACAAATTTTTCTTACATAAATTGAAACCTGCAAATGTTCAGCAGTGTTGTCTACACTAGTAAACTAAACACATCCAGGAACTGTCTTGGGTACTGAGGCCAAGTAGAATGACATGGTCTGACCTACACTGAAGCTGTAATCTTGGTCACGGAGTGCTGGTTGGAAATGATTTCTAGAATTATTTAACTCCTAAATTATATCCAGGAGCTGTTTGGGAGAGTGCTAGTTGGCACATACACAGACATGGTTAGAATATTTTGTCATTCTTTATTCTGCTAGATGTCCATGTTGCAAAGTCCGGGAATGATCCCTGGTGCAAGAGCAAAGAATGCCCAAGTTTACATGATAGAAAGAAGATTTGCCTTTAAATATCTTGTTTCAGCATTGATCTAAAAAAATCTACCTCAAAATTTCCAGATATGTTCCCTTTTTGGTAAACTATGTTCCCAAGAACAGTAACTTAAAGAAAGGTATTGAAAGGTATTGTATTATTGTATTATTTCTATGAGAAGTTATATAGTTGTAAATGAAAGCAAACAAACAAACAAAAATATTAGAATGTTGGAAGCTATTTGTGATGTTGCAGTTGTCCAAGGTTAGTGTCTTATGCAGGTAGAATTATGACTATTCAAAGCAGAATATAGCTGATTCTTTATCTCATAAGAAAAACAGGCAGCAGTGTGGTGCTGCATGCAGAAGACTGGCACATACGAGAAATTGGCTGACAATGTTTTTTCTACAGTGGCTGCATTCTGATTAAAGGAAATTAAAGGTGGTCTTAAGTTTAATAAAATTATTACATCCAGAAAAAGAATGGCAAGCAGGAAAAGTGAAAAGTAACAAGCTTCATGATGAATTGCAACTTTACAAGAAGGATCGGTGGCAGTATGATGCATAAATTGTTTTAAAAGGAGGAATATGGCACTCAATGTGCCATTGAAATGAAGGTTTGGTAAGTGCACGAAATAAAATTTAATCTGACAAAAATAAGGGAGGTTTATACTCTAAACACTGAAACAAATTAAGCCCAAAGAGATGACTGAAGTTAGTGTACATTTAATAATTTAACAATTTGTATCCTCATGACAAGGGAAACACCTGGGACTTTCTGCACAATGAAAAATTGGTTTATTGGAAATCTCAAATGGCTACAAGCATTTGAAACAGCTCAGGTCAAGCAGTGATAAATAATTTAAAGAAAGCAGTCCGAGGTAGATGTCACTTTAATTTTACATTAACAGATCTATTAGTTTTTAACCTTGTCAGACAGGTAATTGCTAAATGAAATCATGCTTTTGTACCTTTGCTTCATAATTTCATTTGCTTACTCATGCATTTTGTAAAAACCTTGATGTTGGCACTGGCACTGTTTCACATGCCCATTGCTTCAGATTAGCAAATACTGTATTGTCCTTTAAAATACATCATAAGTATGATATTTTTATTTTTAGCAACTTGGAAAATGTGTTGAGTGTTACCTAGGAATTGACAGGGAGAAGGGACATACTGTGTTGAAATTATAAAACAATTTTCTGTGCATGTTTTTACTTGTCAGCACATCTCTGGTAGAAAAGACAGTAGAGCTGGCATATAAATTTTAACAGGTGAAGGTATTCTGCCTGAATTGTCAAGAGGAATAGGTCATTTAAGGATTATTTTGTTGTAATGCTTGGTGAACTCTGAGATATCTGCTGACAGCATAGGAACTTGGAGAATTATGATGTTAGAAATAAAAGGATCTCAAGTCTTACATGTAATTGTTTTATTTTTAAATAATAGAATCATAGGATGGCCTAGGTTGGAAGAGACCTTAAGGATCATCTAGCTCCAATCCCCCTGCCATGGACAGAGACACCTTTCACTTGACCAGATTGCTCAGAGCAATCCAACCTGGCCTGGAACACTTCCAGGGATGGGGCATCTACATCTCCTCTGGGCGACTTGTTCCAGTGCCTCATCACCATCACAATAAAGAATTTCTTCCTGGTATCTAAACCTACCTTCTTTCAGTTTGAAGCCATTCCCCCTTGTCCTGTCCTTAAATGCTTTTGTGAAAAGTCTCTCTCCAAATCCATAGAAAATCTACAGAAACTACATTCATTTTATGAGTATCTCAAAACTACCTTGTAACTGACTTTGTATTTTCCTTGTAGTTAAAGTCTCATTGGAGATTTAGTTATGAGTGATATTTGAAAGGGAAAATGTTGGTATTGAACAGTGTTTGCAATTTTTAGGGGTGCATTTTGAACCCAGTTGTGTTCCCATTAAAACAATGGGAACACGACTATTTTTAAAATGCCCTGTATCATTGTTTCATTGATGCTAAGGAGTTACAGCCACGGACTTCTAAAGAAGCTAAATTATTTTGTTAAAACTTAGTACAACAGGGCCTTACACAGTAATGTGGACCTCTATAAAGAGAATATAAATTACTACCAAATGAAGACACTACGTTCTGTGTGCAGGCATACTTAGCCTCTGATGAGTATGATGAGACCCAGGTTCACTCTGGAGACCCCTCCAGCTGCTATTCAAATGAGGGCCACCTTCAGTATAATTTGGGGTGTAACTGCATACCTTGTATGCAGTTGGGAAGACCTGGGTGGTGATTGGGTGTTCTGTGGGTTGTGGCTCTGCATAAAGCATGGTCCACAGACTGTCATTAAGGATATTAAAATTCATAAGTAAAAGCCTGTCTTTGAAAGCTGCATAAACACATTGATTCATGTGGCACAGCAAGTACTTTTTTGCTAGTTTCAGAAAAAGGAAAGCTTTTTAAAAGTCAAGTTTTTCATCTAAACCTCATTATAAATATTTTTACTTCTCTTGTACATCATTTCCATTACATTTTTTGCCAGTCTTCATGAATCAGTAACTGTCTTGAGTAAGTTTAAATTAAAAAAATTAAAATTTAACTGAAATTTAGTATTTCTCTCTTTAGCAACTTTAGCTTTGAGCACCTTTTCATGGAGATGAAGGTACAGTGTCATTAATCTACTATTTAATGAGAAAATCTTAAATTATAATAGCACGTCTGTGTCTTACTAAAAGCATCATGAGAGATAATTCAGTCTAAATCTTTTAGCAGTGTTTTATTTCAAATATGAATTTACCTATATTCCTTGTTAGGTAATGAATAGGCTGCAGTGAGAACAAAATGCTTCTGTATCTTACATGCATAAATATTTAAATTTCTCTGGAGCAGGCTTCCTGTCATATAGTGAAAGAGAGAAGCTAAGAGGCAACCTCATTAAGTCCACACTTGGGAGGCACAGGCAGTCAGAAAGCAAGTGAGCATGTTGGTGGTCAAAGCAGAGAAGGGAGTCTGGCCTCCCTAGAGGGAAAAAGGTGCTCTGCTGCACATGCTGGCAAAGAACATAGTGCTTTTCTAAGGCAAAATTGCTGTTTCATACTTTGGTAAGAGTCAGTGGGCGCACACCTCTTGTTATTAGAGGAAGAAGGCTGAAGAGGTCTGTTTGACAGCAGACTCTGCCTTCTTCTTCCAAAGGACGAAGGGACTGGAGTTCCAGTACTGTGGTGTGTGGCTGTACAAATGTGAATTTCACCAGGTAATCTATGGTGTTCTTCTTACAAAATTTCACAGAAGTGCATCATCGCTTTCCATGTTTTGGCAAGACCCAAAAGTATGCCAGTCTCAGACTTTTACTGGTGTAATACTGTAACACTGTTGTGGGGCACTGGAACTGTGTGTGTGCATGTCTGGTACATTTGCCTGTTTGAAGCTGGGTTGTGTAAGCTGTTGTTCTTGGGGACACCTTGCAACATTTACAATTTTAGATCATTTTCTGGTAATTTGTTTCTGGCAAGCCTTAATGGGTGCAGATACTCTAGCCTGAGTCCAAGTATTATTGCTTTCCATATAAAAATCTTCAGCTTAAAATACGTTAGTCTATTTTTATAAGTTCTAAAGTTAAATGATCCCATGGGAAGGCACTGCTCTTCTGTTATCAGCCTTCCAGAGGTGAAGTTGTCTTTAGAGTTGAGTAAGAAAGTTGCTTTAGCACTGTCAGATATCTAATTAATCCCTCAGTAAATAAGGCATTCTGTAATTAAATAACCGAGATGTGCAATCAGTTCTAACACAAAATGCTTTGCATATTAATATATTATAATCCAGGAGCCGTACGAGTCTTGTTTTTGTATATGAAGTGGTTGTAACAGACTTTTAAAATCATGAGAACTCATTGCAGGCAAAACAGTGGATGGGTTTTTTTGGCAAAATTCAACTAAGTGGCATCTGAGAACTAAAGATTTGAATGTCTATTCAAAGTAATTTTCAATAGGGAAAGTAACACATTTTCACGCCGTGGATTGTCGTAAATACGCGAAAGGGACTGAAAAATGAACTTTCGAAATTTCAATAGAGCAGCTTCCGGGGAACCGATGTCAGAGCCTTGAGGAGACAAGAGTTTTCTGCAGAGTCAGTTCAGCACTTGGGACTTCGTGCTCTTAAGATCGCCACAACCAGAAGCACCGCGGAGCAGTTGTGACCTGCAATTAATGAGTTAGTTCGTCGGTCTGCGGGGCGGTCCGACCTGCTCGTGCCGAGCAGGGGGGCTGCACGGGCGGGGTCCCTCCCGCGGGCGGTACCGGAGCCCCGTACCGGAGCCCCGTACCGGAGCGCGGCCCGCGGGATGCGCAGGAACCCGCGGGATGCGCTGGAGCCCCGGCAGCGCCGCTCACCTGGCGGCGCCCCCGCGCCCTCTCATTGGCTGCCGCCCGCCCCGCCCCCGGCACACCATTGGCCGCCCCCC
>VWZF01000586.1:0-46606 GCA_013396755.1 Sclerurus mexicanus | reverse complement strand
GGCGGCACCACCTTCGGGCGGCACCTGGTGCGCAACATCCACCTGGAGCAGCCCTGCTACTGCCGCGCCGGGCAGAAGAAGTGCGCCTGCCACCGCCCCGGCGGCGACAAGGACACCTGGCTCTTCTCGCGCTTCTCCACGGGCTGGAGCTGCGGGCTGCACGCCGACTGGACCGAGCTCACCAGCTGCGTGCCCGCCGCCATGGAGCGCCGCGGGTGCGCCGGCAACCGCACCCTCAGGTCAGTGCCGGCTTTCCAGGTGCTCCAGAGCGCCTTGCCCGGGGCCAGGAGGAGCGGGGTGCGCTCCCCGCAGCTGGGCGAGAAGTGTCCGCCGCCTCCGCCGCTAAGGAGTGAACGGAGGCGAAACAAAGGCTCGTGTTCCGGCGGAGGTTCTGCTGTGAGGTTCGGGCTGCTGCCCGCTCTGTGCGCTCCCTGTGATGCTCTCGCCTCGCCTCACATTTGTGCGGGTTCCGCGTACCGCCTTTTGTACAGACGAGCGAGAGAAAAACTCCGCTCGTTCCCCTTGCAAGTTTCTCCTGTCTGTTTGTCGTTTAGAAAGTTGCTTTAAACAAAACGCTGCACGCTCCTGCAGTAAGCAGGGTGCCGCTGCAGAATAGGATGGGTCGCTGCAGCTGCCGAATGATGTAACTAGTGGAGTTTGCAGAAGCCCTTAACTCCCTTTGCCCCGTGTTCCTGGTTGGGAGGTAGGCTGGTTCGCTGCTTCCTGCTGTACGAGCAGGCGGAAAGTGAGGAGACCGAGAGCCCCAGGCGCTGTTCAGGGAGCGCAGTGCTGGCGAAAATCTCACTGCTGCTGTCCCTCTGAGGAGCTGATGGCAGTGAGAAACGGAATTTTGTGTGCATGCTGCCTCTCTGCATATTATATCCTGTTTTTCGTGGGTCTCATGAAAGGTTTTGTCTGTTTTAAACATGGAAAAGCTGTCAGATGGGCCATCTCTCGTGATAAGAGAGAGCTGTAGGTGATTCAGTAAATTTTGAGCTTTGCTCTGATTTATTTACCGTTCAATGAGGTTTTTGAGGCTGCTATTTATTTGTATGAGATTTCGAACATGTATTAAGGAGTTATGACCTGAATTTGTTCTTAAACCTCTGCACTTTAATAACTGTAACTTCAACATCTATAACATATTTAGGAAAATATAGGAAAAATACCTTTTTAAAAAGTTATATAGTTTGACAAATACCTTGCATTCTTTCCTTTTAGTATCCATCTTGATTTTATGAGTCCATAAAAAAATTTTTAGTAGAACCACTCACACACTGTTTTATACCTTTGCTGTACTATTAGAGGTGCGCATCTTTTTTAATTTCTGAATGGAGAATTGAGGAGACTATGTGCCTAAAATAGGCAAGAAACTACCATATGAGTCTAACGTAAAGCATACTGATTATTTTTAAGTCATACTTTAAAGCTTCTGAATGTATTTGAGGCATTAGGCTTCCTTGAATATCTCAACTTTTCTGCCTTCTGGCTATGGTGTCAGAGAATTAAACTAAATTGGTTAAATACCTGACAGTGGCTTTTCTTTGTGGCTAGAGGGGCAAACTGTTCTATGAATTTGGTGCTAAGATGTTTGATTTCTTGTGTCATATATTTGATGCAGTGAAGATACTAAGTGTGTTTTAGATTTTTTTTTATTTTTTTGTTTCTCCATATAGCAGGTGTTAGTATATTCTATCAGATCTCTGTATATGTGGTCTATCTTTTATTACAGGAAGGGAATAAGGAATTTATAGTGTATATCTCAATATTCTGAAAATTTGGTTCTTAGGGGGCTAGTAATAGTATAAGTTCAATTAAGTCCTACCATTTAACACAGATCTTCAGAAGATTTCGTGAGGAAACTATAATTAGAATTCATGGGAGAAGGGGCTAGTTGGTAGGGAAAGGAGGGAGTGGATAATGGTCCTAAAGGTCCTAGAAGATGTGTGAAACACAATCTCTCCTCACCCTGGGTCTTTGTGTTTCACAGACAGTGTGTTTAAAGATGTTTTACTTCTTAAATCTCTTTAGGCTTTTGAAAAGTGTTTGTCTTAGCTTCTCCAATTTCTCATATTGGAGTTTTGAAGTCACAGAACTCAAGAAGGAACATGGGGCAGGAATTGCTGCTGTGCCCCAGAAATTTGAACTTCTTTAAGCCCAAGTGCCAGTGTGGACTTTTTATGTGACTTAATGGTATGGTGTGCCTCTTCCCACCTTAGGTACTTCAATATGAAAAGTTGGCTGTTGTCAATATATTGGATGCTATTGTGAATTTGTAGAACTATCTTCTCTTCTTTAAACATTTGCATATGCTTTCATTTTCAGGATGTGAGATGTTGTGGTGAAATACCTGCTTAAGTGTTTACAGGACCAGGCTATTAGTTTTTCATACTAATGTGTAGCTCCACTTTTACAAAAGTTGCTATCTGGATAGTGAGGATATTGAGAAGATATTGAGAACTGCTGATGCAGTTTCAAATTAAATTCTTGTTAGTGCAGTTTTTAGATCAACATTGCAAGTAATTAATATTATCAAAGTGGTGGGACTTTTCCCATGTAGATGCAGTTACATCTACATGGAAGTTCTTGCATCAGTAGCAAGGGGCTCCCCCCTCCCGCTGCTTCCCATTTAACAAAATGGCTGTTGGACCAGAAAGGAACTGAGACTGGCATGAAATACCTCTTTCCCCCCCTCCCTATTTTTAAGGAACAGTCTTTTGCGTATATGCTTTGCCCTCCCCTCACTGGAAGTCATTGAAGTTGGTGATGCTTGTGTTCAGCTCCACCGCCAGAACTTGTCTTTCCTTCAGAGGTGCCAAGAAGCTGAGGCTGTGGAGTGTTAGCCAGCATTGCTTGAGGAAAGAAAGGGAAATGTTGTTAGACATCTAATCTGGGATGCCATGCCAGGGAAGAGTTGTCAAGTCTGAGTGACTGACCTTAGGCTGACTCTGTAGACAGTGAGGTGAAAGAGAAGAATACAGGCAGTCCTTTGGAGGGTCTAAGACATGTCTGAAATCTGCTGAATTGTCTTCTGCAGGAGCAGTTCTTCCATATCACTGATAACAAGAGAAGAGTAGAATTGTGAATTGGGACTTGTTGTCTAAAACTAGATGAGAAGAGTTCCACATCTAATATTGCAGAGACATTGTCCAAACTGGTTGTCTGCCTCTGTTATGTTACCAGGTAAAATTTGGTGTGTGAGGTGGGGCTTGCTTTGCCTCTTTGCTTTATGTATGAGGGATTGAGAGGAGACCTTAGGAGTCCTGAGCAAGGCACTTTTTCTCCCTTGCTGATGTGCCTGCAATATAATTAATAATTATTCATTATTATTTATTACAAGTTTGATGAAACTAGGAAGGCAATCTTTTAAACTACATGCTTCAAAGAACACTGTATTGAAACTGTTGTCTAATTTTCTAATATGAACCAGTGAAATCACTCGAATTGTGTAAACCCCATAAACTTTATTGTCAATGCAGTTTAGTCTTTGAAACTATTGATTTTCATTAATTTGCTTCCATTATATTCTCCATTTCCTCGTGTCTGTTTAACTTACTCTGTGTTTCATTGTTCTGTGGAAGTGTAAATCAACAGTAAACCCATGAGTCATGGAATGAGGAGAGTTGAATAGAAACTGTCAGTAGGATTCCTTTTTCTTCTTATGAAGTCCTTTATCTGACTACTGAGTATTTTTAAAACTCTAGCAATAACAGAGCATAAGATGGACTCTAGTCTTTGCAGCTGTGATAACTGTGATTGTCACAAAAAAACGTAAGAGTGTTAATTGAAAATTAAGACTGCTGAAGGTAGTGGGGAGAAGAGAATAAAATGTCACAAATGCTTAAACTGAAAAAAAAGCTGGAGTTCTTTACCATTGTATCTTCTACCGAAATGATTGTTGGAGCCAGTAAATTATATATGATTTATTTTTATAAATGTAAGTGTGCTGATTTAAAGGTAAACTGGTGAGATATATGAACCCAACTCAAGAGAGATTATAAGTCAGAGCTACAGTTTACTAAAAATATTACAATAAATACAGAGAAAACAGGTTTTTAAGCCACAAAGACAGATGTATAACACAGCACCCTGGGACAAGAGCAGAAGGCTGTTTGTTAGCCCCTGTGCTGAGCACCACGTGGTCCCCCCTGAGTCCAAAGTAATAGGAAAGGATGAAACAATTTTCTATGGTCTTGCTACTGACTGTGCGTTTTTCCTTCTGTAACTGTCTCCAGTGCTGGATGTTTTAAAAGAACTGTGGGTAATCTGCTCAAGGGTTTCATTGTCCTTACAATTGGAAAGTGATGGTGTTTCCCTCAAGCGCTTTGTGTGGATCTTGCTAACTTCAATTTTAAACTCATTGCATCTTCTGTCTTTTGAAAAACTGAGAATAATTTGATCCCCTTTTCTCTGCAGTAGCCTACTGGGTACTTTGGTTCTTAGGAAGCCCTCTTCCAACCTTCCCTGCTAAAATAGCAGCCAAATCCAGTTCATTCTGTGTTTGTTGTAGGCCATTCTTTGTGTTCCTCCTCTTTGAGTTTGTATCAGTTGTTTTCTTGAAAAGTGATGCTCCATTGGGAGTATAGTACCAAATGGACCAAAAAAGATTACTTATTCAGAAGGCTGTGTTTGTGGTTTTACATTTCACAGATGTTTGCCATTTGGCAGTTGCCTGACATTGACTGTCAGCTTGGGATTTAGACATTATTAGTTTTCTTAAAGACTTCTACTTATATTTCCCATTGTCTTTTTATAGGAGTTCTGTGCTCATCCCCAATGGATTTCATTACTCTTCTGTCAATGTCTTTAATTTGCAAAATTGATTTAAATTTTTAGTCCTTCCTAGCTTTTCATCATTGGTATATTTAATAAATTTGTTTTGTATTCACCATGCATATTGTTGATGCAAACATTGAATAGAATGAAATCCCTTTGTAATAGACCATTTGTTTAATATATCTCTCAGAATTGCTTTCCAGGGAGTTCTGCCCCTGCCACATAATTTTTTTTCCCTAAGCTGTGTTTTTCTGGCTTATGTTACTGGTTGGAGATGACACCCAAAGTCATAATTTTTTTGAAAAGCATTTCCTTTCTAATGTTCCTACTTGCAGAATTACTATATTTTAGAGGGAAATTAGACTGATTTGATCCAGTAACTTGAGACAATAATGCTGTCTGCTGATCTTTTCTTCTATGTGTTCAAAGACCATTTGTCTGGAACTTGTGGCAACAATTAGCTACTCTCCTTAACTACTTTTTGCTCTGTACATGTCACTTGTGAGGCTTGCCTTGCCCAGAGTAGCAGACAAAATGATTGCTGTGCACACAACTTTCCAGCATCAGAATTGTCACAGCTCTGGAAAACTTTTCACTCAAAGATAAGTCTGGTCTTCAGACTTTTGACACTATTGCACTAAATCTCAGCATGTTGCCTACAAAAATTATTAGGACTCATATTTACTGTTAATTGCTAGTAATGTTAAAACAGTGGTCAGCACTACTTCAGTCAGAAATGGATTTTTCTTGTTCACTCATCATTGTAATTTACAGATAGCTGTGAAACTGAATAAGTTTTGAGTCGGGGAGGTGCATGTTAGGAAAATGATTACCTGAGCAGCAGTTCTTCTAGTTATCTGGAAGAGAATTTGGCTTCTTCTGGTGTTGCATTCTGGAAAATAGGCCATCTAATAGGACTTTCTGTAAAATGCAGGACCTATTCTCTTCTTTGTGAAGGAGGCAGACAGAGAAATCCTAGGGGAGAAAAAAGAGTGGAAGTGTCAGTATCCCTTAGGACCGTCCAGTACTATGAGACATAGCAGCTGTCATAACTTTCTTGTGTTATTAAGATGCTTTTTAATTTATATTAACTACCTGCCTAATTTAGATTAAATTTCCGATCCTCTTGAGTAGGATATTGCTTCTTCTTACATAGATTAGGATATATATCGGTTTGAGGTGAAATGGGAAAAGTTACTGTGTGAGTGGAAAAACTTGCTGTGTAATGCCATTACACTGACAGAGATTAAATCTGTAAACCCAACCAGTGACAAAAATAGGGATAAAATTGTGAGCTTACTAGTGGGTTATTTTTTTAGAACTCTTTGTGGAGAAGAAAAAAACTCTCTGCTGGCTCAACTCTAGTAATCACTGAGAAGCTGAATGGACAGTGTAGGGATCTGGTTGAAATGAATGATTTCTTCCTTCAGGTGTGTTGGCAGTTTTCATGTGTTACTTTCTAAGTCAGCAAGAGTAAAGCATCTCTTCCTAGAATTTGGTGCAGCCGTGGCAGTGAGTTGAGCTTATATATAATGTAAAGACTCGTCTGTGCAGAATGAGACCGGATGAAAGCAAGAGAAAGCCTCTATTGTTTAATGTATTTAGTATTGCATTTAATTTTCTGCCTGTTCTCTGGAAGTGTTTAGTACCCAAACTTCTAATGCTATATTGGATGCCTTAATGTTTCCAGTTACCTCAGAAGGTAACTTAAAGTCCCTTCAGAGTTCTGTTACTGCTGAATAAGGTTTTCAAATACTGTGTAGGAGGCTGATTGTGTGAATTAAGGGTCTAATTTGAACTGTCATTATGATACAATGGTTCAGCCTTGAAGCAACTACTATTTTAGGGGGGAAAAATTAACAACAGAACTGTTTTGTGATTTTGTTCAAAATGGCATGAATCTTCTTTCAGGACAAATTCTAGAGCAGCAAAATCAATAACTCTTGAAGTACTTGTGGTCTGTTACATGATCAGTGCTCAAGATCTCAGTATGTATTGTCTAAAAAAGTATAAAATGTGTTCTTGTAAGGACAGGGCCTATTATCTTCAGTCTCTAAGGTCTTTGGTTCAGCTATGAGGTTTACTGTTGAGTGGCCTTATGTATATTTCTGCAAAGATCTGGAGCTTGGTCCTCAGCTTAAAGTCATCTAAGAAAAAGGAGGGAGAGGGATTGCCTTTTAATTAATGGTTAAAACTTAGTGTCTTAGCCCCCATTTTTTCTTTAAAAATTAGTAATTTGTTAGAAAATGGTTGATATAAAGGGGATTTCAGACATTAGAAGTGTTGCATTAATGCAGTTCTGTGTCAGTTTTGAAGGTGACAGGGTCATGCAGGTTCGACTCTGGCTCTGAATGTTTACAGACTGGTAGAGATGCCGAACATACTGGCATAGTAGTGGGGGAACTCTGAATGCCTTACGAAGAACAATGTTGGGATAGGGAAAGCAATGAGCAGATGCAACTTCCAAAGGATGGAACAAAGCGTGATATTCTTAATTGACTTGATAGTATACGTCCCAGTTCTGTGAAATAACTTGATGTTCATGAGAAGTCTGGCCACGTGGTTCTTGGTGCTGTTTGGTACTGGAAGGAAATGGCCCCTTCAGAATGTATATGGAGGAGCTGACATCTCTGAGACCACTTACTTTCTCCAAACAAGTTAACTTGAAAGTGAGGTAAGTGAAAAAAGGAGGCACTCTTCACAAAACAGTAATCAAAAAGGGTTCTTTTTTTTAATTCTCATGTAAATTCTAATAATATTAATATAATGTAAAGCACTTGCTGACTTACAGATTTCCATCTTGGACACGTTATGCTTTTAAATGTATGTTAAATGAAAGCTTAGAGGCAGTAATTTACAGAAAAGCTTAATTTTTTTCACTTAACCAAGTAGTAGTATTTATAACTTGTTTTGTGAGCTGCCTTTTGTTTATGTAGCAAATACATTTGTGTCTTGGTGTTTTTGTTTTTTCACATTTGGAAGTCTCTACTTGCAATTTTTGGCTTCAATTCCACGTGTCTTTGCACACAGGCTATGACTGAGAATGTGGGGTTAGACGAAATAGCAACTGATGGTGTTTGCTCGAGGAACTCCTCCGAGGAAGAGGAGAAAGAGGAGAAGCAGTGTGCGAATAAGCTGTGAGCTTAAAGGGAGAGTGAAGTCCGGACAAGGGCAGGGAGCAGAAATAACGCTACGGTCTTGCAAGGTCAAGGAAGGACCAACGTTATGCAATTTAAAAGGGCATTTTTTTTCCAAATAAAACTGGTTTAGAGTTTAAAGCTCTCCGTATGTTCTTTTATACTTGCTGGAAGAGAAAGATACGGACATAATGAGAAACTTCAAGTACTAGCTTACTTAAGCTCCTATCCTACATAGGTATTTTTTTTTCCTCTAAGTTTCTCAAGTCAGATTAAGTGTTTTAATAAGAAACCAAATGTTAAATTAAGGAGTCTTCAGCTCCAACACTGTAAATCCCTCATAGCAGAGTTGTGAGGTATTGTTCTCATCCTTTAACTAGACCTTAATTTTTAGTGATGGGAGTAGGACCATTATTTTCCAAGATGTTTCTAATGTGAGTGATGAATAACTTTTATAACTGCAAACCCCTTGTTTTCATGCCAGGAAAACCTCTGTCAGGCTAAAGCTATATAATTTCTCTTGCTGACTTAAAAAGATTCAGATGCGAAGAGTAACTTGATGAAATATTTTATGTTATTTTCTACTACTAGTCACTTGGATTTATTATAGAATGATCTAGGAAGGGACCTCTGGCAGTCATTTAGCTCAAACCATTGCTTGAAAGTTAGTCTAACTAGAGCAGGTTTCTCTGGGCTTTCCCAGATGCTTTGCATAACTCCAGGGATGGAGATGCCAGAGTGTCTCTGAGCAACTTCTCTAGTTTTTTGCCACCCTCATGGGGAAAGAGCTTTTCTTTTCACCTAGCAGAAATGTTCCATTTTCCAGATTGTGTAGTTTCTTCCCATCTTATTGCTGGAAGAGTCTGGTTATGACTTCTCTATACACTCCCACATGAAAATTGAATAGAGTAATGAGGCCTGCCTACTTGCTGCCTTGTCCTCAGACTGGACAAACCTAACTCACTTGGCCACTCCTTCTGTGTCATATGTCCCAGCCCCTTGAAAATCTTGACAGCCCCACTATACCATGATCTGTCTTTTTATTGGTGAGCCCAAAATTGGAAACATCAATCCAGATGCTGTCTCACCAGTGCTGAATGGAGGAGTGAGGGGTAATCACTTCCTCCCACCTGCTTAGTAGCTCCTGCCAGCATAGCCTGATACTTGGTTAGTCCGCTTCAGTTCCAAAGGGTGATTGTTGTCTGTTATTCAATACAGTGTTCACCAGGAACCCCAGTTTCTGCAGAGCTGTGTCCTAGCCACTCCATGTCCAGTCTGCCTTGTGTGTTCTTACCTTACCTCAGGTGCAAGCTTTTTCTTTATTTAGAATCATGAAATTATACAATGGTTTGAGTTGGAAGGTACATTAAAGATCATCTAGTTCCAACCTCCCTACCATGGGCAGGGACACCTTTCACTAGACCAGGTTGCTCAGTGCCTCATCTGACTTGCCTTGAACACTTCCAGGGATGGGGCATCCACAGCATTAATAAAGACCTTTAAACAACATTGGCATCACTGCCAGTTCTTGAATGATATCACAAGTAATCAGCCACCAGTTGGATTCCGTATAGCACCCCAGCACTGATTCCATGTCTCACCAGTGTGCCTCTAATAAGAATGGCAAAGTCCTTGCTGATGTAAATGCTGACAACATCCACTGCTCCAGTGGGGTTTGCTCAATCACCTTTCTGAGGTTGAAGATGAGACTCATTAGCCTATAGTTCCTTGAATCCTTCTTGAGGGTAAGTGTGTGGTTTGCTTTTTATTTATAGAAAATGGGAAGAAAGATTACAGTGGAGAATACGCTGCAACATCAGAAGGTGCTGATGTAGATATTTTAACTGCACCCTGTTCCTCAATTTAAGAATTCCTTGAATAGGATCAAAAGCTATAGTTGTTAAATAAAGAATATATGTAATGATTTTCTTTCACTGTGAACATTATGTTAGTTTGTAGAAAGAAACAGGTTATTGCCAGCAATAACCTTTTTAATGTTCTATGATACATCCATGACATTCAGTGTAAAGTTGGCCTCAAGCATGTGTTACAAATATGTTCCTTTGTACATATCTAGTAAGACTGGGATAGTATGCTTCTCTGATGCCAGGAAAGGTCCACTTTTTCTTATTAAACTGACTTTAGTAGATAGAACTCAAATAGTAATTCAATAAATAAGAGGCAGTCATTTATTTTTATTTTTTCTTTTGTTTCAGGGTATGTTGAGTCAACCATTTCTATTCAAATTATTTTTATCCAGAAAGCTAGCATTTCTATAGTTTCCATATTCATATTGCAGACAGTGTTCTTCAGAGCTCTTTAACTTCTAGCTATAGTGCTAAGGTTATTAAACAGTTCACAGTTAAATTATAGTGTAAAACTTTGGTGTGTGTTAACATAACTTCCCAGAGTTTGTGATGAAGGAATGTAACTGTTTTGCCTTTCCTTTTCCTATTTCAAAGTTGAGTTATTGTATTGAACTTTCAGTATAGGTAAGATTCTGTTGTGTCAGTCTCAAAGCTTCTGTATAAAATCTTCTGTAGGCAAAAACAGAATTTGGGGGGGAAAAAAGCAGCAAATATACAGGCAAAGACTGGTGTTTATGCCTTTACATTTCTTATAAATGGACTATAAATGCTTTAAAATGCTAAGCAGGAAAAAGTCCAAAGATGTGATCTCAAATAATTAGTTTGTGTGCATATATTTATTTTTATTACTGAACATTTTGATTTTTTGAAGTGAAGGTTTAAAGTCCCCATTTTAAACTTGTGTCACAAGCTTTGGCTCAACTGTGGTAAAGTCGCCTTTCCTTTTTGTCAGGCATTTAAAACCTGAAAATGCCCATTGAAGTGGTTTCCTCCAAGTAGAGAATTTAGCTGCCTAAATGAAAGGAATAACTGAAATAGCTTTCCCTGAACAGCCCAGGCCTCTCTAATACATTGCCTTCTACAACAAAGTCTTTGTTTTGATCTCTAGTCTCCTGCATCTCTTTTTTCAAAGCTGACAGGCCAATGACCATGGAAATGTGTGTTGAGTTTTGCAGCACTGCCCCTGACTTGTGCGGGTTATTTTTTATCAGGGTATATCTCTTTTGATTTTGAATAAATTGCCAGATATCTGACAGTAGGATAAAGAATTCTATTGTGATATGGGTCAGTACCAGGCATCTAAATGGCTGCTGAGCCTTGCTACAGAGTAATAGTAAAACTGATGGACTGCATCTGACTAACAGATTGACTGGGAAGCTTAAATGTGGCCACACAGAGCCATGGCTTTGATTAGGAGAGCAGTGGGGTTGATAGAAGTTTAAAGTTCTTGTTTCATGCTCTGCCACCTGTGTTCCAGTGCATTATCAGGTAGTTTCTATGAAAATATTAAAAATAAACCCAAATAAAGTACAAAAAATGAAGTGAATTGGGAAGTATTCATGGCAAGGTCATTGTAGTTGCATCAATATTTTAAACAAAATTGCAAGCTGTGTATCATTTCAGAAAGTAAATGTGGTGCTACATGACTAGAGGATTTTCAATTTGTGCCATATGTATATATAACAGAAGAACCTAAAAAGACAGGTGGAAAAAGAAAGGCTTCTTTCCCACAATCACATTTTTTTTCTGTATTGATGCCTCCCATTTCTTGTATTATCCAGGTTATATCCTGCACTTTTGATTTATATTCTTGCCAGCCCGATGTTGCCCACTCTCCCACATTGCTGTCCTTGCTATCTTGCCAGCTCTTTTGCCTTTGTTTTATATGTTTTTCTTGTGTGACTCACATCTCCTTTGCATTGTATGTGCTTGCTTTGCATGCAGATTGAGCTGGTTAGAGTGGTGCTCCTCTCTGCTCAGCATGGTTGACAGGCTGCAGGCTTGAATCATTCGGCTCTTGCGCTTGTCTGCCCTGCTGAAGTTCGAAGGGGCTTTTTATTGTTTGGCTTTGCAAGAGGTAACAGAATTGACTAGTTGAATCTATCCTAAATTCTTTGTTTTATTGTTCCCTCTATTCCTAGTGGTACAGAGAAACTGATAAGGAAAACTAACTGTTCTTTTCCCCCTAACCTGAAAAGACGGGACAGAAAAGATGCATTTCTGTGTAACTCTGTGTTTCTTTCTGTTCCCTTAAGCTGCTGCTCAGAGGGCTTTTATAATTGCTTCCCTTTGATGCTTCCCTTTGATTTGTGTTCAGTTTCTCCCAGGATAAAGTATTAAACAATTGCAAGTTGTCTCAGTAGCACATGCCCAGTCTTTTACAATGTCTTGGAGAGGAAGGTATATACGATTAGTGTTGATGGAGTTGCCATAAAAGTTTCCTGTTTTACCATTAGTTGTTGGACAGCAATACTGAAGCCCAGCTCTGAAATGTTAGTCACCACTTTCATCCTGAGGCAGGGAAAAGGGGAGTCCTTCCCAGCAGGTGAAGGAAGGGAGACAGGTCCTGGCTTTGTCCCTCTGCCACAGACGCAAAGGACAAAAGTGGCTAATGTTTCTTTAACCTGGGGAGAAAAGGTGACAGTTTGATGGGACCAGAAATGTATGAAGTAAAGAGAACATAAGTACAAGTAGAGGGGGAGATACCCCTGGGGTACACAGAGGAAAAAGTGATTTCATGATAGAAGCAATAAGCAAGGAAATCCAAATGAAACATCTGTTTGCATCAAGACACAGGAATGCACATAGCTCTATCAAGCCAATTTTCAGCAGGTGTTTTGTCTCTGCAGTGGCTTGTTAAAGCTCAGTAGTCAAATTTTAATTTCTTTTAAATTTTTGAGAGCTAATTTTAAGCAGATAGGTTTGCCTTTCTTGTTATCTTTTAATAGAGATTTGTTTGTTTTCTATTTTTTGAGTTCACATTTAGTATCTGAATTCTCATTTTTTTTTCTCTGAAACAGCAGCTCATGAAAAACGATAAACATAAAATTCCAAGATCTAGAGCCACATGAGCAATGTGGTGTGTAAATGCACACAAGCTGACTCTATTATGTGGTTGTTCTCTTCTCCTTCATTCTCTTTGGGGCCCTTTCATTCTCTTCTGGCCTCCTAGTTGTATTGCTCCCTGGTCAGCCTGGTTCCTGCATGGTAGTGGCAGTGGCTGTGGCAATGATTGATGTGGAGACTAAATTGCTAGACACAGTTAGTGAGTATTTCATGGAGCAGTTAGCCTGCAAACCTGAAGAGGGAGAAGCAGTTTTTTATGTGGTTCTGACCATTATGTGCAGGATCTGGTTCAAAGTGTTACTGTTGTTCTGTAAAATGTATTTACATCTCTTAAAGGATTGTTTACCTCTGTCTCTGAAAATCTCCTGCATTGGGAATTTTGTTTGTTAGAGAAAACAATTTGGAATTAAAAAGCTTATTGAAGACAGTTTATAAAATTAAAATCCTTGCAAGTGGCATGGGAAATACTTGAAGATGCCATGTGGGAGCCTTGGAGAAAATGCAGGCACTTATTGAAGATTATAAGTCTGGCACGGCACAACTAAAGAGCAGGGTAAGAGGTGGTTACACAAAGTAGTTTTCACCATTTTTGAAAAGTTCAAGTTTTGTCTGGAAGACTAAAATACGAAGGTTCCTAAATTCTGGCAGGATAAGGGAAAAATACAGTACAGCTAAGAAAGATGTTTGAGGAACTATTTACAGGAGGGATAAAATTAATCTTTTTGAAACATGCTGTGAACAAGAAGCCTGTTAGAGAATGCACAGGCCTAATCGATGATCTCTCCTATCCTCTGGAAATAAAGCTCTATCAAAAAAGAAGCTGTTGTTTTACCTCTTGTATCTGTGTTGATTTTTGAGCTTTGGAGCTCTGAACTGGAACTTTTCATTATGGAGGATATATTAAAGGGTCTCTCTTCAAATTGGAGTGATGGTAGAAGCAATTATGAAACAAGTTTTAAAAAAAAGAGGGGGAAAAATAACATAAACTAGATGGTATTTATAGGTGCCAGCTGCCAGAACTAGGTGGTATTGAAAGGAGCTCAGGATTTAAACAACCAAACTACTAGTTGTGATGTGACCTCCTTTTTAAAACTTGGACAACGTGAAAATAATTTTTAAAGACCCATACTACTTACCATGCCATCTGCAATGGGAAGACTAGGAGAAACTACTACAGGAAGTAGAATTAGCAGATGGTTGCCTAGTACAGCACAGTGGGAGACCCATGTGGCTTTTGCAATAGAAAATCATGCCTGAATAATATTGCAGCATCTGGGAAGGAGTCAAAAAACATGTCTGCAAGGGAAGTTAGGGGGTCATAGTCTGTTTCAGATAAACCCAGCAACCATATTTATCCTTGTGCATTTTTTCCCAATCTCAAACATTTTTCTGGTCATAATCTTAGGAGAAGATTTCAAATGAAGAAGTAAAAATTTATTCTTAGATCTTATGATACACTTTTTTGCATCACTTAAGTTTCAGTCTTCTAGATCTGAAATGCTGCTGTGAGAAGAATCTCTTAACTCTGAAGTTCAGCAGCAGTATCGTGTTATTGAAAAACTATTAGAGTGAGCTTAGCCTTTTGCTTCTGTTTAATTCAGAAGAGATTAATGGCCTATGCACTTTTCCAACAATATAATGCTCTCCATTACTCTTGATGTTTATGTGATTGTGTTGCAAAGATGTCACTGAAAGTTGCGTGTAAGTTGATGCTGTAAACTAACCTGCTTTATCTACCACTTGTGCAGCAGTGGTGGTAAGCCAAGAGTCTCAGTGGGGCTTTGCAGTGTGGTGCTTAGGCTGGTTGTAAAAAGTGGTTGTTTTCTCTCTGAGCTGAGTGTTGTTAGCCTGTAACTTTAACTCTTTTCTTATTTTGTTATTTTTTTGCTTGGGTTTTTGTTCATTGTTATATTGCTGGTGATGAGGAGTGGGTTCAATATGGAAAAAGGTGACAAATTTAGTTGGAGACATTGATAGAAATAGCTGTGTTAGGAGAAATTGGGGATAAAAGCAGTAAGGATAACAGCATGAGTAGAAATATGGAAAACTTCAAGACGTGGATTCTGAATTTGACATGGCACTTAAAGGACTTGAAGGCATAGAAGTGGTCAGTTATATCTGACGCTCATTTCATGAACACACTTGAGATGGAGTTTATGGAGTGACTGAGAAAGATGTGTGAGTAGTTAAATGGATGAATTAATAATAGTTTTTTTAATGTAGACTTTTTCCCCCTCTTCTTTCTTGAGTTGAAAATAAAAGGTTTTCTAGGCACCATGAGAGAGGAAACTTACTTGTTGGCTGCAGCAATTCTGCTTTATCTGTAGCAAGTATCCTACTCTGCGATGATTTGTAATTGATATGAGGGAAGGGATGCAAACGTAGAATTTAATTGGTATAATATAATTTCATTTTCTCATAGGAACTGAGTCTGATGCTGATGGTCTACACTGAAGGAAGCTGTATGCTCCTTCCCTGTAAGATATTTCAAATGCCTCTCAAATATAGGATGAGCTGACATGACATCACTAGCCATGATAGTGATTTGTTATTCACTAGCTCATCACAGGTATGCTCTAGGTGTTTTGTGTGGCCAGAGCAAGAAGTAGACAGGCAGAGAAAGTTCTTAAAGTTGACAAACTCCTGGTTTTGCTTACAACCAGAATGTCTAGAAGACCCTTGTTTGAAGAGTTCTTGAGGGAGGACTGGTGGAGGAAAAAACCAAAAAGGACATGGGAGGCACTATGTTGCAACTTTATATGGACTGCAGTGGTGGAATTAGAGCAGATGGAGATAAGGCTGTGGGTGTTTCTGAGAGACTGGGGACTTTCAGAACTGAAACTGAGTGGGGAGGAGAGACAGAAGGATATCTGTAGCTCAGCAATGAAGTGGAAAGAAGACTGCTGGAGGTTTTAAGAGGAGTTTTGAAAACTGGCTACAACTTTTTATATATATATATATCTATATAGGCATATATATATATATATATATTTTAACCAGCAATTCCATTAAAATTGAACTGTCATCCATAGAACACAGAGGTAGAGTGGAAGGCTATTGCTCTTCCCAGCTTATAAAACCTAAAATAGATGAGCCTAATGCATTTTCTCTGTCTTCAGAAATAAATCCTTGAACTCTGAGTGGTTGCCTATCCAAAACTGGTACATTAAGAGAGTCCTTATAGGACAGTGCTCTTTTTGGGGATCATTGATAGAGAAACAGTTTATAAATAACAGAAGTGAAATCCTCATAACTTTTCATAATGAAATGCAAACTATTGAGGGAGCAAGACAGGAAGTTTCTGCATGCCATAATTCTTTCATGCATTTACAGGTACTTGGTTTGTCACATCCGTTTCAAGTTTCTGGGCTACGATTGCCCATATAGCACTCAGACTCAGACTTATGCAGACAGTTGCCCTGCAATAGATGGATTATAAATCCATTGAATCAAAATAATCATCATGGAATACAGTAAACTTTGTGTGAAATTTCTGTGAGCTGCATGTATATGCACCTTTTAATCCTTTCTATAATGAAAAGGCATTTTTGGCTTGATGAGATGTCAGTATGAAAAGTACTTGCACATAAAAAGATGTGCTTATATACATCTGCTATGCTAAATCCCTTTCAGCTGAAGTTCTGAATCTGCAAATTCTGACAGCTTTTTATTTAGTGGTACAGCTGTTAGCACAGGTACATATGGTAGTGATGCTTAGAAATACTACCTGTGAGTTCTTAAATATGTATAAAGCAAAGAAATCCTTTACCTTCATTTGGCATTTTTTAAGATAAACCACACTGGCTCTTGAAACTGTAATTTTAAATCTTTGACTACAAGGCTTTTTAAAAAATGATGGGTATTTTTTTTTCTTCAGAAATGCAGTGCCAACTCATAGGACCCTGAATCAAACTGTGCATTTAGGTGAAATTACTTCCTATGTGCATCCACATCTCCATTTTTATACTGAGCATAAAGACCAAACTTTTCGATCCCTGAAACTAAAGACAGTATGAAAATACAACAATCTGACCAGGATAAACCCAGGAAAATGTTGGGGCGAAGAAGAGTTTGTTATAAGGCTGGAAAACAAATAATTGCTTCTTCACGTGTCATTAAAGTGTGTTGGCTTTTCCGTAGTCCTTCGTTCAAACCCTGTTTATTCTTCCCTCTCAGTGGTTGCCCAGTTTGAGATAATCTGCGTGCTCCATCTTGAGATTTTTCCTCCGAGTCCCTGAGAAAATCTCCTTGTTCAATCACCTTTTAAGGCTTGACTGTGGTTCTGCTTTCTGAAGCTGTCAGGAACACTGTCAGTCTTAGCTGCCCTGTAGCTGCCCTACTTGCCATCCGTCCCTGTCTGTCACATGTGTGCTTCTTTTCTGTATATTTAATGGTTGAGTGCTCAGTGTTTAGGGAAGAAGTCTCCTTTCTTCTTCACCAACTCACGTCCAAAACCCACTGGTTTAGTTTTTGTCACATGATATTTTATGAACTGCAGAGAGTTTTATGGTGTACTGTAGAATGTAACCTCATGAAGCAATGAAGGTATCAAATTACATAAAGCATGAAGGTGAATTTGTATCCTTTTAGCATAATAATTGCATGTGGGTTTGCCACACTTCTGTTTTCTTGCCCACAGATGCCTTTACTCAACCATTTATACTAACTACACACAGTGTTTGTTTACTCTTAGTATTCCCCCAGTGACTTGACATTCTTTACAGCTACTGACTTTTGTTTTTGTTTGAGTTTTTGTTTGGTTTTTTTTGTTTGTTTTTGTTTTTAGTAACTTTGTTCAGAGCAGTCAGGTGGGCTTTTATTCCAGTTGTGTCAGCTCATTCTTTTGCAACTCTTATGTTCTTGTTATATATATGTGCGTGTATTTAGATAGAAGAGGTAAGAAGTCTGTTGTGGAGAAGAACTTGCTACAGAAATAAAGTCCTTAATATTTTGGAAGTGTGTAGAAAGAAATCTTAAGCTAATGATGCCTCATTTTTTTTTTCCTATTGAAAGTAGACTGATTTTGGCCCTGTTAAAATAAGAGTGGATTATTATTTCTTATGTAAAGGTGTCTGGCTACTCAGTGTAAAGAAGGGAGAAAAGGGAAGAAAAGGCCAAGGTACTTCTCTACTCCTACTGTCCAGACAGAGCTGCTAATATGGTTTGGTACTGGGTGTGTCTCAAACTGAAAGGCCTGTGGGGGGACAGCAAAGGAGGGGCATCTGGACAAGCTGCTTCACAACTACAGTGATAGTACAGGGCTGCTTTGTGTTTCTTAGGAACTCAGTTGAAAAATCCCTTGCTTTATTTCCTTTTCTCTGCTGCAAGATATGTGCTGCCATCATTAATGACTGTTTTGGATGTAAAAATGGCATAATGACATTTTTCTTTGACATTAGTAGAAGCAAACTTTGCATATGCAGCTGATGGTGTGAATGTCTAATGCTTCCACTGATTGCAACAACTGCTCTTCTCTTAAATTTCTTGAAGAATTGATCAAATGTACAATTAACTGATAAATTTAGTGAGTGTAAACTTAATTACATCATACCCTACTTGTGCAAAAATTACATGTACACTTTATTGTGGGACTTGAGGTTTCATTTTGTTTAAACTTGAGAATAATTATACTCTTGCAGTTTAGCCTTGCTCTAGGATATGTGATGTTCAGTTTTGAAGACACACCTAGGCATCATCTTGGTGGTTGGAGGACTGCAATTGCCTAGGCATTTTAACGTAGTGGTCTTAGTGTAGGTACTTGCTTTGGAGAGAATGGTTTCTCAATGCTGACAAGTCAAGACAAACATTAATTCTGATTGATATGGAATTAATGGTCATTTATATTTATAGGTATGGATGAATGAAACTTTGAAGTTCATCTGTTCTAATTTAGGAAATGCTAAATGTGTCTCTTTGTTATTCCCTAGCCTGTAGGCAAACTAACTATTCCTCCAGCACACACCCAGTGTGTTACAATTGCATAAGTGTGCTTGGTGCGTGCCTTTGCAGTTCAGTCACATATGTTGTGCAGTCCTGGCAAATAAAGTATCCTGCACTCACATCTTCTGGCTATTGGATGAAAAGGAATGGGAAACGGTTTCCTCAAAAGAGAGTGGTTTTATTGTTTGTTTGCTTTTGTTTTAATACTTCCTACAAGTAGCAGAGAATGCAAATTTCCACAGCTGGATAAGATTTCAAGTCATGTGAGCAGCATCCTTGTTTCAGAGGATGGAATGAATGCTTATCTACAGCTTCCCATATTCCTGTGTTGCTATTGAAAAATGCTAATAAGTGGGGAGGTCAGGTCACTGAGCAATCTTAACTATTGCTTGTTTCTGCTGATCTCAATATTTCAGATTACTTGGCTCAAATGCTTCATCTGGAGCAAATCATACTAACTAAGACTTTATGCTGTGAAGATTCAGGGGCCACCCTGAGATCTTCACAAGTGGTACCAGTGAAAGAAAACCTCTTCTCAAAAGAAAGAAATGTAGAGGTTTGCTGTTTCTTGGTTTCCTTGATACAATATGAGGTATACTTACTTCCTAATAGAAATCTTCATATAGTGATCCAGAAATAATTTGCCAATTAATTGAAATAACTTGCTTCTTTCAAGACAAGGTCTGTTTGTCCCTCTCTTCTTAAAAACCTCAGCTAGGTACTTCAGAGATATCACAGTACCATAGGCTTCAGATCATTTGATAAGTATTCCAGAGCTTCATCCTCTCAGCAGTATGATCTAAAATGACCAGCTAATTTGACATTTACAGTTTTCAGGGGGTGTTGAAATCAGATTTACACAAATCTGTGTTTTAAGATGTGTTGTTGAGGGGTTAGGTGGCAACTGCCAGTATTGACCTGCTTTCAGTGTTTCAGTAAAATGAGTAGTGGCTCAGACTTCTCTTGTAAGTGATATTAACAGCAAGATAGTCTTTATTGAATAAGAGGGTGGCATATGAGGGACCTATGGTCTCAGTTGCCACTGTTTAAAATCTATTGGAATTCTTCTTATCTGCAGTAATGAGTGCTTCATAATTGACCCAGAATGAAGTTTTTGTTAATATTGGCCCCCAAAATCTGCTGTCTTCCCTCTAGTATGGAGATTTCCATAAGAAATAAATGTGGTGAACAAGCAGAGAGCTTTGTCCATCTTTTGTTTGCATGGAAAGTAAGCATAATGGTTTTGTTTGAGTGCTACAGATTTCAGATTGTTTCTTCCAATATTTACTATAATATTCCGCATTTAAATTTTTAAGGCTTTTTTCTAAATCTACAATTGTAAAACATGGAATAGTGTTTGCTAGAATGATGTAGCTGCAAGTCCACCAAGTCCACATGAAGTGTTTTATCCTTTTACAAAATTTTTCTATGTGAATCACTGATTTTTCAGAGGAATGTTTGCAAACTACTGCTCAAAGGTCTAGTTGATTTATAATAGCAGTAATTATTTTCTTGTTGTAGAAAATTGTATAAGATACATTTGATCTATTTTGTAAACTAGCTGTCAGATCACTTTTTTCTGTTCTCTGTGGCTAAATATTATTTATGGACTAGAGCAGGAAATAAATCAGTGTTGAGATACTAGCTAATGAGATAGCTTTTCTGTAACTTTAAAGATTGTAAAGAGCAAAATATTGAACAGTTGTTTGGGGTTTTTAATTTTTTTTTTTATGCACAGTGAACTAATATTCATTATAGTCTACTCTTTTGACCACAAAAAATAGCATTATGGTTTCAAGAGCTAATAATTTCCAGTAAAAATGCTTCTAGAAATGAGCAGATGTCTTCAGATTTGCACTGAGGTCAGGAAGATTATTTTGTTGGAGATTTGAAATGAGAGTGAATAGTTATGACCCTTAAAAATCAGTACTGATTTGCACAGTTCCGGTTATGTTTAGCCTTTTTTTATTGCTTATTTATTATTGTTTGGCATTACTAAGAAAGACAGCTTTATAATATATATGTGCTTGATGACTGTAAACAGCAATTAGGCTTTGAATTTGTAGGTTTAAAAGGTGTTACGTGTTTTGTTTGTATGTGGAATTAATCTGGTATACTTGCTCATTGATAACGATCTGTTATGCATAAATTTTTATAAGTATGGGGCAGCTGAGGAATTGAGAGAGGACAGCAGAATATTCTTCAGGAGAAAACAGAGTCAGTCACTTAACAAAAGAAAATAAAGTAAATGATAGAAGCATCAAGGAAGGAAGAAAACCCTACTGTATGAAATCAAAACAGAACTTGTAACAGCTTGAAGAATAGGTAGTATAATACTGGAACTACTAACATTTTTAAGTAGCATTTTTTCAAAGTGACTAGAAATTGTGGGTGCCTAACTTAAAAAAAGAAAGGGACTCCATTTTCCAAGCTGAAGGCAGGAGTCAGCTGTGTAAACATTGTAGAGAGGCTTTTTAAGTTTCTTTAAGATATTCCACCTAGTTCACTAGCTGATAGTTCTAGTTCCCCAGGGGTACACTAGACACTTGCAACTAGCTGGTAGGTGAGATGAAGCTTTAGATTTTTCTAGACCTGCTGTGCTTGGTGGTTGTCTGCATTTAAACTGCTTTATCTTATTTGACCCCAAATATCTTCCCACCAAGTCCACTTTTGAAGTGGTGTTAATAATTAACAGTAATATATATGTAGGCAGAGAAATAATTGTACTTCTATTCCATCCTCAAAAGTTTGACTTTGAGAATTTTCTAGTATTGTATCCATTTCTGTTTCTACAAGGTACATAGGATTGATACCTAATGATTTCAAGGTCACATTAAACATCCAAGATGCTCTTGTGATTTAAATGCTGACATAACTGAGCATAGAATTCAGAATACCATGTCTTTTGTAGAATCTGTAGTTGATTTGATTTTTTTCAAAAATGTTCATAAGTTAAATATCTTTATGATTTTTTTCAAAAATGTTCATAAGTTAAATATCTTTTATGTGTTTTGGAAGAAGTTGAAATATGGCCAGAAGGGAAGAAACTGCCTAAGAGGCAGTACTGAGTGTTTCAACATTTTGAGATCAGCTTCTTTGTTTATATCCTAAGTGCCTTACCCAGTGGAGGCTGCATCTGTCTCTGTGGAGAAGTGCAGGCACATTTAGTTTAGTTTTGTACACATCTCTAAGTACATAAATGTTCCTCAGGCAAAATACTTGTCTTGCTTTAATGCTTGATCGTTATGGTAGTGTGAATGTTTGCACATATAAATTAATTGAAGCCTAATGCATTCAAACAAGAACTCTTAATAAAATGTTTGGGGTTTTTTTATAGGTAACATTTGAGGATTTTTAAAATGAAAGGATAAAATGTTAATAAAAGTAGAGTGGAATAATACAATGTTCAGTATTTTTTATGTCTTCCACCTGCTTGCATAGTAATATAATGAATGAGAAAAGATGATTAGAGAAGTTTCTAAATTCCTTGTTAATGTACTTTGATCACAAAAAGGCAACAGTGTTAATCATAAACATTATATTAAAATGGCATCAAACACTTAAGAAATCCCATAATTTATGTGGTGGATAGGTTTTTAATTTACTCCTTTGTCCCTGTGTGCATGGGCAACGTGATGCAACCTCCAGTTGCATAATCATATGTGCATTTCTTTCCTCCCTCAGTCCTGCCTCATTCAGTGGAGAGGATAGATGATATTCACTTCCTAAAACATTAATCAATATTTTGTCTTAGCCTGGTTGTTCAGTTTGAGCCTCAGGCTCTGTTTACTGTAGGCTATTAATTTCTATGTGTATTCTTCTGTGGTGTTCATTGTTCTAATGTTTGTGTACCTCACAAAAAAAAAAAAAATCAACCTGCTTTTGAGGTCAAGAGATGATCTGGGATATGCAAGACTCTAGAATCACAGAAGCATGAAATGGTTTGGGTTGGAAAGGACCTTCAGAGATCATCCAGTTCAACTCTGCTGCCATGGAAAGGGTCACCTTCCACTAGACAAGGTTGCTCAAAGCCTCCTTGAGCCTGGCTTGGAGTGTTTCCAGGGATGGATCTTCCCACCTGTGCGGCCTGTGGTGTCTCACCACCCTTATTACTTCATATCCAGTATAAATCTACCCTCTTCCAGTTTGAAACTGTTACCTCTTGTTCTGTTACTATTGTGTCACTACTGGTAAAAAGCCTCTCTCCACCTTTCTTAAAAGCCCCCATTTAAGTTTGAAAGGCTGCCATAAGGTCTCCCTGGCACCTTCTCTTATGCAGGCTGAATGGCCCCAACCCTCTCAGCCTTTCCTCATGGCGAGGTGCTTTAGCCCTCTGATCACCTTCGTGGCCCTCCTCTAAACTCGCTCAAATAGATCCGTGTCCTTACGTTGGGAGCCCTAGAGCTGGATGCAATACCCCAGGTGGGGTCTTAATAGAGCAGAGCAGAGGGGGAGAATCACCTCCCTCAACTTGCTGGGCACATTGCTTTTTATGCAGGCTAAGAGACAAGTGGCTTTCTGGGGTGCAAGTGCACATTCCTGGCTCATGTCCAGTTTTTCAGCTGCCAATATCTCCAAGTCCTTCTCTGCAGGGTTGCTTGCAATCCAATTGCAAGATTAAAGGGAAAAAAGACTGTGTTTTAGTATTTGACCCCTTACTTTGCAACTTCTGGCTTAGGTTGGCATAGAATAAAATTTTATTAGCCACCTGGAGAACTGCCAAACTTATCACAGCATCTCTTTTTGATTGCCTCTGTAGTTGCAGACCTGCAGGAAAAGATTTAGTCTTTTACTCCAATTAAACCACAAACAAACATGAAAGAAGGAAAGGTGGATAAGGAAAAGAACTTATGAACAGGAAGGCAAGAGAAGTAAAAAAAGCATCACATTCCATGTTCAGGATCTCTGTCCCCATTTAACGCTGATTTATCCTTAGGGTGGATCTTTCCTAGTCAATAACCAGGTCCAGGGTTCTCTGAAAAACATGGAAGATGTTCCTAAAGTATAGGTGCACAGGGACTCATATTTAGGCACGTATAAGAAAACTTAGTGGCGTAACTAAAATGTTAGAAACCTTAACAAAGCTTCTCATAGATTTTATATTTGGCAAACTTCCTTTGTCCAGATTTTGTCCCTAGTCAGATCACCTCTTCCAGCATGCAACTGGTAAAAAGTTGTTGTGAGCATTGTGCCAGTGAGCTTTGGCCTCCCTACTACAATTATGGCAGAAGAGATGTGAAGAGGAATTATATATTGGCATTCTCCTCTGATACCAGCAGGGTGAGAAACTTTGATAGGTCAAATTCTATGACTTTGAACAGAGTTGTTGTTCATGAGTTCAGTGCTGCAAGTAGTGCACCTTGTTTTTCTCTGGTATTGGGTAGTTGTTTATAGACAGCTCTGCAGGGGGAGCTGATGTGACAGCCATAAAAAAAAAAAAAAGAGCCTTAGCAAGCCAGAATGTGCTCATGGGTACTTGGTTTCAATGCATCTTTGTTTTAATTGAAAATACCTGAAGATGCTAAATTCTAGATGTCTTAGAGGACTGTTAGCATCTATCAGCTCTGACTTTTCAAACTTGGTCACATTTGCATGAGCTCTCATAGGCAAATTCCTTCTATGAAAGGTCCTATTTCATAGCTTAAGGCTTTCAAGTACAGACAGATTTTTTTAGTTTTATCTTTCTGTTGGACAAAGACCCTACTGAGTGCACAGAAATTTTTCCCCCTACAGTGCTTCCTGTACCATTGTCTCATTTTGTTGATCTACTGTTGTTCTTCAGAATACCTCCTAAGCCTTTGCAGACAATAAGCAAGGTAAGTTTTAGCCTTATTGACAAAACTGATGAACAAATGATAATGGCTAATGATAGGACTCATTTAGCCATACTCTAATAATAAAATACTGATAGAAATTCAGTGGCTTGAGGAAACTTGTCTTTAAGATGCCTGGGCCCTAATTATTATAACCTGGAGCTAAGAGGTTCCTATCAATGTCTCTTTTTCAAATCAGAAGTGTGAAACTATTGTTCTTGGCTTTCCTTCTTGTATGCTCCTTTCCAGGTTTTATTGTAGACTATTAAAAATACTGCCACTAACTACTTAAGGGAATAAAAGTAATCAGTGCTAGAATAAATGAGTAACCATTGCAAATGGATGCATTAGTAAATATCTGATTTGTATCTTGCATGAAAGACCTCTCTGTGTATATTACATCCTTGGTGATGGGTTTAACTCTATTTCGAATGTTCTTCTCAAGGTAACGTTGGATCAAAATAGGTGTTCTTCCAGAAATTGATAAGGTCCTATGTTTGTGCATTGTCAGCAACTGAAACAAGTTGGATATAAAAGTTTAATCAAAATGTCTTTCACCTTATCTCATGCACAGATAGAAAATATGCAAAAGAAAAGAGGTTAGTACCCTTAAGTGTTCTGAAAAGTCGGAAAAATATTTCTTATACATGTGAATCTGGTAAATGTGTAGGTTTTGAAAGAGGCCAATTTAACAATTTATTAAATTTCGTGGTGGTTCTTTGCTTCCAAATACTAGGTTCAGCCATTTTTTTTGGGTCTAACAGACCTGAGTGTAGTGGGTCTTTGTCCTGTTCAAATTACTACTGCGAAATTTTATTTATCTTTTCCAGAAGTTACTCTGTTACCTCCCTCTTCACCATACTGTGGTACATAGCAGTTAGTTCTCTTGACACTCTTCATGTTCATCCCCTTTGTTGCCAGTTGTGATGCATATGTACTAAGAGTATGTTGTTTGTAGGAGTGAAGAAAATTGCAAAAATCTGTATGCTCACCATAGTCTTTTTCAAAGCTGGTATAGTATGTTTCTTTTGAGGGCTTGGTTGTGCTTGAAAGATAATATGTTGTCGTATTTAATTAATAGAAAATCTCCTGGCTCTTTTGCATTTTAAAAGCTTAGGTTGTATTTCTTTGTTTTGTTCTTCACCAGCAAGAGTGTTGTCTCTTTGTCAATTCTTAAGAGATTCTTGTCTTTGATTAGGAGTTGTGTGAGTAACAACACCCAGTTTATTTCTTGTCTGTCGGAAATGTTGTTAGTAATCACTTACACCATCATCATCTTGTATTTGTAACTTTTTATTATTCCTATGAGAGTATGTACTTATTAAGAAAAGGCTTATAATAAGATAAAAACATTTGTAAATGTGTATTGCAGAAAATACTTTCAATGCTATCACAATACTTCAAGAAAGAAGCAAGCCTTCTATGTTGACAAATGAAGAAATTAACTCTTAGCTTCTTTAAAACAAAAAATTTCCAGCTGTAGACTTCCCTGGAGTTTGCATGGAAACTTCAGTGTGACTTTAAAAGAAGGAAATACCCGTTTCAGTATTCTTAGTATGCTTTCTGTGGCTTTGAAAAATGACTTGGTGTTGTGAGAAAAAGCAAAAGCGTCAGTTGTGTACCTTAGGCTTTGCTCCTTTTGAAACCAGCCTCAAAACCATGACTGGACAAAGTCATGGAAAGAAAACTCACCCAGAGCTGTTCCAAAGTGCCAGAAGTCCTTGAGGCATTTCTGTGGCAGAATATTGAATGCTGAGTTTTCGGGTAAGGCATTATTTTCCACAACTTGCATTTGCATTGTTTTCTTATGCAGCTGTGTAGCCCAAGCTGTATCTCCAGTTACTGAGTCTCCAATAAAACTATTCTTACATTATCATTGTTATTATTTTTAAAATTTAATTTAAATTAAATTAAAATATATGAAACTATTTAAATTGGACTTTCTCTGCATAAAATGCATGGAAAGGCATTTTGACCGAATAATCTAGATTTATAAGGTAGGTGTTCATGGTGTACTTGCAGAAAGTAGAGACTCTGGTAAGTTTGCCTCTACTACATTTTAGACACTGCTATGTTTTAAATGAAAATAACGGGAGAAGATTGTATTAGCAGTCAGCTTTGTATCAATATTTAAGTCCATTTCTGATGGCACTGACATTACTGAACAGAACAGCTTTTTTTTTGTAAAAAAAACATCTTGATGGGAAGTGAATTGACTCAGTGGGCAATAAATTGGGAACAGTTTAATATTTAAGAAATGCATTTGGAATTAAGGCTCAGAAGGTATTCCAACTGTTCCATCTGTTTTATGTGGCTGTTGTATTTCTGCCACTTGAGTATCCTGCTGAAGGCTGAAAGAAAATTGGATGTTTTTGATTCAGTGTAATATTAATCAAAAATGACATGGCAACTCTTTAGATGTTACGGGTACAAAAAGCAGATTCTGGTTGCCGGTGTTGTGAATGGTTGGTCAGTGCCTTTTCTTACACCCTAGAGCAGATAAATAATTGAAATTATGTAAAGTTGGTCCTTCCGTGAATCCATTGTTAAAATATTAGCCAGACTCTGAAGTGATCTGTGTACGCTGTAACTAGTTGAGGAAGAAAGTTGCAAATAGAACCTTCACGCTGACCTGCATACTTCCTCTGTTACTTTTAAATTTTGATTTTTATTTTGGATATGTCAGTGTTTAAGCACTTATAAACACGTGACTATACTCTGCAATTCTGTCTGCTCTACACAATATAGTTTTCTTCTGTTTCTTCATTCTGTAGCCTGCTTTTGAGACCTTATTGTATGAGTGTTTCTTTGTATCACAGAATGATCTTGGGCTATGAGTAACCTGATCTACGGAAAGATGTCCCTGCTGTGGCAGGGAGCGTGGATTAGCTGGTCCTCAAAGGTCCCTTCCAACCCAAACCATTCAATGATTCTGTGGTCCAGGCTGGGAGGGTCCTCTCCAGACCATCAGCCCAAGGGGTCCCAGTCAGGAATCTTTTTGTTACAAGATTAGATCTTATTGTATTTCTTGATTATACAGGTTATAGAATTTTATTATAGATTAAAGAAGTTAGAGAGTATATAAAGGTTACTTTGGGTGGTTTTGATGTCTGTGTCTACCTCTGACCCTTTTGGTGTGCAGTTAATTATTTTTATAACATTCACTTATGCACAAAGATGAATTCTTTGAGGATTTTTCATATCTAGTCATCTGTGGTATGTATTCTTATTTTTGTGAATGTACTGGCCTGTGTGCTTCTGTGTTCAGTTTAGCATTGTGTCTTGAAGTAGGTTATAAAATGGTAAGAATTGGCTCCTAAATCTTAATAAAACAAAACCCCCACAAATGAACCTAAACCTTCTCTCCACCTAATTGATAAAAAAATTAAAACATGCTTAACCCCCAAACTAATAAAGTATTTTTTGCATGTAGACTACAGCATTACTTTTTTTAAGCTAGAGGGAGTAGTAGAAAAAGTACATTTTAGAAACTCAAAGATTTGTTTGAATCGTATAGTTAGTGTTCCTTAAGTATAGCAGAACAGTAAAGCTTATTCTTTTTGGTAATATCTGCTCTGAATTTGCCATGGATAAGTTCTGAAAAAAAATATGTGCCATTAAAAAATGTTTAGTTGGAAGGTTATTGAAATGCAGCAGGCTTTTATTTGAAGGATATCATACATTAATTTTATTTGTAAGCATGTGGAGAATAAGATTAATCAATGCCCTTCATGCCCATAGCAATTGATTACAGTAATCAATGTCTCTCAAACTGTTGGTTACTTGATACTTTAGTCCTACAAGGTGTTAACTCAGATTCTTGAAATGGTGATGTTGCTGTCTGAGAAGTCTTTGAGAAGATCTCATTGTTCTACAATAAATCCCTCACAGGAGAAGTGTTTCTGGTTTTATCCTGCAATGTCTTCATATATCAGGATGGTAAATCAAATGAAACTTTGGGAACACTCTAGTTTCATTGTGCTTACCTCTAGCTGTAAGATATTTTGGTGGACTGGTTCCCCAGTGCAGTAAATGTTAACTCCTTTCTCACTTGTGGTGATGACAGTGCAGGAGGAACATGCAATGTATGCTTAGCATAAGTTCAAGGCACTGATAAATGTGGAAAGGAAAAGGCAAGACTTTGTTGCTTTGTTCACACTCCATAGTCATATACGTGAGTGGAAATGACCTGCTTCATGGCCATGTGAGGAGTTTGAATAACGAGTGACTGGTTGCAGGGCATACAGCTATTTAATTATTATACCACTGTGGTTGCTTTTGATGACTGTAGGAGAAAAAGGTTTTTTTCACTGAGGCAAAACTCTTGAACGAACTTACTGGTACTTCCAAGTCTTTCACTTTCTTTCTCAGCTCAATGCTTTTGACTTTCTAAAGACCTGGATATGGTAACCTGTATGTGTCCCAAAAACTAAAACTGTGGTAGTTTTTTGGTTGGGTTTTTGTTTGGATGCATGCATATGTAAACACCTGGCATACAGTCCTAAGGAGTCAAAAAGTGTTGGAGAAATCTCCCATCCTTGACAATTTTTGACTAATATTTTTGTTTCACCAAGGAGAAATAGACTCAAAGTAGCAAGGAAAAAAAAAAAAAAGACTGCAGTTTCTCTATCCCAGAACGTATAAAGACTGTGCTGGTTTTGGAGCATTGTGTTTAATAGATGGCGGTATAAATCAGCTTTGGTACCAGAAAAATGCCTAATTTACTTTATACCCAAAGATGTTTTGCTGTTTCTTCTTTGTTGTTTTTGTGGGATTATTTTCCCCTACTTTTTTTTCCACCTCCTCTTTTTAATTCCCAGTTGCAATTTGCAGAACGTCTTCCCTGGTTTTCTGTGCTACTGTTTTGCTATTCTTACTGTTTTGTTTTTTTTTTCCTAGCTGTTGTTCTGTGTCATGTTCCTACCTCACCCTTATTTCCTGTTTTAGTTCTGTTACTTCCTTGCTCCTTCTGTCTCCATGTATCTCGCACCCACCCAAGCATCAGTCCTACCACTCAGTCATGGGATCTGAAAAGCCTACCAGACTGAAGACTGGTACTTGGTATTTGAAATAGAAAGCTGTGCTGTCTAGAGGCAATGCTTGAGTGAGACACCAAAAAAAAACCCCAGTCCTCTTCTCATAGCTAACAGAAAAGAGATGATCCTGTGGACTTTTGGACTCTTCTGGCTAAAAAGTGTCTGATGAATATATCCTTGTGAGTAATATATCTCTGATAAGCAAGAGGTGCTTTTTGTATTTTTTTGGCTCTCCATACAGTATTGAGCTCATATTCCTACGCTCTTCATCCCCTTTTTGCTCCCGCCTGGGCTGTTGTTAGTGAAGACATTTTATCTTCCCCATCAGCTTTTCTAGACAGCTTGGGATTTTCTGTGCATTTCATTGCTGCCAGCAGAGCTCTGACAGTGGAAGGGGTATATTGCACAGATGTTGCTGTTGTTACTTTGTACATTAATTGTATTTCAAGAGTGATACTCAGTGAAAAAGATTCCCAGGATGTGTATGAAGCGGCTGGGCTGGGGCGCCCTCGGCAGGACAGAGGGGCACTCTGACCCATGGGCACTGGGAAACTTAGGGTTTGGGGTCTTTTAACCACATGGGTGGTCAGAATACTGGGCTAGGATGTCTCGTCCAGTGATGGAGTCTCTGTACTTGGAAATGTTCACGAGTGGACACTGCACAGTGCCATCTGATCAGACCGGCTTTGGGCAGGTGTTTGGATATAGAAGACCTGTATACTCCTGTCTAGCCAAAATTATTTTCTGTTTCAGTGATATACAAAACAGACTTGCTGGATAGCTTGTAGTTTTAGTGGCCTTTTTCTAATTTGAAGGTTTTCTCATGTCACATATGCGTCTTGGTTTATGGATGTTTGCAAATTGTCACCGCTGGCGAGATGCACACTAGCACAGAGAAAAACACACAGGAAAACAAGATGTGCCATGCTGGGTGAAATCCTCTGCACTGTCTGGATGACAGCTTGCTAGCTGTCTTCACTCCCAAACCCTTAAAAAAACCCCAACCCAAACCAGCCAAACAGAGAAACCAGACAAACAAAACAAAAGCCAAAGGATTCTGTAAGGTCAGTGCGGGTTAAGATTATGTTCTTTCTTGCTTTTCCTCAACTCTTTTGCCAGAAGCAGTTGGGCACTTATATTTCATTAACTGTCATAAGTCCATTAAAATCAGTCCCTTCTGAGCAGACTAACTTTGGTGATCATTGCTGAAGTCTTATACTGAATGTAATGTTTTTTACTGTTTGCCACTAATTTTGTTGACTTTTTATTGGCTTATTTTACTGACTGTCCTCTTCAGTGTGGAAGACAGATGTGTATCTATTAACTCTCCACAGACATGCCACAGAGACCTACAATTTTTTAATAAGAGCAAACAATGACAATCTATTATTTATCCTTTTTGGAAACCATTCTAATTCCTTTAAATCTCTCTGTATCAGATCTTCTATGTGGCATTTCTTAAAATTCACTCTGATGTCAGGATTTTTAAAGATTTATGATATGTAATATTATAAAGGAGGCCAAACTGATGAATTACATAATAGTATATGTACTTCCCCTGTTTTTCTCTAGTCCTTTACTTTTGTTTGCTTAAATTGTTTGTTTTAAACAGCAACTGCGCTGTCGGTTTCATTGAGCCATCCATATGGCAACTGAAGCCCCTTTCCTTGTTTGATAACTGGGAATTTATAATCTTTAATAGGCTATGAAAAGCTTAAATTTTCACTCCAAGGAGTTTTCTGTACTGTCAGAAAGAATTAAAGAGTAGGAATGTCTTGCCCATTTGAATGTCATTTGTCTTGATAGTTGTTTTCTGGAGATTGTTAAGATTAATATGAATTCTGATACAGTGTGCATGTACTTCTATATTCATAATTTATTTCTGGACAGTGACTCTCCTAAATAAATTGCCATGCATTTATTATTGACTTTCATTGTATACCATGTATATAGCATAAGTAATCAAAACTCAAGAAAGAGGAAGCATGAAATTCATAGCAAAACAGAGAATTACGTAGGATTCTTTGATAATGAAAGTTTTATGTCATAAAGCATGAAATTCCCGAAGTTGTTTGAGTTTTAATTCAGTGTAGTTACTGCTTGGAATCTAGACTCTCTCCTCTCCCACACGTATGCCTTGTTCCTTTCCAGATATGTTAATCACTCTAGGGGGTGGTAGGGAGGATCAAAAGTGACAGTAACATAATTTTGTACATCTATATGTGGTAATAAGAAAGCACAGACTTGTTTTATCGAAGTAATTCTGAACTTGGTGTTCAGCAGTCTTGAACAGTCATCTCTTGAGTTTTGTTTAGGGATTTTGCTTGTCTTAAATAGGACTTTGAGTTCCAAAAATAGAATACAGCATTTATTAAAAAAAAAAAAAAAGAGCAATAATAATAAATCCAGTCTGATATGGGCCATGATGTAAGATAATTCTAATGGCTTATTCTAGATATCTGGTTTCACTCTTTTCCCCTCTTACTTCTCCTAAGATGTTTGAAAATGTTCTTTATCGTAATCCATATCTTGGAAGAGTAAGGTAACGTATTTGCCAGGGATTGTTTAGAGATTAGTTGCAAACAGCTGACAAAAATGAGACAGGAAGGGGCATAATATTGCCACTTAGTTGATCGAAAAGACTTAGTTGATGCAAGTAAAATGACATTTAGATATTCTTTATGATGTTGTAAAATGCCTTCACACTGTTTGATTTTTTTGGAAGGCTATTTATATGTTAAATGCATTACTTACCATTTAGAGTTATTCTACTATTCTGAAAGTCTAATTTATTTAATTGCATGCCCATCAGATCCTGGGCTGTATGTGTACCTTAAAGTGCTTTTCAACAAATGAGGCTGTAATTGTGTTTCAGAGATAGCAGTCAAAGTAACAGATCTTGTCTTTATATCCATATTGGAACCTAATATGGATTTATTAAATTGGGAAGCTGCTGTAAAAATACTTTGTCTTATTAATTGTGCTGTTCACTTGGATGTGAAATATATGCAGTACTCATCAAAGCTAAATGGTGGTATGAACCTAAATAGAAATAGGTTAAGATATAAAATTGTACATATGCTTTTTATTAGTGAACAAAACAAAGCCCTCATTTGTTTACCCTTGTAGAAAAAGTTAACAAATAGAGAAGTGCATATCTATCTGTCTTACTAGGGTATGGCGTGTAGCATTCCTCCCATATAAACCTGTTTTCTCTTTTTTGCCTCATACTAAACTGCATAAGTTTTTGAAAAGAAAGCTAGATTTATATTCTCTTCTGCCTCTGTATTTGTGCTTGGTAATCCTTTTACTTTTAAAAATCTATTTTCTTGTATGCTATCTGTAGTGCCACCTGCTAAGAGTGCACTAAGAACTCTGCTGTTTTTTCCTCTATTTGTTGGTGAAATTGCCTTTACCTCATCTTGCAAAAGGCTCTTTAAAACTACACTATGGTAATACCATTGTTTCTCATCAGACATATGGTTTCACTTGGCTGTATATTTGGGGTCTGTGTAGTCATTGTCATGTTCGCCTCAAAATGCTCATTCTGCATGTGAAAGTGCATAAAGTTTTCCTGCCACTTTAGCTCCCAGTCAGATCTGTAACTACAAAGGATCTAGGTAATGAGTGGAACCAGCTGAACAACATAAAATGAAAAAAATCTACCTCTTATCCTGCGGAAGAGGATGGTACTGGCACAACTGGGTTACCACTTTGGGAATTTGTAGTTCCATGTGTGCCACACACTCGTGCAACTTCATAATTTTGTTAGAAGACATGTGCTGCATTTTAAGCAGCAAGCTTTTAGCTTTGTGGAACAGATTTTAGTTAGGTTAGCTTCTAACGTGGGTTTTAATATATTTAAATGTAATTTTAGATTGGTTAGTTGAAAATAATATTATAAATAAATTTTAGATATGAATTTATTCCCCTTGGCTTTTTGCAGATGGGACATTACAAGCATTTTAATACAACATCAAGGATGCTGATGTAAACTCTAGGAAGAAATACCTAAGATACAGACATGTTTTATGAAGCAAATTAGCCTATGGAGTAGTGATGGTAGCTTTTTGCTTAACAACTGTCAGGGCATATATATTGCTATGCAGTAAGGTGCCTTTGATACGGGTCTGGGCAGTAACTTGTTCTGGTGCTTTTGATGTTTACAGCTGAAGGGAAATACGAATGTTTCTGGACAAGCTCCGTGTTCTTCATCTTGTGCAGAGCATGAACTCAATAGAATAATGAGAGGTTTCAGTTCAGTGATTTGAATATTGTAGTTAAAGTGATTGCAGGCAGTGAGCCTATGGGATAAAAGTTGATTTGGATATTCATAGACTGACAGAGAGGTATTGAGATTTTTGTGGTGCAACAATGCTGTGTTAAAACAGGACTTGTTAATTGGCTGGTGTGTTTCAGGAGGAAAAAAAACCTGCCTAGTTTTAAGATGGTTCGTTTTTCTTTCATTTGCACTTGTTGCCTAAATGAGAGCTCGTTATTCAGGTTTAACAGCTAGTAATTGCTTTAAAGGCTCTAAGTGTTAATGAATCAGCACTAGTACACTTGAAGTTATTTATACATATTTACTGTGTTAGTAACTTTTCCATAAATAACTATGCCATTTAAACTTAGCCTATTCAAAAGGGTCTTCATTTATATCAACAGTGAAGGTGCTGTCTCCTTCTCTCTTTAGTGATTTTGTAAGTACTTTTCTTCATTTATACCAGTATCTGCTTCATTTGTCACTGTTGAATAGAAAAATTGTCTAGTTTCAGTAAAGTAGCCTTTATAACAGCTTGTGCATAAATATTTTGGTGGCTAATGGTGTCGAGGAGATGAGAATGTTTTAAATTCACTGATAGGAACGAGCTAATAGCTCTCTACTCTTGCAAACTTAATGCTTTATTGATATTTTGTAAAGTTTTTAGAAGTTAATTTATTGAAAAATACTAAACAATGTAGCTTTTTTGTCATTTAGCTGCAAAGCCTAAATGCCTTCCAAATATTAACTTTCTGAATATTCATTAATAGTCATCAAAACCTTATCTTTGTAGGAATGTATTGACTGATTTAGTGAAGTACTTACTGTTTTTTATTCCTTGACTATCCTAATACTCTAATAAAACAGCTGTATTCACTTTAACAACTCCATGTACGTTACATTCTATGTACTCTCAAGAGCAGCATTAAGACATTTATAAATGTGGCAGTAAGACTGCTGCTTGTCTTGGTTTTTCAGTCTGGCCTAAGAATACTGGGAAACAAAAAGTGCTGGCATGGTTTTAAAAATGTGTTCATGTCCATGGTACATGTATGAAAATTGTCCTTGCCTTCTCTGCAAGCACAAGAGTTTCTAGAAGGGAATATAATCACTGTAGTCAGCCTTAGCCAGGGTCTGTGGCTATTTGTGAACATCTTTTGGGTTTCTCTAGGAGGTGAATATAAAAGGAGCTGTTTTCCATTAAGTTTCTTAGACTAGTACCTCTGCTTTGCCATCTTAGACCTGAGTGTCTGTGTCAGGTGGTACACCCCTTTCTGATGCTACTTGCCACGGGATTGTCATCTTGCCCACCTGAACTTTGTCAGGGCTGGGTTTTCTTGCATTTTGTAATGCACAGCTGTCTGTAGGGACCATGGTCAGGGGGAGGGTAAGATGCAGACTTAAGGAAGACAAGGCTGGATGATTGTGAATATTTGAAACTTGCTGCATAGCCAAATAAACACTCGATAACAGAAAATTCATAATTTTTTGCCCTCTCTTGTAACCTGGCTGAGGGAATGAGACAGGTCGCTTTCTGTGGCATGCTTTGAAAGCATCAGTTTTAATTCTAAAAGTAAGGGTGATGCAGAGGTCTTGTCAACACCTGACAGTCTTGTGGATCATTCTTGTTGTGGCTGCTACCATTAACCACAAGATGGTGCAGTAAAATGAATTGCAACTTTCACATATTCTTGCTNATAAAAATTCAAAAGAAAGCTTGTAAAGATGAAGTCTAGAGGTAGTAATATCCTATTTTTAGAAACTGTTCTGAGTGGTGTTTCGTGCAGAGATGCTTCTTCCATTGGAAAGTGATTAAAGAGAATAGCAAAATTAGTAGACTAAATAGTGGATTGTTTAAGGATTGTTACTGGTATTGAACTTTGTCCCTTTTACAAATACATGATTTAAGTGTGATTGCGATGCAGAAACATTTTTTCTTCTGGATTCCAAATCTTTTAACTTTCTTCCTGTATCTTTATGCCCTTGGAAATTTTTGGTTTTGTAATGAATGAAACAGTTATTTACTGTGTATTTCCTGTATGATTTGCACTTCATTTTAAATGGATATATGCCAGACTGAAATCAAAACAGCTGACTCTGGGCCCAGCTGAGATAACAGGGGTGCTCTCTTGCAGTACCACCGGAGAACAAATGCATGCTAGTGTGTGATCCCAGTGGTAGTCTTCAGTAGCTGTACTGCTACAATGATGTTTTTTCCCTTGAGCAGAAGATGTGTTCCCTTCTACTCTTTAAAAATGTGTTAGTCAAGTTGTGACCAAAGCAAAGTATCAGACCCCTCAATGCTATTGATGTCTTAGACACTGTTTTATCTCCTTTACAGATAGCCACAGCGGGCTGCATGCGTTTTCTTTATTGAACTCTGTGTCTGTCTTGGGCCTTCTCAGTGGAGGCAAGAAAGTTCAGAGATGTCAGCACCTGTATTTTCTCATAGCTCACAAGAGAGATTCTAACTTCAACTTCGGTACATTATTTTGGGGGGAAAATACTATTAATCTGAAGTTTTAGCTAGCTTGTGTCCTCAAAACTCATGGCAACTATGTCAGTAAAACATCCTTAACACTGAGCAGAGATTAAGCGCTCTTGCTTCCCTCCTGCAGTCTGCCACCCCAGCCCTGCAGACTGGCACTGTCTCTGCATCAGAGCCAGGCTAAGGTTTGTGTCAGGTGAATATGAAACCTGATATTGGTGTGGGAAGAAGTGAAGATGTTTACCCTCAGAACAGTTAGAGGTCTCTTCTTGTAGAGTTAGAGTTGTTGCAGTCTCCAAGTCAGCTTATGCACATGACGTGCTTCCCTCAAGCTGTGTTTGCACTCTGAAGCTGATTTGCTGTCTAGCTGAGTGCTGTGGTTGATGGTGATAATTCTTTAATTCTCTGCATCAGCAGTGAAATCTTAGCACTGGCAGAATGTAGTTGTTCCTTCTTGCAGGAAGCAGCCATGCAGCCATGATCAGTCCCTCTAAGAAAACACCAAGAAATTTCCTTGATGCATAGAAAACATCAGTTATATGAGAGTAGGTTTTTTCCCCCACAACCAAGAGATGTTGACAGGTAGAGCTACCTGTGTAAATGAGGCTTTTGGAAATCCTTGTATCTATCATTTTACCATTTTACTGTAGATAGCTTCATGTGGTACCACCTGCAACGCTTTGGTGCTGTTGAACAAAGCTTCATCTGTTGTTTTTCTTTGCAGTTCTCTGTCTGATGGAAAGAGTGAGCATGAACAGAGCTGTGAAGAGTGGATGGGAGTCCACAGAGCACTTTGTCATTTGCAAGGACTGCTTATATTCTTGCATGAGTCAATGTCTTTGGTTCTAGTAGGAGTGCTTGATGATCTCAAAGCAGTAAGACTTACATGAGTGCCTTACCTGATTTGTCCACACTGGAACAACTCATGGTAAGAGAAATTATTGACTCCTAATATTCCTTATCCATCCACCAAGATTTTATGGTGGTGCTAGACAACTTTGTGGCAAAATTTGAAGAAAATTAAAACTTGCTGCTTTTTTCTCTCTTTTTAATTTATTTATTTTTTTTTTGTAATGCTTAAAAGTGACATTTTCTTGGTGGTCTTATGGTTGTTTTGTGGATATCAATATATATATTTTTTTAATTTAAGAATGGCAATGCTGCAAATTATATGGTTTCATCGAGGAAATAGGTGTATAATTTGCCCTGTTTTCTAGAATGGTGCTCAAATATTCTATTATTTTATTTTATTGTTAGTTTTTTTACCTTTTTTACTGGCTGTTCTCATTGCAGTACAGAAGTATGTATTTTTCTATGGTGTGTAGCTTTTTATTCTTTTTTGTGTTTGTATTGAGGTATCTGAATTTGACAGAAGCATGGCTACCTGAAATAATTTTCTTCTGTTGTCATACCTGTGGTACCTCCATTTCCAGACTGGCTTAGTTGATGTGTCAGACTGAAAGATGTTGCAGCCATGGTGACTGATCCCCTCTGCCTCATGGTCTACAGCGTGAAAGTAGACCAATCTAATGTCAAGGTTGTTTATGTGAGGTAAACACCTGTGGAGAATATCCTGATTTTTGACAGGTAGATATCAAGAACAGATTTTTTTTCTATACTCCAGAGGGAACTTTTGTGTGGATCTGAAGAAAATCAGGTAAACCACTTCTCTCAGCTGTCTTGCAAGTGGAAACCCCTGAGGAGCTGTATAATTGCATATAAGAAACCTCAGAAGGTACTTTCAGCACATGCTTGTTTTTAGCAGGCCAAACTTGATAAAAGATGGGAAGACAGTTTCCAAAGAGCCAAGGGTTTGAGTAGCTGTGGAGCTGTGGCAGCGTTCTTGAAACTCCTTTGAAACCTGCTGCAGATGGGAAGTTCTTTGTCCCTTTCAGTCCCCTGTGCCTCTGGAAATGTTTCCGAGAAGATGTGTTTGAGAGTGGGAAGGAACCTTTGAGTTCAATTGCTGCTTGCTGCACAGCAAGCTGGCCGCTCGTTGTCGATTCCAGAGGGCATCTGAGGGAGGAAGCTGCTTTCTAGGGACTTGGCTCCAGCATGTGTTGGACTGCCACAAACTTGCAGTGACAGAATTGCATGGAGTGTCACTAGTGTTCATGGTTACCTACCTGATATATCATACCTGCTTCTGCTGGTGCTTGAGCTGGAAGCCAATACTCTGTGGGAGAGCTGGTAACAAAGCTTCTCCTTTTCTGCAAGAGAGTTGTGTTTTGCTAGTAGTCGCAAGTCTGTTCAAACTGATAAGGGCAATAATATGGTTTAGGACTACAGAGTACCCAACATAAAAATGGGGAAAATATAATTGACTTCAGAGCAAATGACTAGTGTTTATCTTTTACAGTTGCAAAATGTAGACTGAACTTGTATTTGCCAACCATTAGCCCTGTATCAAAGACTTCCACAGCAAAAGAAAGCACTGCATAAACATATGATGTCTTTTAGCTTTAACTAGACGTCTTGTAATTAGATTTATGTAAATGTATGATGTCTTTTAGCCTTAACAGGACATTCTGTAATTAGGTTTATGTAAATGTATGGAGTCTTTTAGCCTTAACAGGACATTTGGTAATTAGATTTATGTAAAAGAGAAGAAACACAAGTTTTGTGTTTTGCTGTTTGAGCAAGGTTTTCTAAACAAATGTGATTCTCTGCCCTAAGTACTGTGTTGCTACTAGACTAATTAATCATTTCCATGCTGGAGAGGGATCATCAAGGAATGACCTATAGCTTTGAAACTTCCTGGAGCTACTACTTGTGTATGTTGCTGAATAATTAAAACTTAAAATCAGCGTTTTCTTTCAATTGCTGAGTTGTGTGGCTTTGATCAAACTCTGTGAATGCAGACTGAGTGACTTGCAAAGTTAATAATGTACTACTGCTGCTTTATTGCAACATCTGTACTTGTCTGACTATAACTAGAAAGGTGCCAACACATTAACTCAATACACTTTCTACCTGAAATATCAACTTAATTAGGATCATTTATCAAAATGACACTTGTTTCATAAGGCCAAATCAAATTGATTACTGTTGTTTCTGCTGCATTTGTGCCAGCATTAAGAGCAATACTTTCAGAAACAAAGGTGTATAAATGTATATCTTGAATTACATGGAAAGGTACTGCTAGAGGAAGAACAAACATTTTAAGAGTTTTGAAATCTATAAAAGAAAATCCAAAAATCAAAACAGCGGAGTTGCTTAGATAGTCTCTGTGATCATCTTATCTGACTAGTTTGCCCTCATACAACAGGGAATATCAGGGAAAAATTGTCACTCTTTTACAGATGGGGATTTGAAAATCAGAGAGATCGAAGGCTCAGACTTCCAAATGTGTTTACTCACCTAATGACTTGTGATGAGACTAGGAGTTAAGTATATATTTATCTTCCAAGTTTCTGTATTTAAGGGACCTAAAGAACAACTGAAGTCAAACTAAGTACTTCATATTTTAGGAAAGTACCGCTCAAAAAAACCAAAACAATTTTAAAGTCAAATAGCCAAAATACTAATTTATTTTAGAACAGAGTACTTTTTTGGTGTTTTAGTGAAGGCTGTGCTTAGTTGACATGTTTCTTAAGACTGAATTCTGTTTGGATCCTCTTCTACATGTTGTAATGTCATGTGCTGTCTGCTCAAAACCTTTTCAACAGTATTGTCTGACACCACCTGTGACCTGACTTACATATCATTAGGCTTCTACGTTTAAGGTTATAAAGTTGGAGTGACCCTATCAGCCCTCCAGTTCCCTTGGTAACTCAGAATTTGAACTTTAAAAACTCTGTAGGATCAGCTGGGGGAATGTGAGCGTTTAAGTAAATCTAATAAAAACCCAGCTAACAGAGAAAGCAGAACATTGCCATTCTGAGTAAGGTAATGTTTTCTCTTTAAAGATGAGGAGCTCAGAGATGGTATGGAGTCTCCTGACTTTTGCTTACCAAGGTTTGATATGAAAGTATGAAAAGAATATTAGATGCCATCCACATGACCTCTGGTGAGCTCTTGAAATGGGATATTCATGAGGTAGGTATGGGAAGAATGGCTCAGAGAAGAAGAATGCAGGTTGGGTCCAAAACTCTTTTGCAAACTCTATCCAGCACAGTTTTCAGTATTCCACTTTTGCAGGGAATTACTGTGTAATCCTGAGGTCCATCTGTCCAAAGACATCAGGAGTTAGTTTGTTTATGGTATGGATGTTTGTGACAGAGTTGAGAGCATCTGCTGGGGTGTTGAAGGGGTGGTTTCAGAAGTGGTCTGAAGTCAGTGAGGGGCTGAGTTCAGGATTGGTTCTGCACTACTACCTACATAATCTGCTACCATGAGTCCCATGGATGAAACATGGGAATAATTAATTTACCTTTCAGTTCTGCAGCTGATCAAAATTCAGTGATGTCAAGCTCTTTTGATGAAAGTCAAATTATATTGGGCTGTATAAAAACCAACATCGCCTGCAGGCATGTGGTGCATGTAGTAAAGTTTCTGCTCTCTTCAGCATTGGTAAACCGTCTGCATTATTCTGCCCACTTTGGGCACTGTATTTTAGGAGATAAAGGAACCGGGTAAATAGGATGCCGGAGAAAGAAATAAGAATACTCAGGATCTGGCATGTGTGATTTCCAAAGGAGAATCAAAGAGACGACATAATGTATCCTAACCTATAAAAATTAGTATATTTATATAAATCTTAATACCTACTTTAATGCTCTTTTTTCCTCTAAGCCATCTTTTTTGATGCTTAGCTGGTGGGTATCTAATTTCAAGAGATCACAGAGCTGTTGTGGGATGACATACAGTGTTTCTTTTCATACTTTAACCAAAATTTGGTAAGGAAAAGTCATGAGACTCAAGTCCCAACTCTGAAATTGACTCCTTCACATCGCTTTACTTCTTATCTTTAAAGAGGAAACATTATTCAGAAAAATGTGTAAAGTATCTGATTTCCAGAGGTAAAGTGAAGAGTAGAGATAGTTTATTCCAGCCTATAAAAATACAACGGAGAACTGATGTGTTAATATTGCAGTGTAGAGAGGAAAAAACTTCATTTATCTTTACTAGACCTGACAAGAAGTAAACCCAGGAAATTGCAGTAAAACTTGTTTCTTTTTCTCCTAAGGGTTGGCAGACCCTTAACAATAATGCAAGTCAACCTCTGGGTTGTTTTGCCTGAAGGTTTATTTCCAGTGTCTGGTGTCTTCAGGAGCAAAATAGAAAATGCATTTATTATGATCAATAGATCTATTCTTCTGATATTTGATTTTTATTTGACTTTCATGACCTAAGCTACTGCTTTTCGGGGCCTATGTACAGTCACTTTGGAACAGGTGCTAAACCATGTGTAAATAGTAGTGACTGAAAGCAAGTGAAGCAAGTGTAAACCTTATTGTTGGGACATCTATAAGTGTTAAAACAGTTGTGAAGTTTAATTTCTTTTATATCAGTGGAAACTCAAATATAAAGATTGAGCTTGTTAGATTTACACACTGGTTTTCTACTTTCACATTACTGCATGTAAAGAAACTTCTTAGTAGAGCAAACAGTTTTCTCTTGAAATGATGAAAAAAAGCAAGCACCAAAAATTCCCTTGTGTTCAGTCTTTGTTTTATGTTGGTGACATTGCAATATGCCATAATTATTTTTCATACTAAAAGAAGAGAAAATTGTTGCTACATTGGTTTTGTAACTGAAATTGAAAATACGCTTTGTTCTGGCCTATTTATTTTTAATTCTTTCTCTTTGGTTCTTTTTGCCTCTAGCAAAATACCACTTCACCCTAGCAATCTATTAAAAGAAGCAATATCCATACTGCTTGTTTGGCCTATTCCATCAATGCATGAATCTGCATCAAAACCATCAGTAGTGACTTTTCTATTGCACTCACATCACTTACTGAATTGCTCTGTTGATAAATTTTCTGCACTGATGTCTTGTTTACCAACTGTTTTTGCCTTATTATGGAGGAACTTAGCCCTTTGTTTGTTGTGCTCTTTTCACATGTTCGGGGCTGAAGTGTCCCTTCTATCAATTGCTGGAGCATATCCAAAGAAGGGCCATGAAGCTGGTGAAGGATCTGGAGCACAAGTCTTACAAGGAGCAGCTGAGGAGCCTGGGCTTGTTCAGCCTGGAGAAGAGGAGGCTCTGGGGAGACCTTATTGCTTTGTACAACTACCGGAAAGGAGATTGTAGGCAGGTGGGAGTTGGTCTCTTCTCCCAAGAAAGAGGCAATAGGACTAGAGGAAATGGCCTCAAGTTACACCAGATTCAGGTTGGGTGTTCGTAAAAATTTCTTCACAGGAAGGGTTGTCAGACTGCCCAGGGAAGTGGTGGAGTCAACATCCCTGGAGGTATTCAAAAAACATGTAGGTGTGGTACTTGTTGACATGATTTAGTGGTGGACTTGGCAGTGTTAACTGTTGGACTTTATAATATTGCAGGTGTTTTCCCAGCTTTTATGTGCATTGTGGTATAACCGTAAGCAGAAACAAAGTANGAAATGGCCTCAAGTTACACCAGATTCAGGTTGGGTGTTCGTAAAAATTTCTTCACAGGAAGGGTTGTCAGACTGCCCAGGGAAGTGGTGGAGTCAACATCCCTGGAGGTATTCAAAAAACATGTAGGTGTGGTACTTGTTGACATGATTTAGTGGTGGACTTGGCAGTGTTAACTGTTGGACTTTATAATATTGCAGGTGTTTTCCCAGCTTTTATGTGCATCGTGGTATAACCGTAAGCAGAAACAAAGTACCACCCAGCTACTCACCCACTCCCTGCCAGGGGGATGGGGAGGAGAATCAGAAAAAGGCAAAACTCGTGGGTTGAGATAGGAACAGTTTAATAATTGAAATAAAATGTTATACAATAATAATGATAAAAGTAGCAAAAATAATAGTTGTAATGAAAAGGACAGAGAAGGAGGAATAAAACAAAGAAGAGGAGTGATGCACAGTACAGTTGCTCACCACTCACTGACTGATGGCCAGCCTGTCCCTGGGCAGCGATTGGTCCCCCTGTCATCTTCCTCCAGTTTATATACTGAACATAGCATTTAATGGTATGGAATATCTCTTTGGCCAGTTTGAGTCAGCTACTCCTGGCCATGGTCTCCTGGCTTCTTGTGCACCTATTGACTGTCAGAGCATGGGAAATTGAAAAGTCCTTGCCTGAGGGTAAGCACTACTTAGCCAGAACTGAAACATTAGTGTGTTATCGACAATATTTTCATACTAAATCCAAACCACAGCAGTGTAGCTGCTACTAGGAAGAAAATTAGGTCTATCCCAACTGAAACAATGGGACTCTTAGAGATATGTTTGAGTGGTGGACTTAGCAGTCTCAACAAGGGTTGGCATTTTAAAGAGATGACTTGCCTGACTACCTGCAATTGCCCTGGTTGGAAACTTTCCATTGGTTGTATGAGCACCAGAATAGGCTGAGTGTAGCACACATCCACTTTCCTTTATGGGAGTTCTCCAGAATGTAAATCTATCAGCACCAGAGATTTAAACCTGATAAGCGTGATTGAACTGAGGGACTGATACATGGCCAATATACCCTCTCTTTTCAAGATTTGTGTTCGTGTCTGGGCTGCTGTCATCATATCATGGAGCTAGAATTGAAGTACATGAAAAAGTCTGTGAATGCCTTTCGAAGTTATTTTCTCATCCTAACAGCAAGTTGGCTTGTTTTGCCTTGAAAAAGTTTAAGCAGCTAACTAGTGTGGTTGAAGCATTCATCGAAACTACTTAATAATGGAAATCATGCTTTCTTTGAAATGTTCTGAGTTCCTTATAGAAAGTTGCAAACACATAAGGGTTTTCTTTCATTGTTCCTGATGGTTGAGTCTTTCTTTCTCTCATTTTACATTTGTGCGATACCACTGACTGCCGTATTTCCTCTCTTGCTGTTTCAGGTATGCCATTCCTTCATGAAAACATAGAACAGCAATCTTCATTGCCAACATTATGAATTTAAGGACTGGGTGGAAGGGAGAGCAACCCCAGCTTGTCAGAATAAGCACTGCCCACTAAAACCTGAGTTAAAAAGAATGCCGGCACAGTACTACATCTCTCTTTTATTACTGAGCCCTGATACACATCTGTAATAAGTATTTTACCTTACTTGCAAGCTGGGATTATGGGCCCATTCTTGATGTTGCAAAGGTTGTGAAGAATAGGCAGGGTTGTTACGAGTATATATGAGATTAATAAAAGTTTAAATTTGTGTGACAGAGATGCTGCTTTGTATGAGGGGGAGTGAAATGGCAATCACTTTATTTTGATAAAAGATTAAAAGAGTTTAATCATATCAAGAATGTCCTGAAATAGAAAATCTAGTGGCATGTGTTTACTGTAATATCCCATTACAAGAAGTAATTTCTATCGTAACTAAAGCCATCATGCCTGAAATGATAGAGATTGGGATAATTCACTTCCTTTGACTGTAATTGCTGTACTAAAAATTCAAAGTGAAATTCATGCAGTAGGAAAGTAGCTATGATGACATTCATTACACTATGAAAGAAAAGTTCATTGGGATTTTATGTAGATGATACTTGCATAGTGTTATTGAAACAGTAAGAGAAAAGCTTGGCTTTGAATATGGAAATGACATGCAGGAACCTTGGACCTGCTTTCTTAGAGCCATCTACATTATGTATTTCACTAGAAGAAACTGGATTGAAAGCATGTCTGTGAGCGTTATCTCTCTCCCCACATATCAGAGAGAGCCTCTCTGGCATGAGGCAGGAGAGAGCAGCAACTGTCTTGAGAAAGATGTTTTTCTTTTGGCAGGAAATCCTTCTGGAAAAAGGGTATTTACCCCTGCAACAAGTAAAAATTGAAGTGGCATTACTGTGGTCCGTTCCAACCTGACCCATTCTGTGATTCTGTGAGCAAGCTAGCTTGAAGGAAGATGAAGGTCACATGCTGTTTTGGTGGTTTGTCCCTGAAGTGTGACTGTCCAGGGCTTTGGTTCTACTTGGAGATCTACTAGTATCTTTTGCTGGATATGCAGTCAGTGGGCTCAAAAACAACTTTGAAAGGGATGTGGGTTTTATTTAAAAAGAAAAAAAAGGAGGGGGTGCAAATAAACTCTTAAAATGATTTATTGCCACATGAAAAATGAAGTTGCAAAGTAGAACTGACTTGGCAGAGGTTGTTAAGGAACAGTGAAATTGTCTTGCGTATCTAGAAATCTCTGGTGACACCAAAACAACCTGTTGAGTATTAAATTTGGGAACAAGTTACCTAAGCTTCTAAATCTAATAAGGGAGCAGTATATATAAAATATTAAAAAAAAATTACAAGTATTTGTTACTTTGAGTAATTAGTTAAATTTGTTCCTTAAATAAATTAATAGTTAAACTGTCTTTCTAGATTGTTGTTTTAAGAATGAAGTAGCTGCTGAAGCTTTCATATCTTATTAAACGTCTTTTGGATTCTGTTGTCCAATACTTGTCCTTCCCTTTTTTTTTTTGAGACACATTAGGAGTGGGTTTTGTAAGAGAGAAAAAAAGGTAGTTGAGTTTTTTAAAAAAATGTATTTGATGTTCTTTTTTCAACCAAACATTTCAATATGTCTGCAGGTCTTCAGTCCTCTTATTAGAACCTGTGCTGAATCAACTGTTGCCACCCCATAGCCTCCTAAGAGGAGAGGGGAGAAGACAAGACAACAGAAGTTCGTTGCAAGTTAAAGGTGTTTTGTATAGAAACTTTTCAAAAGTGCATTTGTTGCCAGTGAAAGATGTTGCTGTTCAGCTGAAAGCCCATCCCTTTCAAGATTTTCTGATGCCTCATTCTTGCCTCCTGCTGGAGGTGTCAGCCAATGGCTGAATGTGCGTGTTGGGAGTATTCCTTCCCTCTGGAAAGGGTTATTATATGAAGCACCATAATCCAGGGCGAAATGGACACCTCTTAAATCCACACAAATCTATGCTATCAGATGGGATCCACCCAAGGGTACTGAGGGAGCTGGTGGAAATGCTGACTTGAGCCAGTTTCCATCATTTACCAGATGACCTGGCTAATGTCTGGAGAGGTCCCAGTTGACTGGAGGTCAGAAAATGTGATACCCATCTGCAAGAAGGGCTGAAATGAGGGTCTGGAGAACTACCAGCCTGTCACCTCAACCTTGGTGCTGGGGAAGGTCATGGAGCAGATCATCCTGAGTGCCATCATGCAGCACGTGTGAGGGATCAGGCCCAGCCAGCATG
>VWZF01000585.1:7689-38927 GCA_013396755.1 Sclerurus mexicanus | reverse complement strand
CTTGTGCGTGAGCTGCTTTTTGCCGACGGTGCCACCCTCTTTGCTCAGNGTGCTGTGTGGTGAACTCGCCATCGGCTGCCGCAAGAGAGGAGCCCCGAAGACGAGATGCAAGGACTCCCTGAAACAATACCTCAGCCTTGGCCATATTGACCACCATCAATGGTCCACTCTGGCCTCCAATCAGGAGAAATGGAGACACACCATCCATAACGCTGCTGCTTCCTTTTTAGAACACATGCAGAATCAGTCTTGAGGAAAAAAGGCAATGCAGGAAGAACTGTGCCTTGTGAGTAGTGCAGATGGAGACTTTCCACTGTGCCTTTTGCGATCAGACTTGCCTATCTCGCGTTGGCCTTTTTAGCCACCAGTGTGCTTGTAGCAAGCGTGGGTAGACCCCTTGCAAATCTTCGTGAAGCCTAGCCATGAATGATTGTTATTACAGAAACTGTAATCTTTAATCAGGTGTTGTGAAAAATCTGTTATAATAATACCGTCTTCTTGTTTTTAGGTATGTACCTGTCAAAGACCTAGCAGCCATCTATAATGAATTTTACGGAAAAGAGATCATAACTGAAAGTACAATTACTGACTGTACTTTCCTGCTGTTTCTTGAACTGTAAGTTGAATAGCTTTTTCTGGATTTTCTTAAGTGAAACATATTTAGGAAAATTATGATAGCTGTATTTGAAATGCCTTATGCGTTGAGGTCAGCAATACAGACTTCCTACTAGATTTCAAAATCATAAAACACCTGAATTTTTGTAATGAATAGAATTGAAATTTGAACTGCTTAATGACTGTTAAATTAATTATTACACCACACATGCTGAATCTTGGCTATTTATACCTATTTATTTGAGAATATCTGTGTCTTCAAGTACTATTGTGTTGTGACATGTTCACAATGTAATTTGCATGTACTGAAGGAGTAGTGCAGGTATCTAAATAGATTGCTTATCTACATTTTATGCAGATCCTTTCAAGTCCAAGAATAATTCAAAAGAGACTTTGGATATCGGTCGGTGTCTGCTTTTGAATGCCCTGAACACCCTAGCTGTATACCTTATTTCAGTTAATTGCCATTAGTCACACAGCATTTACAAAAAGTGTGAATCCCTCCAGAAACAAGGCAACAATAAAGTTTATATCGTTACTTTTTACATTACAACTTTAAAAAATATATTAACAACCAACAAGGAAATGCAATGATTTGCATAGTATTTACCGCACAGGAGCCTTGAAAACAACTGTTTAAATAATTAAATATTAAGTGAAGCAAGTTGTATTTCTGAAGTTTTTTTTTGTTTTTAGGCATGGAGAACGACTTGCTGTTGCCAAGGTTGGTCTTCTGTTTCCTGTATAAAAATGAATGTATAGCATGGAGACAGTGTAATCCATCTTATTAAGTACGTGGCCTGTCTCTCAGCTTTTTCCAAGGTATGCTAGTAAATCTCCATTTCTGGTGGAGAAGTTCCATGAATATTTCCTTGGAGGAGTGGATGACATGGCGTTCTGGACAAACAATATTTTTGAACTGACAAGCCACATGCTAGAGAATGGAACCAGGTATAGTATATGTCCTGGAATATGAAATGCAGTAGTCAACTTCTGACATTTATTTAATTGTTCTTCCAAAGGCATGTTCTTTCCTAGAAGAAGTGCTAAGCTTTAGATCCTCATTGGACAAAGAGACTTCTGTGTCTCTCCTTTACCTGGGTGCACAGGATTACATAGATCTCAAGTTCCTATTTGTTACGTGTTCACACTTCTTTGCCACAAGCTTCTGCCACACCCAGGTGATACTCAGCAGGGAAAATCTGAGGCATTCTTTAAGACATACTCAAGGGCCTGCTTAAATGTTGTGTAGTCATGCCCTAAGGTTCTGCCTGGCCTGGCAGTCTGAGACTGCACCTTCTGGCTGCTGTCATCAATCAGCAATGATGTCCCTTCTGAGGGGAGGTCAGATATTGCCTTCAGACACTTAAGGCAAGTAGGATTAGAAAGAGTAGGAGTATATATTCTGGTGTAGGAGTATATATTCCCTTGCTGTACAGTGTTGAAGCTCAGGCTTCTACTCACAGTTTCATGTTTTTATATAAGTTCTAGCCTTTTACAGCTCTCTTACAAATGTAGCCTTACTGTAAATAATGCTATAAGACCAACAGTGGCAAATAACCCATCAATTTATATGGAAAATATCACTGTGGCTATTTTGGGAAATTATGTTTGAAATATAGTCTGTTATGTTCTTTGTTTCACAGTGTCACTTTCATTAAAAGTGCTTTAGATTCATAGAAAGGATATGGAATGTTACAGTATGTTTCCTTCAAGAGTTATATAAAGACATGCAAGATTCATATAGAATCTAATCAAGGTCATTAAATATCGGAGAGATTTCTAAGGATTATGATGGGGCTCTGATTTTGAGTTTCTTGAGAAGACTTGATGATTTCTAACAGAGGAATCAGTAAGGATAAAAGTTGTATTTTTAGTTTCACTTCCATTGTAGGAAAATCTTTAAAAGTGCATTCTGCGTACTTTTCTTTAGTGGCTGCTACCTGCCTGAGAACCCTCTATTTATAAACTGCACAAAGGAGCACAAGAACAACCACATGTAAGTACAGCTCTGAAGGTTCAGAAGTTTGGTGATGAGTCTTCTGCTAATGTGGACAGTGAGATATTGAAAATTAGAGATATATTTCATTATATTTTTTGTGTGTGAATTTGAGATTCTTGTAACGTGGAGTAAGTTTTTTGTAGGGGAACTGTGCAGAACTTAAGAGACTTTTACCTCAAGTCATTAATTCAGTTATATTGATTCTTATTACTGCCCTCTTTATTTTAGCAGAAACAAACAATCAAAACATGAACATCACAGGAATACAACTTCTTTGCTTATAGAAACACTTGAGAAGAACATGAACTATACAGAGAGAGGAGTTCACTTCAACATGCAGTCTTGGGCAACAGTAAGTGAGAAGTGACAAATGTGTCAGGTAAAATTCAGCTCTACATAAAACTGTTTTCATTTCTGTCTGAAATGCTGCATAATGGGGCAGACTATCTGCATGTTAACAGTAGCCTCTGACTTCACTTCAAGGAGATTCCACTACCATTGTTAGTGGTTCACATTATAGAATTAGTTGATCACTTTTTTTGGGTTAAGAACTCCCAGAAAAGCACAGCAGTGAATTAGCAGTGCTCCCTTTAAAGCATACAGACTTTTGTCTCTTTCTAAAGTGATGCTTATGACCTGAATTAGAGTCCTTTTAGATTCATCTGGTAATTTCTACTGTTGGTGACTTAGGTTTTGAGGTGTCCCAAAATGTTCTAGAGTTTCAGCCTGTTTTTTAACCATTCTTGTGTCTTTTTTATCATTTTTATTTCAGAATTCCCTCCGCTTGATAAACCGTGCTTTTACAAGCAGTATCTGGAAAGCATTAGCAGCAACACATCAGAAATCTTCTAAGCACATCTCCAAATCAGCAGCTTCATATTTTCTGACTTCACCCTATGCTAGACTTGGATGGTTGGTAATTTTTTTTCCTCCCACTTCCCTCTTAATTTCTGAAAATTTTGAGTACCCGTCAAAATATTATTGTTTATTCTTTGGATACTCTTTAAATGTGAAAGTCCAAATCAATTAGGGGTGCAGGTCTGGCAGATTGGCTTAAGTTGTCTGTCCAGAGCAACAAGTTAGCCTGTAAGACTTCTTTCAGGTGTTGATCAAGCTCACAATGGAAGGAACCAAAATTAGAACCAACATCAGCTCTAGTTATGAACAGTATTGGAACACTGTTACCCTTTTTTGATTGCTGGTTGACATTTGTGCAAAATTAACTGTCTGTCATGAGTTGATTACTGATGGTGCCTAGCGAGTGTTCTTGGAAATGCTCAAGACTCATAGGGAGTTCAAAGACAGATTCAGGACAGAGAGAGGCATATTGTCTCTCCTTGCCGGAGAGGTTCTAGCTTGACCTGCAACAAGGAAGAGTAATAAAAGAAATTTGCATTGCTGCTCATCTTTATTCACTTATTATGACTCAAAATTTGGATGTAATTCTTGAATTTACTTCTCATCAGCTAAATTAGCAGTAGTCAGTTCTTTTCTCTCCACATTCCCTCTCTAAACTCCAGCATGTTACTGAAACCTGTGATTCCTTTGCTTATCTTAAGGCCATCCATTAAATCAGAGTTTAATTAAATCATCAGTTTAAAAGATACTTAATTTCCTCTTTTGTATTCTATGTCATAAACAAGCAGCCCTTTTCATGCTATGATTGCTCTCAGGTGCCTTTTATCAGTAAAAAGCAGTTCTTACAGATTTCAGATGCATTAATGGAAGATGAATCCTAAAGGCTCTGGTTTTATTTAATTTAAAAAACCATAAATATATAATATGAAAAATGCTGCATAGATTTTTACAGAACTTTATGGGGAAAGGCAGATCTTGTTTTGTCTGATTTAAAATTATTTATTTTCCATTAATGTGGTAGTCTGAATGCTAATGCTGATTTTGTTGACTCTCTTGCTGTACAGGGCAATGATCTCCGCTGACTTAAACCAGGACGGATATGAAGATCTGGTGGCTGGAGCACCAGGGTACAGCACAATGGGCCATGTTCAGATAGGACGGGTCTATGTGGTCTACGGTAACCAGTCAGGTTTGCCACGAGAGGACATGGATCTGGATGAAAAAGCTGACCAAGTACTACAAGGTCATCAGGTGAGGGTTCAAGTCAGATATTTGTGACTTAAATTTTTTGGCTCAAAAATGTGGTAAATTTTATCTGAGAAATTATATCATTAATGTGTATGAGTATTATTCCTGAAACTCTCCTCCTCATTAAAAGATATCATAAGCTTTTCAAGAAAAATAACCAGTCACAGGAACAATTGAAGCAATAGTGATGTGTAGGTTCACTTTCATTACTGTGCCAGTTAAATGAGTATTATAACATGCCCTTGAATAAAACTGAGGTAATATCTCTGTGGGTCACAATATATCTCATTCAGGTCCTTGCATGTAAGAAAATATTGTGATTTTCCCTTTTTAACATAATAATAATAATTCAATATGTTTCAATTCCTTTGAAGTTACATTTTTTTCATTAATTGATAAATTCTCCCAAAATAATTGTCTTTAGTAAGAGTGCACTGTATTAAAAAAAAAAGAGAGAAACCTGGGATTTGGCATGATGGTGGCTGCTTATAACTAAGCAGGATCAAATGACCCTTTTGAGTGATAAATATGATCTTCTGTAGAAAATATCTGTATTCACAAAGAAGAGAATAGAGAAAAATGAGATACACTTCATTTTAACCTGTTTCTGTGGTTATAAATTGTTGAGTAACAGATGCTGTCTTCTTACATAGTGTTTAGGGGTTCACAGCTATCATGTCATCAGCAGGAAAGACCATAAGCTTAACATCCATGGTACACTGGGCTCAGAATAGGAAATAGGAAAACAGAACTGTATTGTGTTCAGTTATCTTATATTTTAACACTTCACATCCTCAAATAGTATAGTTGTCTCAGAGTTAGTGTATTGGTGTGATGGTTATTACTTGGGAGAACAAAAATTCTTTGGCCATATTTTTGTCATGTTTCCAGTTCTCTCCTATCCAAATGTGCATTAGTTTTTTATGGTTTTGTCTTGAAAATGTTTGTTATTTTCACAAGAGCAATCCCTTTTTGTTTAGCCTTCAGGAAGGTTTGGTTCTGCCTTGGCAGTCCTGGACTTCAATGAGGATGGGCTGCCAGATCTGGCAGTTGGAGCACCTTCTGTGGGATCTCAGTTTCTTACTTACAAAGTAAGCCATGCACATGGGTTTGTTGGTTTGGGTTTTTTTCTCTCTGAACAGTATGGTTTTGTTAATACATATTTTTTTGAACAGTGAAATGAGAGAAAATTTCTGTTGTTACTCAAGGTGACATTTAAATTTAAATGTAATTTAAACACAAAAGTTTATAACTTTTGTGGGTACTTCGACTAGAGCAATGACAGCTATCTGTATTTCTCATTCAGTGGCCTTTTCTGCACATTAAAAACTCAAATCAGATTGCAACTTTGCAGCACTGATGTGCTCAGAATGTAAGGGGCCATTCATGAAATACAAGTGTACCTTTTTTGATTAGGAACAGAGAGTCTGGAATGGACCTCATGGATCAGTGAGCTTTGTCGTATGTTGTTACAGGCCAACAGGTGATATCTAAAATGTGATATGAATACAGACACTTGCTAAAATAATCAAGTTAGAGAGGCTTAGTGACTTGCTGTTTACCAGATAAGCGCATGTCATGGTCCCTGAGTATTTTCAGCCCAAGAAAACTGAGAAGTAAAATGGTTTTATTTAAACCACATCCATTAAGCTTAAAACTCTTTAGAACTTCAGATACTAACTTAGCTTTATAAAAAAGAATTTAAATAATTTTATTTTTATGTAGACCCACTACCTTGAACAGTTGCATGCATCTGTTGTGCCTGGCACTGTTTGCCATTGCATTAAATAATAGTTATCAAAATTTGAGCCACTTGAATGGATGTATAACAAACACAAATATGCAGTGTTCTGTCCCTGCTCCTTACCCTCAGTATGATGAAAATCTACATTTCTAGTTTGTTGCTTGGTTACAGCATTACCCATTACAACATGGGTATTCTTAGGTTTGGGGTAGAAAAGATAGAAGTATGAGGAGGCTCTGACAAGAAAAATGCAGTTGTATTAATAGCCCTTGCAGAATTGTTTCAGTCCTTGTGATTTGCCCTGGATTTGCCAGTACTTGGTACTGGCATGCAGATGCTCTCATGCTGTATTTGTTTTTCCTGCTGCTTAGGGTGCTGTGTATGTCTACTTCAGCTCTGAGGGAAGAGGCTTCTCATCTCAGCCAAACGTTACCATAACTTGTCAGGTATATTGATAATATGTAATATCCTGTATATATTATTCTGTTAACCAAGTTAACACAGGGATACACAAGCAGAAGGTGAGATAAAGGGGAAAGGGGCATATGGGCTTGAAAAAAGAACGTTAAAATCCAGTTGCAAGGGAATTTAGACTGATGGGCATGGTGCAAGCAGGTACTTGCATAGGTTGGTTATATGTGGGAAAGACATTTGTACCCCAGAGCAGGGGAGGCAGCAGGGTGAACAGAAAGATGCATAGCCCTCAAAAAAACCCCACAAAACAAAAACCAAAAACAAAACAAAAAAAAAACCACAAACAAACCAAACAACCAGCCAACAAACCAACCAAAAACCCAAAGAAAACAAAACTGAAGCCAAGGAGTGGGAGGGTAATTTCATCAGAAGCAGTTAGCTCTTTAGAAGTAAGTTGCTCTATTTTGTTACAGGATTGGTGGTTTCGGTTCTATTTCAGGCTTAAACTAACTATTTATTGCAGTATTCCTACTGTAATCTTGGATGGTCCCTCCTGGCAGCTGATGTTGATGGGGATGGAAATGCTGATCTGGTTGTGGGCTCTCCATATGCACCCGGTGGTGGCCAGCAGAGAGGTTTTGTGATTGCATTTTACTCTTATTTCAACAGGAGTGACCAAGGTAATATTTACTGAGTAAATTAACCCTCACATATTTTATGTGACTGTTCATTGGTTCCTAATGAATCATGAGATAATTTGGGTTCAAAGGGATTTCAGGGGGTGTCTAGCCCAGTCTTCTACTCAGTAAGGGATAGCTGTGAAGCCAGACCAAATTGCTCAGGGTTTTGTCCTCTTGGGTCTTAAAAATCTCCAATGACAGATTGCACAGTCACTGTGGGGAGCTATTCCAGTTCTTGGCAGTCCTCATAGGAAAAAAAATTACTTATTACAGCCACTGTGAACCTTTTTTGTCTCAGCTTATGCTCACTGTCTGTTGTCCTCCCATCACACACAGAAGGCATAGAATACCCCTACTAAATGTTTCCAGTTTATCAACATCTTTCCTGTTACTGAACAATATATTGTAGGTGTGGTCTAGGGAGGAGTAAAATGGGGACAATCACTTCTCTCAATTTCTTTGCCATGCTCCTGCTTATACAGCCTGGGAAAACGTTGGCTGCTTGCTGTCAGAGACTCACATGCTCACTATGATCTCCAGGGCCTTTTTCACAAAACTTCTCCCCAGCCTATATCACTGCAAGGGCTTCTCCTTTCCCAGGACCAGATTTTGCATTTGTCTTCACTGAATTTTGTGAGGGTCCTGTCAGCCTGTTCCTCCAGCCTGTTTGGGTCCCTCTGAATGGTGGCTCCCCCACAATCTCCTTTCATCTGCCAACTGCATGAAAGGATCTGTTGTTGCCTTCTCCAAATCAATTATTATAAAGTGTTTAACAGGATTAGTCTAAAGATAGATCCCTGAAGGCACTCCACTTGTCACAAGCATTCAGAGCACAACCCACTATCTACTGCCCTGTGAAGGTGATTGTCTCAGCTAGACTTTTCCCATCTGGTCCTCCACCCATCCAGCTGGAATGTCCCAGCTTGGATAAAAGAACATTGTGGGACACTGTTGAAAGCCTTGCTAAAGTAATGGATTTAACTGTGTATTGCGAGTCCAGGGCAGCCTCACTGCTCTTTCTTGGAAAATTGAAAATGTACCTTAAAAGATGAATTTTTTCATCATTCAGTACACACCTTCATGTGGTTAGAGGAACACTACAAGTGAACACAGTTAATGAGTACAGGTGATGAGGATTGTTGTGAATGAGGGAGCAAATGTCACCTATGGAGCTAAATAAAGTTAGTAAAGGTAGGACAGCTTTGTCAGAATCATGTAATTGAGATTTCCAATCATGTTTAATTTTTGTAAGCTTATGACTGATGACTGACATTTTTGTAAAACCAAAGCACAGAACGAGTTATTTAAATTATAGCCAGAATTATCTGAACCTCTCCCACTCAACCCCCTTGAAGAATTACAAGTAATGATAAACCATCACTAGCTTAGGGCAAGCTTGACTGGTAGCTTTCCTGTACTTTATGTTACGTTATGGCTATTAAAAGGATGTAGAAACAGGCTGTGTTGAATAAAGGCTTCCACCAGCCAATACAGCTGCAGACTGAGCAAGTGAAGTCAGCAATTACTGGTGCCATATCATGAACAATGTAACTTTGTTTATATAAACTTGTTGTCATAGGATGAATCAGTGGAGGATTGCTAACAAATTTTTCTATGCCAGGGGACACCGAGATTTAATTCATATTTTTCTGGTCTCTCAGGATTTCTGTCAGAACAGGATGCGAACTGGATGGTGAAGGGGGAAGAAAATTATGCTTGGTTTGGATTTTCACTTGACAGCTGCCAGCTGGAGAACATAACATTACTAGTGATTGGTAGCCCTACATGGAAGAGTTGTGCTAGGTGTGTTGTATGGATCAGCTTGATTTCTCCTCCATTCTGTTCTACAAGGTTTAAGATTTGTAATAGATTAAGACTTCTAGATTTTCATGAAGTTCACTCTTTGTCCTACTTGCATTATTTTTATTAAATTAATATTTTTATGCCTTCACCCTGCCTTATGAAGATAGAGGTCTTTAGACCCTAATAGAGCAGCTCTTTGTTACTTAGAGACACTGAAGAATTTCTTGAGTTTTCTTGGGGAGAGGGACCACAAAAATGCTGACAGGTAAGCATGCCTTAAATAATTGTATAGATAGCTCTTACCTTGAAATAATATTTTTAAAAGCAAACCCAACACAGAAATGTATTGTATGATAAAGAAATGGATAGACAGACGATGTCTGTGCTCTAAATGTTGTGTAACTAGTTAGGACAAGTATGGGAATTACTAAGATAGATTTCTAGAATTTGGCAGGCACTATTATTCCAAAGTAAAAGGGGAAAATTTAAAGAGTAGCATTCCTAGCTGAACGTACAAAAATCTGGTGTTACATACAACTATATTTTGCATTGTAATTCAAGCTGCAGTCCCTTCTCATTGAATGCTAGACAGAGTGTTGGAAAGGTGTATGGGTACAACCCACCGAGCACTGAGCGCTGGTTTGCAGTAACTGGAGACAAGGTAGGGCTCTTTCTTCACTATGGGATCTTATGAATAATTTGAAGTAAAGTGACAATCTGTAGAAATTACATAGGTGTTTTAAAAATCTAACAGGAGATGGGCAGAATGGGTTTGTCTCTGGCCAGTGGTGTGATCTCTGTGGCTGGGAACACAAGGAGAATTTTGGTGGTGGGTGCACCTACTGCAGGTATGTCCTGAAAATTGGAAGCCATTTCTGCTTTAGGGTGTTTATTTCCGTATGACCATAGGACAGAGACAACTTTTAAGTTAGAAAAAGGACTTTTAAATTGCCAGGTAATTAAAAAAAATAAAATTAGAAATAATCACTGTAATGACCTATAAGTGCTTTAAATGTAAAGTTGTCTCTACTATGCCTTAACTTCAATGTGTTTTTTTCCGTCTTTAAAACTGGTTTAACAGCAATGCTACCTTACATTATTTATGTAGCAGTGATTTGCTAGTAGACTGCATATTTCTTGGAATTAAAACAACACAGTATATTTTTCTCACTCTTGCAGCAGACAGTAAGGAATTGGGAAAGTCAAAGTGCAGAAGTCTGTCTTTAGCTTGAATGCATTTCTCCCCTGGTCCTGTGGCTAAGAGATTTTTTCCTAAACTAATTAGTGTTAATCCCATATAACTTTTGATGTTGTTTGTTAAATTGTATTAATTTGGTCCATTTTAAGTAATGCAAGTATTGCCTGCTGTCAGTGTATTGTAAGTATTAAACCTGAGTTTCTGTGTCGGATGCTCAACTTCTGTTACTTCTTGTTTTTTTCCAGACAGCCTCTATAGGATTTCATTTATGTCCTCAGTGCTGCATCAAGCTGGACTGGCTCTGGTGTATGACCTGACAGACAGCACCAAGCCTTCTTTGCTCAGCACATTCAGTGGGGACAGGAGGTTTTCTCATTTTGGAGGAGATGTATACTTAAGTGATCTGGATAACGATGGACTAGGTAATGCTTGACGAATCTAGAAGAGAGGTGAAGCGTTTAACTTTTAGCAATAGGAAGACTGCTCACCTACATATTCATACAAGCGCTAAACATAGTCTGCTTCCCCAGTTGACTTGTACCAGTATTCCATCATGCCTTACATAGAGGCCTCTCTAAAATCTGGAGCAACTCAGTCAGAAATTGAAACATTTTAATTGCCATCATTAGTAGGAATTTTGACATCTAGAGGTATGTAAATGCCATCTCTCTCTCATGTTTTGGCTTAGTGTTCATTCCCTCCTGATGTGTTATGTCATCTTTGCCATACCTGCAGATGAAATGATTGTGGCATCCCCACTGCAAACTAATGGGATCTCCTCAATATTGTTTGGTGGGGCAGCTGGGCGTGTTTACATTTACAATGGAAAGCAGGAATCGTCAGGCAATGTGACAGGCCACTGCAAATCATGGATATCTCCCTGTCCTGAGGACTGGGTAAGAATACACAAAAGGTGAAATCAGGATATGAGTTTATGATGACATTCAGTACAAATATGTAGTGTGTTCTGACTTGGTTCCAGAAAACAGGAGGTTTACTCATGTTTCTCAATCCTGCAAATTGGCTTCTGTTGTTCATTCTTAAATGACTTTGCTGTTTAGGAGCCAGGATTATCTTACTGGTCGTCTACTCCCCTAGCCTGGTTCTCTCCACTGAGCTTTTATTTTCTCTTTTTTCCTTCTTTAGGCACAGTATGTCCTGATTTCTTCTGAGGTAAGTAAACAGAAAACAAACTACTGAGGGAAACCAAAAAGTCCTATTCTAAAAAAAACAAACTAGCAGCATTATAACAAGCAGTGTTATTTTACAGGAACTGTCAAGATTTGGGAGCTCTGTTATCACTGTCAAATCTGAAAGCAAGGTGAGGAAAATTACTGTTGTGGGTTGCTTCGTAACATCTTTGTATCTCACTTGCAAATCCTAGCTAACACCTCACATATATCTTATTTATAGATGTCTTAAGGGCTTTAAATTAAGTAATTCTCTGAAGCAATAATTAAAGCTACTGTATAGGTGGATGAGCTATGGAGTTGCCAAAATTTTGGCACCTGAATTGAAAGAAATCACTTTAAAATGTCCTGAAACCTAAACTGCTTAGGAGTTTGCTGGAAGATTGCATGGTAAATGGAGTGTAGGTGGCAATTGGCTTTACTGTTTATGCCAGCCTCTCTGCAAAGTGAATGCTCCGTTATGAAAGGCACACAACCATCCCTCTCATTTAGACTTTACAGGCTTGCTGTCCTGGCTATCACTTGCAGTGAACACCATTCATATGTCAGGTGTTTCCAAGCACAGAGAAGTCCAGTTCTTACCTGAATGATTTTGGATGTGTTTGTGTACCTGTCTCTCTTTGTTCCCTCAGATGCCCATTTTTTTTACCAAATGTCTATCCCTAGGTTTTTATGATGCACTGAGGAACCTTTTTTCAGCTTGAAGGTTGCTTACTGCTCGTTCAGCTGAGGGGGTCCAATGTTTTCCTTAGTCTGACATCACCTGTTAGCACTGGGGTTCTCTGTGTGAGTACTGAGGAAGCCTCAGAAGTAGACAGAGGTGCATGACAGGTCTTCAACAAATGATGTTTAAATTCTTGCTGTTAAAACATGCAGAGGAGAAACACCTGGAAATGTAAATTCTTAGTTAGACTGGATAATCCAGTCCCTGAAGACACAGGCATTGCTCAGTGCAAGTGAGACTATTCTCTAAGCAGTTATGTTCCATTGCTATGGCACCAACCCAGTCCACACTCCAGCTTCATCTGTATTGATCTTAGCCCTCAGAAACAGTTTATATTTGAAACAGACTTATGTCATTGGTTCCAGCTTGCTCCAGTTTCCCAAATGAAATAAAGTCTATTTTGTTAACCGCTATTCTGATGATGTGGATTGCTCTCTCATTTCTCCTCATCACATTTTTATATGACACAAGATGGACAAAATCTGGTTTCCATTAGGGAAGCTTAAAGCAGCCAGCACCTGCAGCTGCATTTTGCTAACCCATTCTCTGTGTCTCTACAGAAAGAAGTTGTAGTGGCAGCAGAGAGAAGTTCTGCAAAAGCTCGACTTGGTGGAAGGCTTTTTGTCTACTCACTCTAAAGGTTCACAGGGCACAGTTGATCTTTTAGTGAAGAATCTCTGTAGTAACTGTAATACTTTCCTGAATCCACACAAGCCAACAGAATACACATCAGCCAGCTTTTGATGAATTTTTTTGTGGTCAGCAGCATCACTTCACCCAGAACAAGCAAGGTGGTCTGAAAACCTTTTAGAGGATGAAATGAGCAGGCAGCTAGATTTTTGGTAGTATTTGGCTGTATAAGGAATGTTCAGTGGTCACCTTCTTTACTGGTCAGTTTTGAATATTTTCTTGGCAAACCCAGGAAACAGCAACATATAATTTACAATACCTTGTATACTGTGATAAAGACAGGTATTCTAAGTTATAGAAAGTTGCCATCAAAATAATAAGCATGGAGGAGGGGCAGCTTTAACCCTGACAGAGAAGTGGGTGCCAGTGAATGAGACTGTCTCTGTTCCTAGCAAGTCTTGATCCCTGCACTGGGGGTGTAGAGCAGCTAGGATCTCCCAGGGAGAAAAGCACAAGCAAGTTTTAGGAAATACTTTTGCTTTTGCAATTGTGGCTGATTTCTCTGATACCCTTTCTTTGTGTTTTCATGTAAAATTCCATGACCATAGTAACTTATAATTGTTAATGGCTTTTATTGTTAACAGTATTGTCTTCAGCTAATTAATTTTGTATTATGCAGGTTTAAGAGTGTTCATCAATTATCTATTAAACAACTTGAGCAGCAAAATGTGATCATGCTATTATTACCAGCCCCAGTCCATAGACACGTGTATGTATTCTCTTTCTTGCCTCCTTCACAAATGCAAACATTTTTTTTATTTTAAATAACACAAGTTGATGAATAGCACAGAATTCTAAAGATCACAGTCCAAAATGAAACACCTCAGCTTACCTTCTTAGGAATTCATTCTCAGGGATGTTGCTTTAAACAAATCAAAAAAGGCAAGGTGAACATTGGTTTGATATATTGTGCATTCTGATACCTGTTTTCTGGAGTTGCTCAAACGGCAAAAACAGTTTAAAAAAATTTAAAATCTAAACTTCATGAAAGAAGATAATGGATGGGACTGGGAACACAGTTATAGCTTCAGAATGTGGTATGGAATTCCTTCTCCTACCAACACAGAGTTTGAAGCTAACATCCACTACTAGCAGTGGCCATTTGCTCAAATTCCAACTTGATGGCTGAGGAGCAGGGAGGGGGGTGTGTGGAATGACACGGAATGGGAGATGAGGGAGAAGAGAGGTTTCTTCCTGTGTGCTGGATTGGCACTTCATTTCCAGCGGCTGCTGGGAGTGAAAGCATCTCAGAGGGAGCTCCTCTTCAGCTTGGCTCCTCTGCCCCCCCTCCAACCCGTGGCTCTGGGCACCCTGTGCCTCACAGAGACAGAGAGTTGTTGCTGCCTTGGATTTGCAATGGACTTCCTGACAGGGCCGACAGTCATCAGCGGAGGAGCTGCTGCCCCCTCTGCTCCCCCACCCCAGCCCAACGCTTCTGTCTAACAAAGGATGAGGAACGTGTCTACACTGCACCACAGAAAAGGCTCTACCCTGTTCCTCTGCCCCAGTGATCCCACATGAGTCTACTTGGGGCCGCCACAGGTCCATCACCAGGACCCACGGATGCCTCCACCATGTTCCTGGGAAAGCCAACCCTGCAGCCATCTGAGGTGCGACATCGGCGCCTGCTGTGTGTAAGTATAATTGCACCCAAAGGGAGCAGAGACTTCCATTCAAAAATGTTGATTACAAACTGTTTTGTTTGGTTCCTTATTTCTAGGATAGATATATATATATATAGAGAGAGAGAGAGAGAGAGACAGACAGAGAGATTGTAGTTAAGAACTGTTATACTTTTCTGTACATTTTCCTAATTAAAGTTTGTTCTAAATTTAAAGGAGTAGGGTGGTTATTTTTGGGGGAAGATGGCTCCTTCCTTTTTCCTGGTCAACATAGACATCTTAGTTTTCCTCTAAACTCAGACAATTTTGGCCCCCAACATGGGGCCTGAGCAAAGAAGGATAACAGTTCTTGTGTCATTATGTGTGTATTGACTTTAGAGTCCTTATGGACCACACTGTACAATATATTTCTTTTTTGTTGGTACAGATTCATGCCAAAAGGTGTGGCAGGCGTAAGCCTTCTTAACAGATACATGCGTATAACTCAGATGGCTGCAATTATTGTTGAGTTCTTACTTTGGCTTTATGCTGCTACAAATTCAACATCTGTGGGTCTCATTTTGAATGTGGCTTCAAGGTTGTACTGCTATCCTGATCTACAACTGCTACATCTGGGGGTTTAGTGATAATGGTACCTATCCATGGGGTGGAACACAGGGGAATATTTTCTCCCAATCCTTCATTCATTCCCTTCTCAGGTCTGCAACAACAGCTTTTGGGAAGCTTAAATTCTCTCTAGATGCCAGAGATATCTTACTCTTTGTGGTTTGTCTGCAAGTTTGTGTCATTATGGCCTATCTTATGTTTGAAGCTAGGGCCAGGGTTTTTTGAGGATGCACCCAGGAGCCCATCCAAGGGGTGTAAAACTTTGTTGGGATGCAGTACACCCAGAGGAAAAAGGAGGAGAGTAAAACACCTGACATCACTGGGGTGGGAAACCTCAATGTGGTGCAGCATCCCCGGGGGGAAAAGGAAGAGAGTAAAACACCTGACATCATGGTGATTCAGGATGTGGCTAAACCTAGAGAACAGTCCAAGCCAATGGAAGTTGCTTCTATCCAAAAAAGGAAATACAAGACCAAATCAGTTTGTCCGGTGGACAATGAGGGGGAAGCGGGACCTTCGCAGACAGCAGACCCAGAGCCAGAGATTATTACTGAATCATTGTCATTTGACAATCTCCGCAGTTTGTGGAAAGACATTACTCGAAAACCGGGCGAGCCCATCTTGACTTGATTGATTCGAGTTTGGGACCTTATGGGTGAAAGCTTACATCTTGACGGTGCTGAAATCAAGTTTTTGGGGTCTCTGGCCCAGGATTTGGGTATCGAACAGGTGTTTGTGAGGGAATCAAAACCGCTTTCACTCTGAGTGCGACTTCTAATGAGTGTAAAAGAAAAGTTTGTTTATAGAGACCTCCTGTAGGAACATCACCATAAGACAACTTGGAAGAAGGAATCCTACGTCTTAGTGAAATGGTGGTGTTGGAAGTAATTTTTGGAAGGGATGGGCAACCCAATAGCAACCCAGACAAGGTCAGGTGTACATTACAGATATGGTGGACCCTTTCACACCAGGGGCCAGCCATGTACACCAATTTCCTGGCATCCATGTATTCAGAAGGAAACCAAGAGACCATGGGCTCTCTAACGAGTAAACTCAGGATATACGATGCAATGGTCCAGGGCCCACTACAGACCCCTATCTCTGCTGTAGAAACATTGGTTGAGAGTCTCAGAGATGAACAGAAGAAACTTAGGAGATTAAGGACAGTTTTCAAGTGGCACCACTGCGATTCAGACCCCGCGAGGTCAGAGCCAGACACCCCTCAGCTAGAGAAGGTAGACAAGCCCCATGAACCAAGCTGTGGTATTTCCTGAAAGACAATGGAGAAGACATGAGACGGTGGGACAGGAAACCTACCCATGCACTAGCAGCCCAAGAACAAGAACTGAAGGAGAGCAAAGGGAGAAGGTTGGTGAGAGTGAGCGCAGTACCAGTTTTCAATGGGCAAGGATCTGACCCACTAGAGGGTACCACCCAAAGGTATCAATCAGGAAGCAGCTCTGATTACTATAACCAAGACCAGTGTTAGAGGGGCCCTGCCTCTAGCCACGTAGAGGCACGGACAATCATGTCTACTGGACGGTGTGGATCCAATGGCCTGGCACGTCAAACCCACAAGAATACAGAGCTTTGGTTGATACTGGTGCTCAATGCACATTAATGCCATCAGGACATGAAGACTCAGAAACTTTCTAGGGTGACAGAGGGGTCTCAAGAGTTGACTGTGCTGGAAGCTGAAGTGAGCTTGACTGGGAGAAATTGGCAAAAACACCACATTGTGATTGGTTCAGCTGCCCCGTGTATCCTGGGCATTGACTACTTCAGGAATGGGTATTTCAGAGACTCAAAGGGTTTTTGGAATAGCTGCTGTAGAGACAGAAGAAATTGCACAGTTGAATTCTTTGCTGGGTCTCTCAGAGAGTCCTTCTGCGGTTGGACTGCTGAAGGTTGAAGAATAGGAGGTGCCAATTGCCACCATGACAGTGCATCATCAGCAATACTGAACAAACCGTGACATTGTGATCCCCATCCATAAGATGATCCGAGAGCTGGAGAGCCAAGGGGTGGTTAGCAAGATCTACTCACCCTTCAATAGCCCCATTTGGCCTATGCGTAAGTCTGAGGGAGAATAGAGATTGACTGTGGACAATCACGGCTTGAATGAGGTTACTCCACCACTGAGTGCCGCTGTACCAGACATGTTGGAACTTCAGAATGAACTGTGCCACTGTACCAGACATGTTGGAACTTCAGAATGAACTGGAGTCCAAGGCAGTGAAGTGGTACACTACTATTGACATTGCTAATGTGTTCTTCTCCATCCCCCTAGCAGCAGAGTGCAGGCCACAGTTCTTCACCTGGAGGGGTGTGCAGTACACTTGGAACCAATTGCCCCAGGGGTGGAAACACAGTACCACCATCTGTCATGGGCTGATTCAGGCTACACTAGAGAAGGATGAGGCTTCAGAACATCTGCAATACATCGACGACATCATTGTATGGGGGGACACAGCAGAAGAGATTTTTGAGAAAGGCAAGAAAATCATCCAGATTCTCCTGGGAGCCAGTTTTGCCATTAAACAGAGTAAGGTTAAGGGACTGAAGCCCAAAAAGGCCTAATAAAACTGTTTAGAGACAGAGTTTTAAGCCTTTAAACAACAAAAGTATTTATTGCAACATTGGGGAACCCCCAGCTCGCGCTGGAAAAAGAGTTCCCAGTTGTTAGTACAAAGCTGGGTAATTTATACAATTTTCAGGAGAGGTTACAACATCTTTACATACATATTCATATGATTGCAACATGTAGCTATAATATTCATAATAGGCGGAGTCGGGGCAGAGTCTGGGCGGAGTCATCTTTTGGGGAGATATTTTGGGGTCTTCTGGGGGTCTCTGGATGAAGTAAGAGGTCTTCCCCAGGCCTGAACTTTTTACCTTTCTTGATTTTGCTGACTCCACGATGGTGTTGCAAGACAATGTTGGACCGAAGCCCTTACTTTCACCCCTTATCTACTAATTTTCTACTTTATGTTCTTTTGGGTGCATTCTGTGTATTTCTTATCTGCTCATTCTCTACTTTCTGTCCTTTTATGTTGCTGTGTATGCATTCTTTTGAATTAAGAGCAGGATCTTCATTCTGAGTTAACTCAAACAGGAGTTTAGCTCTTCAGGGCCTTGCTCTGTTTCAGGACCTGCCTGAGAGATCCAGTTCCTGGGAGTGAAGTGGCAAGACGGACGTTGTCAGATTCCAACAGAAGTAATTGACAAGATCATAGCAATGTCTCCACCAACCAGCAAGAAGGAAACACAAGCTTTCCTGGGTGCCATAGGCTTCTGGAGGATGCATATCCCAGAATACAGCCAGATCGTAAGCCCTCTCTACCTGGTAACCCATAAGAAGAATGATTTTCACTGGGGCCCTGAACAGCAACAAGCCTTTGAACAGATCAAGCAGGAGATTGCTCATGCTGGAGCCTTAGGGCCAGTCAGGACAGGACCAGATGTGGAGAACATGCAGCTGGGAATAATGGCCTTTCCTGGAGCCTTGGACAGAAGGTGCCTGGTGAGGCTCAAGGTAGACCACTTGGATTCTTGGAGCTGTGGCTGCAGAGGATCCAAAGCCAAATATACTCCAACAGAGAAGATCCTAGCCACTTACGAAGGAGTTCAAGCTGCCTCAGAGGTGACTGGCACAGAAGCACAGCTCCTCCTGGCACTCCAACTACCAGTGGATGTTCACAACACAGACTGCTTCCACACATCATGCCAGTGATGCTACCTGGAGCAAGTGGATTGCTTTGATCACACAGCGCACCCGTATTGGAAAACCAAATAGCCCTGGGATCCTGGAGATCATCACAAACTGGCCTGAAGGGGAGAACTTTGGTCTAGCAAAAGGGGAGAACTTTGGTCTAGCAAATGAAGAGGAAGAAGAGCAGGTGATATGTGCAGAGGAAGCTCCACCATACAGTCAATTGCCAAAAGAGGAAATACGCTATGCCCTTTTCACTGATGGCTCTTGTTGCATTGTAGGGAAAAAACAAAAATGGAAAGCAGCTGTATGGAGTTCCACATGACAAGTTGCAGAAGCTACTGAAGGAGAAGGTGTATCAAGTCAATTTCCTAAGCTCAAAGCTGTCCAGTTGGCCCTGGATATTGCTGAACAAGAGAAGTGGCCAAGGCTTTACCTCTTCACTGACTCAGAGCCAATGCTCTGTGGGGATGGTTAGATCGATGGAGGAAGGCAAATTGGAAACACAGAGGGAAACCCACCTGGGCTGCCAATACATGGCAAGACATCACTGGCTGTGTAGAGAAGATGATTGTGAGAGTCCGCCATGTAGATGCACACGTGCCCAAAAATCGAGCCAATGAAGAACATCACAACAACCAATAGGCAGACTGAGCTGCACGGATCAAAGTATCACAGATAGATCTAGTTTGGCAGCATAAGGGAGAGCTGTTCCTGGCTTGATGGGCCCATGATGCCTCGGGCCATCAGGGCAGACATGCCACCCATAGATGGGCATGAGAACAAGGGGTGGATTTAACCATGGACATTATCTCTCAGGTTATCCACGACTGTGAGACATATGCTGCCATTAAGCAGGTTAAGAGAGTGAAGCCCCTCTGGTATGGTGGATGCTGGGATAAGTATAGGTACATAGAGACCTGGCAGGTTGATTATATCACACTGCCACAGACCCACCAAGGTAAGCACTATGTGCTCACTGTGGTGGAAGCCACCACCGGATGGCTGGAGACATACCCAGTGCCTCACGCCACTGCCTGGAACACCATCCTTGGCCTGGAAAAACAAGTCCCGTGGCAACATGGCACCCCAGAGCGAATTGAGTCAGATAATGGAACTCATTTCAAGAATAGCTTAGTTACCACCTGGGCAAAAGAGCACAGCATTGAGTGGTTATATCATATCCCCTACCATGCACCAGCTGCCGGGAAGGTTGAATGATGTAATGGACTGTCAAAATCCACTCTGAAGGCATTGGGTGGGGGGACTTTCTAACGCTGGGATCAGCATCTAGCGAAGGCTACATGGCTAGTCAACACTAGAGGCTCCATCAATTGAGCCAATCCTGCCCAGTCAGAATCCCTTCACACTGTAAATTGAGATAAAGTCCCTGTAATACACCTGAGAGGCATGTTAGGGAAAACAGTTTGGATTAACCCCGACTCAAGCAAATGCAAGCCCCTTCATGGTTTGTTCAAGGATCTGGTTACACATGGTGATGCAGGAAGATGGAGAAACACTATGTATACCTCAAAGGGACCTTACCATTGGATAAGCTGCCCAAACTGCTGTCTCTGTATGTCCATATCTGGAAATGTGTATATAGTTGAAAACTTTGTTTGATATAGGGTGTTGGTATGGAAAATATATAGGGTAGATAATGTTATAGTTTCAGAATAAAAAGGGTCTGTCTCACTCTGGCTCTTCTGTGCAAGAGAAATAGCAGCATCCTCAGGCCTTCAGAGATGGGAATTGTGAGGTGGTAGTTAGAGCTGAGAAGGAAGCTGCAGAGCAGCAGTGCCAACATGCTTTTCTCTCAGTACACTTTCCGGTGTGGAGCTGGAATCTTTTGGATTTGTAAACACAGTGCAAGAGTGCCAAAATGGCATAGAAAAAACGTGCTGAGAAGAAGAGCACAAGGCACTGTCCTCCTGCAACAGAAGCTTGTGTCCTCATACTTATTTCCTTCCATTCTGCATAATGCTCACCCATAGCAATGTCCAGCTCACCCTTTCTCTTCATAACATTCTTTTCTCTCTACAGTCAATTGACAGTCCTCTTCCCTTTAAAGCCTGGACAAGCTATGAACAAACTTTTTTTCTCAGCACTGTTTTACTATCTCATTTTGGCACTCTTGCAGTGTGCTTGCAAAGCCAAAAGATTCCAGCTCCATTTTGCACTGGTGGTGTGGGTTTCACTGGTTAGGTTTTTTTGATAAAAGGAAAGGTGACTTCTGTTAGAAGCTGCTAGAAGTTTCTCCTATCCTAGAGAGCAGAGCCAATGAGGGTCAGCAAGGAAAACTAACTGCTTTTGAATCATTAAGTTACACCCCTGCGTGAAAGCATATTTAAGGATGGAGCAGTTGTTGCACAGTTGGAAATTGGCAGCCATGGATTAGCAACATCACAACGCAGACATCAAGGTCAGTGCAGGAGGAGAAAGCAGGGGGAGGGACACCACGGATCAGGGAAAGGACTTAAAGCTATGATCCCGTCACTACCATGGTGATGACCATGGTGATTACAAGCTGTCCCCTCAAAGCCCATGTGATCCATCGGGGTGCAAAGACCCCCCTGCCAGAGCAGGGGGATGCATGAAAGAGGCTGTTGCCTTTTGGGAGGCCCCAAGATGGAGCAGAGTCCTGCAAAAGATTTGCGACTGAGACCCATGGAGGGAGAAGCCCATGCTAAGCAGGTACAGCAGCTTTTCATAAGAGATTGCACCCCATGGAATGACCCACGAGAGAGCAGAGGATCTCTCTTGTGGGGGGGACCCCAGAGAACACCGGGGAAGGACTCAGAGTTATGATTCCCCTGTGACCACGGTGATGACTGTGGTGAAGTGAGCTGTCCCCTTTGCAGCCCACAGGAAAGCCCCCTGAGAAAGCACTTGGAAGAACTGCTACTTCAGTTTCGGACTTCCCTCTGCAAATGGCTGACGCAACAACAACTGACTGCAAACCTTCCATTCCCTGTCCCCCCGCACTGTTGGGGGAAGGAGGGGAGCATGGACATATGGAGGAGTGGTGGTGGAAAGGTGTTTCTAACCTGTTTTTATTTCTTATTTCTAGTTCTTGGTTTGATAGTAATAAATTCAAGCATTATTCGAAGTTCTGCTTTGCCCATGGTATTAATCAAAGCTCTTCTTTTGGTTGTTATCTCTAGTTGTAAACTTCTAGCTGGTTTTTTTTCTTCCCTCTGAAAGGTGAAAAGGGGGGAGGGGGAAGAAAGACCTTGAAGCAGTTTTGGTGGACACCAGGCATTTAGCCAGGCTCCAACCACCACAATTGGGAAATGTACTGAGAGAAAGGCATGTTGGCACTCCTGATCTGCAGCTTCCTTCTCAACTCTGACTACCATCTTACACCTCCCATCTCTGAAGGCCTGAGGATGCTGCTATTTCTCTTGCACAGAAGAGCCAGGGGGAGATAGACCACCTTTCTTCTGCACCCTTTGAGAGACTGCACTTGCAGTTGAGAAGGAAAATGCAGAGCACTGCAGTGGGTCCAGAGTGTCCAGGCTGTAAAGGGAAGAGGACTGTCACTTGACTGTAGAGAGAAAAGAACCAATCAAAGAGAAAGGGCAAGCTGCAAGCAAGCCTTTGGTCACAGCACATTGCTGTGGGTGTGCATTATGCAGAATGTTTCTCTCAAGGCAATAAGGGTGAGGACACAAGAAGAATGGCAAACTGCGTCTGTTGCATGAGGGCAATGCCTTGTGTTTTTCATCTTGACAATGTTTTCTATGCCATTGTGACACTCTTGCAGTGTGTTTGCAAATCCAAAACATTGGAGCTCCAATTCCCACCGGGAAATGCACTGAGACAAAAGCATGCTGGCACTACCCATCTGCAGCTTCCTTCACAGTGCTAACTACCATCTCACACCTCCCATCTTTGAAGGCCTGAGGAGGCTGCTTTTTCCCTTGCACCAAAAAGAGAGAAAAGAGATAGACACTGTCTTCAGCAAATTTTGCATGATTGTTTGATTACACTTGCAATTGAGAAGCATAATGCAGAACACTGCAGTGGGTGTGGAGTGTCCATGCAGTAAAGAGAAGAAGGCTGTCATTTGTCTGTAGAGACAAAAGAATGTTTGGAAGAGAAAGACAAGCTGCGAGCAAGCTTTTTGTCTCAGCACATTGCTGTGGGGGAGCCCTATGCAGAATGCTTCTCTCAAGGCAGTAGCTTTGAGGACACAAGAAAAACTTGGGCCTTCTGCAAAAAGATACAACAACAAAAAAATGTGCTGCCAGTGAATTCCACAGCTGAATAACTGAAATCCTCTACCAGCTCCCCCTCTCTACCCAGCAAACTTAAATCTAAACTTTATAACTAAAACCCCAAAACTATATCAAAAGCCCCTAAGACTATATATAAAACTAAAGTGTTTTATTTACATAGTGTCTTATCAATTCCCCCCTTTTTACCAAGGTCTACAAATTTTTTCATAGTTTTCTAGTATGGGGAGCTTACAGACTACATCCTAAGGGTTATTATAAAAGCATAACTGTAATAGCACTTTATCAAATTTTAACCCCAATTAAAAGCTTCTCAAGCACTCTACATTTCACTAAATGTCTATACTATAAATGCATTGCAGTTAATAACATTGTCTCTGGGCCTCTGTTCCCATTTGAGTAATATGTCCTGCACGTCACTCTTTCATGTGTGTTTGGAGACTGGGTGCAGGATCATAATCAGTCGGAGTTCTGGTTTCCCTTTCGCAGCAGCTTTTGGGTCAATAGGCATGGCAGCTACCTGCGTTCCTTCAACAACATGAGAGATTAATCTTATAGAACAAAGGATTAAGCAAGGTGGAAAAATTAGTCCAGCCACTGCACTCAAAAGGGAAAACCCAACCTTTTTCCACCATGCCCCTCCAAACAGGTTCATCCACCACTCAGTATCTGTAATGGATTTCCAATTTTGAACTGATACATGAGCTATTTTCTGAATGTTGGAAATTATTGTCATACCTACTTCATAGTTGTCATCAATTTACAAACAACAATCAGAGGTGTTAAATTTCCCACAAACTCCTCCCTCTTCTGCCAAGAGGTAGTCCAGGGCCAAGCAATTTTGGTATATAGCTGCTCTAGCTTGGCATTGCTGTGTGGCTATTAACTCAAATCCTGTTGCTGTCTGGTTTATAATTATTTCTGCTACAGCTTGCAGTCTTATGATTCCATTGAGCATATAAGTAGGTATACAATAACCCCATTATCCATCCTGGGCTCATGTTGCTGATACCTAGTATTGAATAATTCTTTCAGGAGGCCAGTCATCCTTGTTCCACCTTTGGTTTCCTCCTATCCAGTGTCCTTTAATCCCAATACAAGGCACTTGGTCAGAAATTGCTCTTTTGTCCCATTTGAGTAAATCATATACAGGAATTCGCAGTTCATCTCCAATCTCTAAAGGCAACAGGAAAAACCCAGGCTACATTAGTCCTATGGTACAACAGCCTTTCCACTTTCCAGGTAAAATCGCATAAGCCCTTTTCCCACAAATCCAGAAAATCCCATTGGGTGCCCTCCAGAAGTTTTCAGAGATGCAATTAGCATGCTTCCAGAATTTTGACAGTTCCTTTACTCCAAGAAAGAGGCTCAAATGTACATTGCTACATTTGTAAAGCATCTGGTTTGCATCCCACTCACTGTGGGAACTATTCTCCTTTGACCAATAAAATTCTGGGGCCTGGGGAAAATATTTATTGTGAATTAGGTTAGTTTGCAGAATTCTTTTGCACAGAGTTGCTCCAACTGGGTACACAAAATGGTCTCCCATTTGCCATACACATTCCTTCCCAATCACTATAGCGTTCAACACCCACCCTTCTGGTCAATTCATCTTGGTATTTGTAGGAGTGTAAGTCCCTCTAAGCAAGTCTCTGGCCTTTACACTAACACCTCAACAAGGCCACTCTTCTGTCATTAAAGGTGTCATTAAATACCTCCACAAACCCAGCAACAAGCTACATTCAGTCCTTTAGCAATTTTCTCTACCAAATCAACAAAAAAAATTTGCCCTACAGAAGGTATCTCTCTTTGTGTCAACCCATTACAGATGTCATTCAACTCTGGTAATTGTGACTTGTCCCTGTGTGTGTCTTGTTTGTCATGTATTATGATCTCTTCTTTGCCTAGGTCCTGGGCTCCTTTCATGCCTAAGATAACCCAACAAATCCAAAGTTCATTTTTGGGGCAGATGCATCCTAGCGTTGTTCCTTCCCCTCCCAAATCTTTGGCCACCTAATACTGTTTGCCACCTGCTGTACAAATTTCTAGTTTCTTGTCATTGTAACAAACCTTGTTCACATGCTCATGTACCATAAAAATGGTTATCACACCTACTTCACAGTGTGCGGTCTGGTAACATTTCTCACAGGGACCAGCAATTACGGTTGTTATTTGTAGTGCAGCTAAAGTAAGCAAAAGTCTAACACAGCATATACATCTATTTCCCATGGTTAAACACTTTCTAAAAGAGCTAAACATTACTACAAAAAGCTATAATTGTAAAGAAAACAAAATAGCAAATCAGTTATGTACAATGGTTATCTTCAAACTAGTTTCAAATGTGTCCTTCCTGGATTCAACAGTCCATTGTGGTCCAGGCAATTGAGGTTCAGGCGCTTTTTTCACTCTGGAATAATGGATCCAGGTGGGTCGTTCTCTGATTCAGATTGCTGTGAAGGTAGTCAGCGGCACCTGGAAAGGTCCATCCCACTTCTCCTCTAGAGGATCTGAAAAATTCTTAACATATACCCAGTCACCAGGATTAACTGAATGCAATTTATGATCAGGTTGTTTAACTTTGTGTTTTAGTATTACAGAACAGTTTTTCTCCAATTGCTTACTTATGGCTATTCCATAATCATAAACATAATGGTTGCCTATTTGATTCCGGGTTTCATTATTATTTCATTCACTCCATAAGGTCTCCCATACAGAATTTCAAATGGACTTAGCTTTTCTTTAGATCTTGGTTTGACCCTTATTCGAAGCAATACAGTAGGCAAAGCCTGGTACCAATACAGGTTTGTTTCCTGACATATTTTGCCTATTTGTTGCTTGAGAAGATGATTCTTTTTCTCTAATTGCCCACTGGCTTGCGACCTATAGGGTGTGTAACTGCCACTTGATACGTAGTGCATTGCTTATTGTCTGTACAATCTGTGCACAGAAGCATGGTCCTCTGTCTGAGGAAACACTTTTAGGCACTCCAAACCTTGGTATTATTTCATTCAACAAAATTTTAACTGCTTCTCTTGACTTGTTAGGTCTACATGGAAATGCTTCTGGCCGTCCAGAAAATGTGTCAGTTAAAATCAAAAGATAACGAAACTCTCCCTTTCTCGGGAGTTCAGAAAAGTCAATTTGCCAGATTTCACCTGGAAGTGCCCTTTGCTTATTGCTCCTTGGTGTATTTTGTTTCCAGTGTTTGGGTTATTTTTTAAACAAATTTCACATTGAGATGTCACACATTTTATTGTGGTAAATAAATTTGGGCTTGCTGCTCTGGGTCTCAAATGAATCCAAATTAATCCAAACCCCAATGTGTCTTATCGTGTGCAGCTTTTATGAAGTGTCATATTAATCTCTCTAGTAATACTAACTGACCTGTTTTTAGTTGACCCCATCCATTGCTTAAAAACTTCCCTTCATTCTGTATCCATTTATAATCTGATTCCTGATACTCTACTTGTTTTTCCTTACTGATTTCTTCCAGTATTAGGGCTGCAACTTGTATCTCTTTACCTTTCTCAGTAGCTCCCTTAGCCTCATAGTCTGCTTTTCTATTACCTACCTCTTGGACAGAGTTACCTTTCAGGTGCCCATGGCACTGCACAACTGCCACCTGTGAGGGGAGCTGAACAGTTTCAAGCAGTTGCAAGATTTCTTCAACATATTTTATGGCCTTTCCTTGAGCAGTAAGAGTCCTCTCTCTTTCCAGATTGCACCATGTGCATGAATCACTCCAAAGGCTTATCCAGAATCTGTCCATATGTTGATTGGTCTTCCCTTGGCCAATTCTAAAGCTCATATAAGAGCTATCAGTTCTGCTTTTTGGGCAGAAGTTCCTGCATGTAAAGGTCCTGATTCAATTACATCTGTAGCACTGGTCACAGCATACCTGGCCATCCTGGTGCTCTGTTTCATGAAACTGCTTCCATCCGAAAAACAGTTGTCAGCATCAGGGATTGGTGTCTCCTTGAGGTCTGGGTGGCTGGAATACACCGCTTCCATGGTTTCCAGGCAGTCATGTTCGAGCGGTTCATCTCTTAAGTTTCCTTTTAAGAATGAAGCTGGATTGACAATATTAGTCACTTGAATATTTATATCATCTGATTCTGCCAAAGTGGTGATGCCAAAATAGCACGAAACAACTGCTCAGAGTTTTATCTTTAAGCAGCAAAGGTATTTATTGGATACAACGTTGGAGAGCCCCCGATTTGCATTGGACAAAGTAGCTCTAAAGTTCCAGTGTAAAGTTAGGGTTTTTATACAGTTTTTCAGGGCGGGAGTACAACATTTTACATACATATCCATGAAGTCTAGTCATCTAATTATAATATTTATTGTAGGTGGGGTTTGGGCAGAGCCTGGGGGGGAATCATCTTTTGGGGAGGTTTTTGGTGGTTGTTCCTGTTTCTTCGGACTCAAAGGGGTCGTTTTCTCTCCTCTTCCTCGGTTGAACTCTTCACCTTTTCTCTACATGTCCAGACTTGCAAAGAAAACCTCCTGACTCATCCTGACTCATGACCTCCTTATCTCTCTGGGTGTCCACTCTCTATGTTATCTCTCTTGTAACACAATGGGTGGAATTCCTTTGGTCAGTTAATCTTTAGGAACCCGTTTTCTCAGTTTAAAACAGCATATTTCTTAGGGCAAGGTGCTGGGTCTCCTTCTAAATTATGTTTTTAAATCCTTGCCCTGTTTCATTTCCCCCCTTTTCTTACAACTTACGAATTCTTTCATCAAGTTTCTGAAGCAGAGGGCTTTGGTTGGCATGCATCATTCCTCGCATTACTCGTATTTTCTTAACTATGGTACTGAATTTGTACCACAGATAAATGTTCAAGAGGAATAACGGGACCATTCCTCCAAATATAACTATCATGGGATGAAATACTTGTGTTACTTTAGGAGAATACCTTACAACATCATTCCACCAATTGCATTCTCCGAGTCATTCTGGATCAGTTAAGATAGACTGTGTATTCTCGGAGTCATGTTTTACTTGCCAAAGCATGAGCTGGGTCATTCGGTTTACTTCTTGGACCAGTTTTTCTACATATGGGTGTCTAAGCATTGCTTTGATGAGACTAATATCCGTCCCTATCTGTAACTTAGGCACATCATGATACAAGGTATAATGGACTTCAATCAATTGTCTAGTAATNACAACATTTTACATACATATCCATGAAGTCTAGTCATCTAATTATAATATTTATTGTAGGTGGGGTTTGGGCAGAGCCTGGGGGGGAATCATCTTTTGGGGAGGTTTTTGGTGGTTGTTCCTGTTTCTTCGGACTCAAAGGGGTCGTTTTCTCTCCTCTTCCTCGGTTGAACTCTTCACCTTTTCTCTACATGTCCAGACTTGCAAAGAAAACCTCCTGACTCATCCTGACTCATGACCTCCTTATCTTTCTGGGTGTNTTAGTCATTTCACGGCAATCATAAATGGTAACATTAACACAAGAGGTTCCAACACATGCACATCCATTACCTACATAAAATGCTTGTGACTGAGCCTTTTCATGTGAGGAAATCTCAAAAGTACATATGTTTTCTTTAATATCTAAACACAGATCCTCATTTTCTATTATTGTGTTTTCACAGATGTATCCCAGCTGTTCTCTGGGAATACAGGCTTTGGTGCTAATTGATTGCCACTTGGCTTTGGTTCAGTCATAGCTTGCCCAGACATTAACTGGTTGGTTTTCTAACATCATTGTAGCATTTTTATCAGTGTTTTCCCACAGCTTTTACATAATCATACACATATTGATTACCTATTTGATCTAAAACTTCACTATTTACAATCTGCATTGCATAGGATCAGCCATATAGAATTTCAAACGGGTTCAGTTTTCTTTTGATCTTGGCTTAACCCTCAGCCTGATTAGAGCAGTAGGTAAAGCTTGATACCACTGAAAGTTTGTCTCCTGGCATATTTTGACAATTTGCTGTTTAATGAGGTGATTCTTCTTTTCTACTTGCCCACTCACTTGGGGTCTGTAGGGTGTATGTAATTGCCATTTGATCTTTAATGCTTTACTTATTGTTTGTACAGTCTTTGCACAGAAGTGAGAGCCTCAGTGTGTTGGTTTAGTAACAGCTTTATGGGGGAGCCAGTTCCACCTATTTCCCTAGGCTTCCCAGAGTATGGAAGGGATTGCGAAATCCCCACGTGGTCAGGAGTAAGGACAGGTAGCACTCCGAGGTAGTGAAGTCGTAGAAAAAGCCTTTAATTACTTTACCCAAGGGTTTGGGAGGTAGGATGTGATTGGGTAAGGGTTCAGGGGGAGTGGTGTGGTTTGGGGGACACAGGGGCCAATAAGGGAACAGGAGGACCAAACCCAGTGGAAGCCCAGGAATGGGGAGTGACAGGTGATACATCCAATAAGGTCGGGAGGGGGGCGGGGCTGGATACCTGGGAAGAAAAGAACCGTCTGTGTTCACATGTGTGGGGTTTCTAAGGGTTACAGTCTAAACAGGGGAAAACCCGTACATAAAAGACGCAGGTCAAGTTGAATTATAAAGTCACTGGTCCCTTGGAAGTTGTCACAGTGGTGGGCTTGTCTCCAGAAGTTTCCCTTTCCACGTTAATGTAGCCTGGATGATCCTCTGTCTCTGTTTTGCATGTGCAGTGGCAGGAGTCTTTCCCAACAGTTTAGTTTTCTTGGTTTTGGTCTAGACCTTCCCTGGTAACAAGGTTATAACTAAGGAAGTATTCCACACCATTCCTTCACTTAATCAGCTGTACATAAGATGAGGAGAAAGGTTTCCTCCCTCTCTCTTCCTTTGGTCTGCTGAGCAGGACATCAGGTCCTTGTGTCAGCTTAATTCTTACCTATGTGAGCTGAGGCCTATTTGGGACACTGGTGTTTCAGCTGTATGGAGGTGGAGATTTCTACTGTTTCTCTTGAAGGAAGTTTTGGTGATAATTTATTGTGCTAGTTACTTATTTGAGCTTTTCCCTGAGTTTATGAGTGTGTGTCTGTTTTCTTTTTACCCATTTTTTTCCCATTTCCCTTTTCCCCCTTTTTCCTTTTGGAGTTGCTTTGGGGTTCTTGTTCTGTATATTCATAGTGTTTGAGTGTATATAATTGTAATATATGTGAATATATATATATATATATGTATACTTTTACTACAATTGTTTTTGGGTACTTTTTTTCCTTCTCTCTCGGGATGGGGGAATCTGTGTGGACAGCAGCTAGGTTTGGCAGGGAGCCAACCCAAACCCCCATACTTAGTCTGAAGAGATGCTCCCAGGCACCCTAAACCGTGGTATAATTTCGTTTAACAGAACCTTAATTACTTCTTTCTCTTTTCATGTTCTGCATGGGAAAGCTTCAGGCCATCCAGAAAACGTGTTGGTCAAAACCAATAGGTATTTGAACCCCCCTTTTCTTGGAAGTTCAGAGAAACTGATTTGCCAAACATCACCTGGGAATTTCCCTCTGTTTATTGCCCCTTGTTGTATTTTAATTCCAGTGTTTGGATTATTTTTCAGGCAGCGTTCACATCGGGATGTGACTTGTTTTATTGAGGTGAATAGTTTTGGCCCTGCTACTCTAACTTTTAAATACTGATAAAGTGAGTCTAAACCCCAATGAGTCTGGTCATGTTCTGCTTTTACAAATTACTAAACCAATTTTCCTGGCAACACTAGTTGCTCTGTCTTCAGCTGACCCCACCCATTCTCTAATAGTTTACCTCCATTCCTCTGTATCCACTTATGGTCTGCTTCTTGATATTCTGGGTGAAAATCTATGTCTAACTTCTCTGGCACTAAAGCTGCTACTGATAATCCTCTGTTTCTTGCAGCAGCTAGTTTAGCTTCTACATCCGCTTTTCTGTTACCTATTTCTGGGATGGTGTTACCTTTCAGGTGTCC
>VWZF01000584.1:979294-1021330 GCA_013396755.1 Sclerurus mexicanus | reverse complement strand
TCTCGGATGAGGAGCAGAACGGGAGTCCCGGAGGGGGAGCAGAGCGGGGGTTCCGGGGTCTCGGATGAGGAGCAGAACGGGGGTCCCGGGGGGTCCCGGATGGGGAGCAGAACGGGGGTCCCGGAGGGGGAGCAGAACGGGGGTCCCGGAGGGGGAGCAGAACGGGGGATGCCGCCGTACCTCGGGTCGGCGCCGGCGGGGACGCCGCCGTGCGAGCGCCGTGTGCGGCTGCAGAGGCTGCCCCGGGTCTGGCGCGGCCGGGCCGGCTGTGAAAGGCGGGCGGGCACTGCGGCAGGAGGGCAGAGCCTTGATCGGAGGAGCCTTTATCGGAGCTGCGGGTGTCCCCTGCCCTCGCAGCCCTCCGCGGCAGGGGCTGGGATGTGGGAGGCAAGGAAAGCGGCAGGAATAGCCCCGACCTTGATACAGCACTTGGGAGAGAAAGGAGCCAGAAAAAGGTAGGGAAAGGAGCTGAGACAAGGCTGGGCACGTTCCAGTTACAAATAGACCTGCAACAACTTGCTCTAAGAAAGGCACAGGGATTATTTAAAAATTACTTGCAGGTTGCTACATGCTACCTTTGGTGCCATGCTCTACACCCAGGCCAGCTATTGCTAGTGCTCCTCAGCTGTGCCCCACGAAATCCATGCCCACCACACCTCTGACACACAGGGCTGGCAGCTGGGTGCTCCTGCCCACGAGATGGGGGCTCCTAGCGTGGAGCACTCCTTCTTCTGCAAGGTTTCATCTCATTTTCCCACATCAACACGGCTCTTCAAGACTGGGAGTGCCCTTTAGCTTAGCAAACACCAAGCTTGGCTTCTGTGGTCACTTGGCTTCCCTAAAGCCTCACAGGCTGGGGCTCAGCATGAACATTTCAGAAGCTGTTGCACAAATCCCAGCAGTCAACACCCAGCTATGGGGAAGGATGACATGAACAAGTGCCAATACTTGTGTGCAGGAGGCAACATGGGAAAGAAAAACAGGCTGGGCTTGACAGGATCCTTCCAGGTGGTGTATGGAAAGAAGATGGGTTTGCATTAAAGAAGATAGCTGTAGAAGGAGGAGCATTCCTTGATGGCAACATGCTCTCCTCGAACCTGTCAGCATCCTTGCAGGGCAGGTCAGAGCTCTGTCCAGGCACCACGCTGTCTGGAGGTCCAAGGGAAATCAGATAAAGAATTAATGGTACTGCAATCAGAGTAAAAGTCTCTGAGCTGTCAGTGTGAAGTATGACATGGGGAAATGGTGCTGCAATGCACCCACCCGGGATGTCAGCAGGAGCAGGCAGATGGATATTTACATACTTCTTCCACAGTGGCCATTCTCCAGAGCTTGTAAAATTCTCACTCTTCAGCCCAAGGGTTTTCATGTCACAACAGCGGTTCTTGTGCTTGGCGTCACACATGGGAAGCAAATGTCCCAGCTCCCAGTTATCCCAGTGGTCAGCAGGCTGGTGCTGTGGCACACTCCCACAGAAACGAGACAGCATCCTGGGAGAAAGTCCCTTTTGGTCCTTGTCACGGACATTTTTTAGCCAGTTATGGACAGGAAACAAGGCTGAGGGTGTTTTAAGTGTTGCAAAATGCCAGTTGAACCTCCCTGGAGCAGCTGGGTGAGATACACGGATTTCAGGGAGGTGTGGGATCTCCAGAGATGGAGGAGCACCCCAGAGCATTGGTGAGACATGTGATCTGCAGGGTCCTCCCCACACCTGGGAGCTGGTACTGCTGTTTCTACTCAGTCACTAAAAAACAATAAAGGGAACTGTTTATGGGAAAGTAACGGAACTCCAGAGCAACTGGGATGTAAGCAGTCCTGGGGAGGGGCTCTAATCCCCCGGGCTGTACTTACAGCACCAAGAGATGTTTTACTGAGAAGCTGAGCTCAGGATTCCCCTCTTTCCTCAGAGCCCTTTGCCATTGCTTCCCTTTTGGAGCCAATTAACTGCAATGAGACAAGCTCCTGCCCTGCCCTAGGGAGCAGCTCTTTGTGCTGGTCCTTGCCCTGCTCCCCAAAGCATCCAGCAGAGCCTGGGGAAGGAGGACTTTGCTTTGGAAGATAAGCTGTTCAGTATTTGGTTTCAAGAGTCCACCAAATAATACAGTTAATCAATAAACGTTTTTTTTTTAGCTCGCACACCACGCTCACAGAACTTTAAGTTTTCAGCTAGGCTGACAATCCTCAATTTCTGCTGAAATATCTCCCAGCCTCAAATTCCAAGTGTTTTCTACAAGTCCCACAATCTGGCCAGGGGCATAAAATGGGCAGATGCAAAGCCAAAGCAGCACTCAAGCATAAAAGCGGGCATAGAAGATGAACAACAGGGAGAGGTTTTAAGGAACCTACAGGAATAAATACAGCTCAGTCCATTTATGGCATCACTTGTTTTGAAAGCTGTGGCTGATCTCAGAGTCGCAAGAAGGAGATACTGTGTCGTACAGAGCCGTGGTCTGTGGGCTGCATTGTAGACATAGCTGGGGCCATGGAAAATGTGAAAAGCAACACAAAGAAACAATGGGAATGATTGGCACAAGGACTGCAACAAGACTCAACAGCCCCACTGGCACTCGGTTTGCTTTCAGGCAGAGGGGAGGGGGGAGCCTGCCGTGCACAAAAGCCTATTGAAAAGGTGTTTGTCCCAAGGAGCAGTGCCAAGGCTTAGTTCCACAGGGCTCCAGCTGACTTGGAGACCTCAGGAGAGGGGTTACCGAGATAGACTTCACTCCTCTGCAGGAAGGAGGAGCTGTGTGAGCACTCTGGAAAAAGCCACAGCCAGGTCTATGGCTCAGGTTGGACAGGGAGGTTCAGGATAAAAGATTTGCTTAAAGGCTTACAAGGTGTGCTAGACAGTCAAGAAAGATAGTGGCAAGCAGAGCTCAGAGCAGACAAAAAAGTCAAAGGATCAGAATTTAAATTTTTTAAAAAAAAACCTAAAAAATAGGAGAGGAAACAGGAAACAAAAAGGAGGTGGGTCACAAGTCAGGTCACAAGCCAGCCTATCTGAATTTCAAAGCCTCACCAAGCTTTAAAGGAGCAGGATCCAGCTTTCCTTGTTCCAGACAAAAAGCAGGTGTCACTTTTGGGTGCAGCTGGGCACAGCACTGTGCCACGGGTGAGTCACAAGTTACTGCCTCTGAACCCTGAGGTGACGGAGCCGTACCTGGATGCAGCTGTACACACAGGCAACAAAACTGTGCAGAAGGCAGCGAGTCCCAGGACAGCTCACACCTCATCAATACTTCTCAGAGTAACCTGTAGCATCTTAGTTGCAAGTTAAATTAACTAGATTTCATTTTCTGTATCAGAAGAAGGGCTGAGAGTTCAACTTCTTGCTTTTAAAAAGCGGCAAATGCCAGAGTCAAAACGTGGTTTAGATTCCTCAGCTGACATTACACATGATGGAGAGAGAGGAACACGTACAGATCACGGCGCTCGAGATGATGCTGGAGAGCTGAACTAGAAAAGCACATCAAATATCTCAAGTTCTATCTTTCAAAGGCTGAAGAAAAAAAAAAAAGCATTTGGTAAAAACAAGCACCTGCTGTTCAGCGCGGAGAGCCGAAGACAGAGGACAGCTTCAGGATCTTTGTGGAACGAGTTTATGCAGAAAGACAGGCCATGGACATTGGTCTCCTCCTCCTGGAAACAGCCAGCAAGAATAGCCCTTTTCTTCTCCTCCTGTTTGTGCAGCTGGAGTCTTGCTGGCAAGAGGGGAAGGAGAATGAGCCCGAATCCTGAGAGGAAAGAAAGAAAACCAACAAAAACCAGTGAGTTCCTGGGAAAAGCAGCCTATCTCCAAGTCTTGTGCATTAAGGCTGTTGCTTTGTTCCATAGATTTGGGTTCAGACATGTCATTAGCATTCCCTGCTCACTCCTTCCTCATCCTCTTCATGTACCAGTCACCAATGGAGGGCTTTTTAAGTAATAAGTTGGGGAAAATTTGATAGTACAAATAAGAACTACAACAGCCACACAGCAGCTTCCACAGCACCACTCTGCTGGGGAGAGGGTGTTAGCTCGAAGGTGAACAAAGCCCATTTTTCATAAATTTTGGATAGAAATTGTAACTTCCTGCCAGTTTTTGTCAATTAGCTCTGTATAGGCTGTTTTGGCAGCCCAGACAGCTCCTCTTTGCTAGAGGCAACAAATAAACACCTTGTTGAAAGAACATACAGCTGTTACCCAGGATCCTACTTAGCATTTTCGTTTTCAAATCCAAGTTAAAAAAAATAATTAAAAAGAAGCAGCAGGGTGAATTGTTTTCCCAAAGGCAGGGAAAACAAACTCGGGGACACACTGTGCCAGAGCTACCCAGAGATAAGGAACTCAAGGATGCTGCTCCATCCTGCCCTGGTGGCAGGTCCAGCTGCCGAGGGGAACATTCAGCAACTGGATCAACCAGCCAAGTACAGACTGTTCTTCCTGAATTTAACACCTCTGGTTAGAGAGACACAGAAACTCAGTTGTACCATAGAAACACTTCTAGTGTCAGTATTTATTTTTACCTTAATATACATTTATACAGGCCATAATAAAAAGGCTATTACGCAACAGTTCAGTGAGTTATTACCTAGTTCCAAGAATAATGCATGCAATTACAAAGGAGAGGTAGAAACACCGTATTAAAGACCTAAAAATACAAACATTTTATAAACAAACACTTTCAAATTAACTGTTGGAATTTCATACAGATAAATAAGGTAAAAAGTACATTACTCTGTCAAAGTAAAGGAAACAAACACATGGTTATCCGAACACTGAAACAATATTTTGATGTGTAAGCCCTGTACAACTTTGTCAAACAGTTCAGACCACTGTATTTAAGAGGATTAAAATGATTTTGTCCTGGAGAATGGTTTATTCAAGTATTCAAGCAGTTGAGTAACAAAAAAGTCCCAAAAATAAAGTCTAGGAACCATTTCCAGAGAAGCTGATCTGCCTAAATACTTTGCAAATCGCTGTCCTGATGATCTCATGGGATGCTTGAAATGATAATGCCTATAAGGCTAAATGAAGCTTCCCACCTCTCCCCCAAAATGCACACAAAATAATCCTGATTTTTCACACGCTCTGTGTAGAGATTCTACATGAATTTATCAGCATCTCAAACACTAACATTATTTTCTGGGGTTTTTTTTGCATGGTTCCTTGCAGAACCTTTCAGTTTTTACAGTATTTATTGTAATACTGCCCAAGAAACAAACTACAGAGAACTGTCATTACACCCCTAAAGACTGCAGGCATTAATGCACATTTCGCATGCACAACAAAAGATGCAACCAAATCTATATAGAAAGCAAACAACCAGCAACTCAACATTGCTATTACTGAGAAAGTCCAGAGCAGTAGTTACTCAAGTATTAGACAAATAGGTATAAAATGGAAAGGTTCACATGAATACAAGTTTTTACAGTTTGTTTGAAAGTCTTCTAGAAGCTACATTTGAAATTCTGAAAAGAATTTTATGTACACTGAAATGAAATTCAGCCAAGTCCATTGTGCCTTCTTTCTCTAAATTTTTTTTTATATAGTTCTTCAAAAATGACTATACAGTTGCTTTAGTAAATTAGTGCAAAACAAAATATTTTGGAAGAAGATCATCAACTTGCATCCACATCAGCTGAAAACCCCCTGGGGATTTTGCACAGATGGAGAGAATTTCTTCCATCACCACCTTTCCCCCGCGTAAAAGAGCGCGCTCTCTCCATCCCTTCATATCACAACCTGAGCCATGTTTACAACAGGTGAGCTCCAACACAAGGCAGCTGAGCCCCAAAAGCTTCAAGCAGCACTTGCACAGGGTTAGGGTTTCCCAAATTCACTCAGCCACGTTTTACTGACAGGTTAAAAACTCTCGAGGGAATCTTCTGAGGGAAGCGTCTTTTTGTACCTGACACAGAAGGATCCACTCTCTTAAAAACAAACCCTGATCATTCAAGTTCAAAGCACACGCACAAGGATCAGTTTGAAATGTGAAGAGAGATTCTTTTAAATTCTGTTGCTAGGAAGGAAAAGGAGCTGCTGGATCAGTAAGGCAAGTGTACTTTTGGAATTTTTCCTCTTTGAATATGCTGCTGTTTCTTTGGTAGTCACCACAGAAATGTAAGAATCACCTTCCACGTGGGGCAGAACAAGGACAACAATGAAGCTGTAGTGAGAAAAGTGCAGTATCACTGATGTGGTCCCTTATGTTCCCACCATCTGGTCCCCGGGATACTCCTACTGCTCGTACACAGCCACTGTGCTGTAGCAGAGTGCGGAAAGCCTTCGCTCGATGCTGGATTTATCTGCAGGGACAGGGACACAACAGGTAAGGAGCACTGCTCTTTTACAATGCATTCATGCCATGGAATTGGCAGCACTCAGCATGAACTTACACTTGTGTACGTTTTCTATGTCTGCAGGGTCTTGCAGTATTTTAGTCAGTCCCTCCAGCAGCAAGGCTGCCTTGTGGTATCGATATGTAATATCTTCAGTTTGCTGAAACATCTCATCCAGAGCTGCTGACTGCACCTGCAATCAGTCAGGAGGGTCAGTTACATACACTGCACTAGGCAAGGCATGGAAAGAAATAAACGTGATAAATGATCTAAACGTGTCATTAAGAAAATGTTTTTGAGCTTTAATTTAGCTGATGTGCTTTTATAACTAACACAACAAAATGAAGTTGGAACTACATGGTCTTTAAGGTCCTTTCCAACCCAAGCCATTCCATGATTCTAAGTCTGAGAGGATGTAACACCCGTGTTGTGTTAACAGAATATTCTGCACATAAAAGCACTTTCTCATCTTCTGTACTTCCATGTGTTACAACAGCATATGAATAAATATGCTTGTTCTTATACACACACTCTCTTGTAAAGAAGCCAAATTAATTGTGCACAACACCACCATTATCAGGGTTAAGCAGAATCTTTTGTGTGACACAATGTTAAAAAGAATTCACTCTCATCCAAAAAGCAGTTCAGATTCCTGTACAGTTACTGCATCTGCAGACAAATATCAATGACATGAAAGAGCTTACATGTGTTTGCTACCATTTTTGCTCTGTGTGAACAGACTGATGTTCAAAGTGACCTGGCAGATTGTGCTGATGTAGAGGAAACATCCCTGTGGAACAGTATCTGCCAGGAACTTTAGCCACAGGGCAGGAAAGAAGGTGAAAGGCTAACAAAAATCACCACGAACAGAATTCTGGAAACATACATTCTGTTTTCTGGTTATGTCGAAGAGGGATGTGAGAGGATGACACAATTCCTATAGTTTAGGTAAAAGGAGTGCCTTACCATTTCCACAGCACAGCTGTAGATGAGTTTCTCTGCAGTTACACTGTTGATTTCATCAATGAACCTTTGCTTGTCCGAAAAGAAACGATTCAACTTTTCAGTCAGTTTCTTGCACATGCCAATACAGAATTTGTATCTCTCATTGAGGCTTTTCACAACTGGAAGAAAGGTATGAAGAAATTTAAAAAAAAAAATCAAAAACAAAACAACAACATAGCCTAAGTTCAGCTTTGCCTAACACTAGCAAAGTAAATTTGTTTAAACTTGTGCTTTCCATGTTTATTTACTATTTGTATCAAATAATTTCCATTTCAAGTTAATAACTGTCCATTTCCTAACAGTTTCTGGCTGTATCTTTGTTTACTATTAGAATTGTGCAACTGTACATATCCAGTACAGAAGAAAAACAAACAAATGTTGCAACTGAAACTTTTTGGAGTGCTGTATCAGCAAAGAAAAGTCACAAGCAAAGCGAATTAGATGATGTCACATTTACCTTGCTTAACAGCAGTGGACGGGTTCAATTTCCCCGACTTGACCTGTGCTTTGGCAAGATGCAGAGAAGATGCCAGTAACTGGGCAGCTTTCATATACAACACCAGCTGTTCCACTTGTCTAGGGAGAGGGGGGGAAAATAATAATTATGCTTCAAAACACCTTTCTTGGACACATTCAGCCCACAGGCAGACACCACTTTTTAATGACAGCCCTCCACAGGCCCAGCAACAGCAGAAAAGGATGACAGATGTTTGAAATGCAACTCCACCCCTCTCCTCCCTTCCCTTCACAAACACTCTGTCACGGGTTGAGGGGACATCTGCTCATCTAGTAGCTGCAGCAGCAAATACAAACTGCTTTACTGCAGACATTTTAAAAAGGAACACTTCTTTGTGGGGACTCACTGCCCAAGGTCAAGGTCTCACCACAAGTGACTGGGTGTACTTTTCTCACAGTGTCATTTCCTATGCCCCTGGAATTCTCAGTTGTGAAAAGCAAACACTTTGCAGGGCTTTTCTGTAGGGGTTTTTTGTTTGTTTTTTTTCCCCAGGAAGAAGGCAGGAAGTGGAACTGCCCTTTCTCACCATTCCAAATTTCTCATATTTCTCCTTGCTTTTGATTTTGCATTAGGGCTGAAAAAACAGAGAAATTTGGACATTCTTTCCCCCTCCCAGCCTCCACCTCAGTGCTACTGCTTCAGTCAACAGGAAGGGATGAGGGCTCAGATCTGACAGAAGCTGGTATACAAGTTCCCACTCTCAGAAATGCACTGCTGCACCTCAAGCCTGAACTCCTCACCACTTTCCCCAGCTTGTGCGACAGACCAGAAAATCTGTCTGCTAGCAAACATCTCTCTGCCCTTTGCTCTTTCTGATCTGTCCTCAGCTGCTCAATATAGAGTAAAACAACCACTCCCCACAAAAAGGGCACGGTTTGAGCTCATTGTTGCTGTGCTCAATCTTCCCTAATTCTCCTGAAACCCTCTGACCGTGTACTCACCCCCACTCTTTGCTGAGCTGGCTGATCTGATCAACAACTACGCTCTCTTGGATTTGGTACAGCGACACAGCAGAAGTGCACAGGTCTGGGTTTCCTCCTCGCACTGCCGTCAGATCCAGAACACATTCTGTAAATGTCAGCATCATGTTTAGATGACGCAGTGTGTCTGTGTGTTCTCTCTGCCAGAGGGACAGATGACAACAATTTAACCATTGTAAGCCATCAGGCATAGTTAAAACTCTTGCTAATCATTGGGGGATTTCTTGGTATGTCAACTCTATGCAGAAATCACATCATGGTAGAGCCAGCACTGGGGACTACAGGACCAAATGGGTCCAGACAGATCAACAGTTTCTCTGTTAATGAATTCAAGATACTGTAGTTTATACTTAAGATTCTTTCAACCAAAGGAATTGGTACATGGTGTTCTGTGTTTGTTGAAATCTGAAGAACTAAAGGAATCAAAGTGGACATCTTATTATACTATGAGCAACACAAAAGTATGCTTGGCACTTGCACGAGGAGCCAGGAGTAACACTTGGCTCTTATTATGTAATAGATTTGATACCTACAAAAGAACCAATCTAACGCTTCATACTTAATCTGCTTCACTCTAACTTCACTTAGTTCTACAATTATGTGTAAAAAGGTGGCTGTTGCCAAAGTTTACAACTTAGACTAAACAATTCCAACTGGAGCTAACAACTCACTGCTGCTCAGTGAGTAAAACTGATACTACATCCAAGTCTCTGCTCAAAGAAAAGTCAGCCTCCAAACCTAGTCCAACATATCTTAGCAGTATGTATAATACTTTCATTTGTAATGTAGGTCTAAATACATTTAAAACTCTATCTGTGGGAAGAATACAGTGGACTGTCTATAAGTTACAACATACAGATTAGATCATATAGAGCCCCAAACACCTTCCAGCAAGATGAGAATCAGGAAACAACAGCAATCTGTCTTGAGAAATATACAGTCCAAGGATAGCATTCTGGTGACAGACCACCCCAACTTGTGCTTCTAAAGTGTCACTCCTCCACACATTTTAAGATATATAGGACACCCTTCCCACAAGTAGGATTTAACGTCATCCCCTGACTGTGAAGAATCATTAAATGCCCAGAGGGGCGTTGCTACTGTCAGCACCCACGTCCAGAGACTTTAACATTAAACAGAGGCCTCTTTGGGAGGCTCTGGTGGACAAAAGCAGTCATAGTCCTCTGGTTACCGTTCAAATATATGAAATGCCAGCAATAACTACTAAAGAGCCACCATTGATACAGGAGTATTTTCAAGATCTTAAAAGAACATGTGAGACAGCGAAGAGGAAACTACAAAGCACCTGGTTTTATCATATCTCTGTTTTAGCAACATAACCCACTATAAAACATTAAATTATTTTTTTCTATACCTCCATTAAAGTTTCCTCAGGCAATTCAGGAGCTTCAAAAGTGATGAAGCCCTCTAAGCTGGGAGGTGAAGTGCCATAAGGCATGTACTTCAGACTCGGAGCTGCCTCGGCTCCCGGAGGAGAAGAGCCCATGTAAATCCCAGGAGGAGAGCCCATATACACACGGCCACTAGTGGAGCACAGAGACCCTCCAGAACTGTTTGATCCAACTACAAGAAAAACAACACACACATTCAGCGCAATCAGTTGGTCCACGGGATGACAGCAAGCGACAGAGCAGGAGTCACCCCAGCTTGCCCTTGGGAGGCTCTCATTGCTCTGTAGGAATGCAAAGGCTGCACTGTAACCGACTGGGACAATTCACAGCACAGAACCTGGGATACGGCTGGCAAGGGTTCCAAGGCAGGGAGTCCAAGAGTACAGCCCAGAGGTTGTGCTGTAGATCAGTGCTGCACAGTCCTGCTCACCCTGAGCACATGAAGGCCTTAACCTTGAGATGTTTGTTATCTGGCAGCATAGCTGACACGTGCCAAAATGCAGTCAGCTCCCACCCTTTGTGTGCTGCTTCTGGGACAACGCACAGGAGCAGCCAAAAATCAGGATTCTAATTTCTCCTCTCCACCTTTGTCACAGTTTATACTCCCTGTGGTGGAGTAAAGCAGTGAACACAGGAGGTTACATGCTGCTGTATTGTAAATCTGTGCCTCTGACTCTCTTTAGGAGGGAGAAGGCAGAATCCTTTCTATATTAATCTCTACAGAGCACTTTTACTGTATGGCCTGCAGGACCTGTGCAAGGCAGCAGTCAGGTAACCGGCCCAGGAAGCGGGCAAACCTAAATAATGTGCTTGAGAACAGCCCACAACTGTCAGCAAAAGTCTTACCTGAGGTGGTTCTTGTTCTAAGGACCATATGGGTGCAGGTAGGAGGGGTGGCACTGCTTGGAGGGGACCCCACAGTAAACATGACAGCCCGAGAACTTGCCCCACTTCCCATGGACGGAGTTGCCATTGCAATTCCATAGGCTCCAGCTGGAGCTGGAAGAGAAAATTTCAGCAAGTTAGGCCCTAACACATGTAATCACACCAATAAATAATTGTATGCAGCAAACTGGAGCACTGCAACACAACATGGTTTGATGCAGATCCAAGACCTGGACCAGTTAAGAGTTCTGACAGGAAATAAAACAAGCTGGGGATACACAGGCAGAGTCAAGCTTACAGTTTACACTTATCTTTTTACTTTCTGTATCTCTCTGTTCTACTCTCACCCAGAAAAGAGCAACAGAGACTCCCTCAGAGCTTGGAGACAACACCAGTCCCACAGCAAAACATACAACAGAAAAATTCTAAAGGCCAATCATGACAGGTCTGGAGGATAAAGAGCAGCCCAGCCTGCAGAACTCCTTCCATCTGCTCACAAGTGAGAACTTCTGGTGGCCACTTGTGGCAAGGGACAAGCTCGAGGAAGGAGGAGGGGGAAAAAAACAATAAAGATGCAGTATTACATAAACTGGCTTTCCTGTGAAATCAGGGTGGAATTAGGAAATGAAACAGCCACAAATGTTGAATGAAAAATAAAACCAAATCAAAAAAACCAAGCCCCTCCAGCCAGTATAGGCAATCGAGGTATTTCTGTGTTTAGCACAGAAACAGATATTTTCCTGTCTCGGTTATTTTAAAGGGTATGGTAAAGAAGTGGAACAAATCCCTTTAAAGATTAAAAAAAAGCCTTCTGTACTGAGGCTAAAAATTGTCAGAGCCAATTATCAAAGTTGGAAGCAGAACTGTATCTAGTGTGGACTCCCTAAAACCCTGGGTACACAGAGACTCCAAGCCTTACCTGTGTCCATGGGCCGCTCTGTATTCAGGCTGTCTGTGCTGCCCTGGTATAACTGGCCCCCAAGGGTAGTCTTCACCTGTTGATCTGACAGCTTCCCAGTACTAACAGACCTGGACAGGGAAACATAAAAATTCCCGAAAAAGTAATTCAGTAAGATCACCTAACTTGCAACTCAGGATGACTATCAGAATCATGGAATTTATTACAGAGAATTTTTCAACAAAAACAGAGAAAGTATTGAACTCCTGCTGTTCATCATGGACCTACTACAACACAGCTACCCATAAAAATAAAGAGACCTTTTTCTCTTAAAAACTTGTTGCAATTTTTGTCACAGATATTTTCAAGCAAGAACCGAGCAGGCTTTACAGAGGCAATGAAATTCCAGATTCAGATAATCAAAACAAAAGGGAAGCAGACAGCAACACAGAGTGCTGCAGGAAGTCCCTGCTATATTTATAGCCAGTACAAAATGTTTCAGCTGCACAGAGCAAACCTCAGCATCCCCTCAGAGCTCACTGCCTGCACCTCGTCCCCTGTGTGCAGCGCACATTCTGCCCAGCCACCTCCCCAGCGTGCCAGGGTATAAACCGCAGTGCCCACCTGCCAAAGGTAGCTTTGCTGTGCTGCTCTCCTGCCTGTTTGTCACCTCCCTGGGCCGAGTGGAAGTGTGTGAAGTCTCTTGGGTCAGTGATATCTTTAGGCTGCAACGGGGTTTCAGCCAAGCCCTGGCGATTTGCCAGGGCCAGCAAGTTTGAGGACGCTTGAGTTTTAGGAATTTTGAAAGGAGCTGTTGCCTTTAAGAATCAAGAGCAAGAACACACACAAAAAAAATCAGAGTTAGAACCCCAAAATATTCTTGGGAATGGTTTCAGGCAGTGTGTTACCACTTCACATTTTACTGACAATAGCAAACTTCACGAACCTTAGTGGGAGAGCCAATGATTGTTGGGAGTGGGGTTTTGAACAGCCAGTCTGAGCTCCTGGGTGAGGATCCCATGTGTTTGGTAGGTGACGTTCCCAGGCTACCTGGCCTACTTGGCTGTGGAGAATGGCTGTATCCATACCCAGCATAGGATGGGCACACTGGGTCTGAGTGCTGCTTTCGGAGCTTCTGCTTGTTTTGGTAAATATCTGTGAGAGTAGGAGCACTCTGCAACCTCGCTCCCAGCAGCAGGGACTGTGGAGATTGAGAAGGTGGTACTGGAGAACCTGTGGAGATGAGAAACAAGTAAAATTCTACTTACAGTGCTTTGAAAACCCCAAACTGATAAATCCCCAAATTCCAGAGAACAACATTGAACTGAAAGGAGATGGGACTGCAAATATTGAGATATGTTTGATGATTAGCTCATTAGATGGCAAGGAGACTGGATTTAGCCCATGGATTATTTGGACTAAGGCTACAGTACACTGATGAGAAATTCAAGCTGCCAAATAGGCAAGATTTCAGGGTGACAGCTGTACTGGCAGCTGCAGTACATCTGGCAACCTGCATCAGGACAAATAAAGTGGTTGGATTCAGCAGGAATGGCATAACCAACACTGAAATTCCAAGGGCAGCCACCAAGACTCTCGGTTGAATAGATGTTCTCAAGCCCTGGAATTATATTCTTGCAAACAAGTGCGTGAACACGACATTGCATGTCAATGACTTGTTTTGTGTGTAATGACTTCATTTGCAGACACAAAGGCAGCTCATGTTCCTGCAGGAAAACTAGGTACTAAACCAAATTATTTAGATGGAACAGTTTGGGATCACTACTCTGGACAGTCATTTACTTTTTAGTCTGTCAGACTGAATCTTTTTCAAAAGCTTACAAAGGAGTCCACACAGGTAGGAGTGCAAAGTTTCTTCTAAAGCAAATGGAAATGGAAGAGCTGTAAGTTGTCATTTAATCAGAGGGCTTTGGGGCAGTATCTCTTATAAACATCGCACCTATTCTAAGGTGCCCTTCCTCTTTCAAAATAAGGAACCTGAAATGTGATGAAATGGTCTGTTCCTTGTATATGTTTTTATGTCTCATGATAAGGAACTGGGCAAAGTTTGAAACAGTACATAATACTTCAGCTTTATGGTCACAGCTTCCTGGAGAAAATGCCTGTCTATAACCTCAAAGAACTGACACTGAAGTGACGATTTCACTCATATTTAAAAAAAGAAAAAAAAAAAAGAGAAAGAAACAGGGCAAAACTGAAAAAGAACCATACAACTAGAGAAGGCTTTTAAGAGCTGGCCATGACAATCTTCTGAGACAAGCTCCATTTCATAAATGTATGCTCACAAAACCCACCACAAACTTCTTGCAGTTTGCTCAGTAAAGTGCCCAGCTGTTCAGACATCCCTCTGAACCTTCCCAAGCCTATGCTTTCACTGGCTAGATTTTGAATGTGAGCTACTTCATCTTGATTTCATTCCACCCCATTAAGCAGCATGTTTTAGAACAGCCTGTCTGCCTGCAGCTCCCGCAGAGGGATTGAGTCCATTTCTCATTAACTTTCCAGCCAAGAATTTGCTTGTCTGAAGTCCCTCTGCTCGTCTGTCTCATGGCACTGAAAGTCCTCACCTGTCGCTTCAGAACCAGTCTTAAATCTCACTGGTTACTGCTCTAGTGCTGTTGCCATCCCAGGGAAGGCTTCTGAATTAGAAGTGTGTCCTCTGCTGCCACTGGCAGCAAGAACAGCTCAATTAGTTCAGAAGCTACACTATGACAGAATCTTCAGTCCTTAGAAAAGTCCCAGTACAGATGACCTCACCTCACCCAAAGAAAAAAGGCTGCTTCCCACACCCACTTTAATGCTGAAAGACAGACTTGCTGCAATTTGTGGTATTTTACAAATAGAAATACCACTGCAGTCATTTGAAAATAAGAAACGAACTCAAGTAGGAAAAGAATGCAGAAAACATATGAAGAAATGACACATTAAAAACCCTCATAGCCATAAAAAAGTGCTGTGGTATGTTACGAGTTAGTTTGATACTGGCAAAAGGCACTAAAACCAAGAGCCCTACAAAATTCTATCCAAAGAAAAGCTGCAACAAGCAAAGCAGACACAGTGCTTTGTATTCTCTTCACACACACCCTTTTCAATTTTTAAGAGAAGGTACTATTTCAAATCTAAGGAGTCACTCATTCCTTTTGTCGAGCCTGCCAATGGCATAGCAATCACGAAAGCAGTTTTTGAGACACATCACAGAACTTATTTCATATGGATGAAACCCTTCCCAGACATGGCTACTCCAAGAAATGAGGCTCTTATCTCCAGATGATCTTGGGAAGTGTTTAAATAGGGGGAAACTCACAATGCAATTTCAACACTACATCTTAGAAAGTCAAAATAAGAGTATAACCAGTATTTTAGACAAAGAACACACCCAAAATGTGCATAGAGCAAAAGAACATGTTGCTGAATTGCATATTCTTAAGCCCAATCCTTCTGGCATTACAGTGCAATTCTGTCTTTAACAGTCTCAGAACATCTCAAAGTCCTATTTCTTCCTGATCTTTTTTTTTTTCCTGCTGGCATGCCATCATAATTTATGACTTGCAAAGCTCACTGACTGCTTAGCAACAGTGACACCAGATCCCAGCTGATTTCCTAAGGGAATGACGAAAACGTGTTGCATGCTGCACACTGGCAGTTCTTCCTCCCTTTTCTGAGAACTGGCATGACAGAGCTGGTCTATCAAAACCAGAATCTGAGAAGCATTTTACTACCATTCATTATAGATCACCCCTGTTAAAAGACAGGCTTCATCAGGCTTCCCATCCTGAGAAAAAGAAACTTCAGTCACTCTTATTGAGTAGGGAATCAGTTATAGGGAAAGGTGCCATGCAGTCCACAACTGGGCTGTTCCCACAAAAACCCCAGTGCACCACACACTCAGTGTCTCCAGTTAACCCTGACATGTGTTGGCTCTCCTGCCCCTTCACAAAACGCTGCAAAAGCTCTATCAAAATATCAAAATAAGTACTGGTTGCATTGTCTAAAGTCACTCACCTGAGAAGTTTCTACTCCTTGATTCATGTCCTTGAAGTTGTCCACAACAACAGTGCCCAAGCTGCTCAGGTATGGTTCCAACTATGCAAACAAAACCAAAATGTGAATTTACAGTTTACACTTCACCTACAAATGAAGGTAAAGCAAGTGGTTAGTTTACTGCTGTGAGTCATTTAACAGAAATTACTTTGGCCATGTGAACCGGCTGTGGGCAGATTGCGGTTTACGGTCATTTCAAGCAAGACCTGCTGTTCCAGATAAAGCTTTACTAATTGCTAAGAGTTTACAGTCTTACCTAGTGGTGAAGGAGAATATGGCCTAGAAGACCCTGTGGATAACCTGCGCCCGACCCCCTGGGCAGTGTCAGCTGGCACTGGAGAGCACGAGCCCATCTTCATGAAACCCATTGGGCTGGTATTGGAGCGTCTCACAACCCCAGCTCTGGCAAGGTGAAAAGAATGGTTACACACACTGTGGTAACTGGTTCCTTGAGGTAAACTTCAGAATCCCCTGAGGAGAATGATCAGTTAAAGAAGATACTGGTATTTCAAGAGAAAGCTTAAATGTTGAAGCTTATTAACCTAATAACTTAAGCTAAACTTTTCATACTGAAAATAATCAATAATTCCTTTTGTTCATATAGACTTTTTAACTTTCAGCGCCATAATGGTCTGTTAACTGGACACCATTAAAACAGATATCCCACAGTACAGCCTAATCTTCAAACAACTTGATCATTAAATTTTTTAATTTCACAGTCACGTGAAATGTATTGCTGCAAATGTCCATTTTTAAATCAGCAAAGATTCTGACAAAGTTTTCATATTGGGTCTGGTGTACAGGTCAGAAAACACAAAACAGATTGTTTAAGGGAAAGGCATCTCCCCAAGTTGTAGCAACTACCATCAGATCAGAGATCCTGAAAAGATACGCAAGAAATACTGGGTTTTGTTTTTGTAAAGATCTCCAGAGTTCTCAGAAGTCCATTTATGAGACTTTGACCTTCACCATCTTGACCCTGGGGACCACAAGGCAGAGAATAAGCCTGGCTCACTAGAGCTTTGTAATGAGACAAGCTGGTTAACTGGCATGCCAAAAATTGTTTCCTTGATACTCTACAGAACAAAGCATTCATCTCATCACTACATGTGTGAAAACAAAACACAACTTATTACTGACACTCTAATTTATGATGTAATGCCATGCAAGATACAAAGAGGAATAAAAAAAGCAAGACTTCATCTTTTTACCTTCTTGGGTTGCATTTGAGCGAAAGAACAAGCTCATTTTGTTTTCATGAAATATTTCAAGTGCCCATCCAACAATCTTGAGATTGTGAGGGGCTATTATTTGTTAGCATAGAAACGTCTCCTTACTGTGTTTTTGCGCAGAAAGAAAAATGACATCAGCAAGAAAGCACGGACACCTGCCAGGGTACAGACCCAGACCAGACCCAAGGAGAAGGACTTAAAAAGCCCGGGCTCACCTCGGAGATCCGTGGGGGTTTGGCACGGGGCTGGCAGTAGAGGAGAGGTTCTGCTCTATGCGCTGGTAGTTGCGGAGCTGTGTGGGCACCGGGATTGGCGCCGTCTCGCTGCGGGGGGACACCGAAGGCTGACAGTGCCTGCAGTTGGAAGGTGTGGAGGCAGGAGGTGAATACAGGCAGACAGGTCTCTCTCAGAACTGTACCACTGTAGAAATCTCGTGAAAATCTAGGAAACAGGCACATAAACTTCTGCTGCGGTGCCTGGGTGCACTATGAGCTTGGCTTGTCGTAACCCAGCTCCAGCACCGCATGGAGGAAGATCGGGAACTGTTCACTACCACCTGCCTTTCCCACAGGGGCTGGGACCAGCAGGAGCTGGGAGTGTAGCACAGGCTGGAACCCTCCGTCACACATCCCAGCGATCCCCAGGTCCCTCTGACCTCCTGCCAACTCCACTCTGTTTACCACACTTCAAAATAGCGTTCTAGGAAAAGCCACTGCGCCGGGAACAGGAAGTTCAGCAGCAGGGCTGGAATGTGGACAAAAGCCACTAACGCACAGGCAGAGATATCCCACGAGACACCGTGGATTCGTGAAAGAAAACATGTTATGTAACCGGCCCCTGAAAAAAGGACTGAAGCCACACACCTGAACACTAATCCACAGACTCCAACTGCAGAGCTGCATTACCCAAGTTCAGCTGAAGTGTCAGTGACCTGGATTACCTCAGAGTGCTGCCTGATAAGGGACTCAAACTACTGCATGTAATCAGTTACCAACACTTTTAAAGGAAGACAGAATTCAAGGGAAAGAATTTCACACAAATAGGCTTTTTCAAAGATAATCAGTTTAGCATCTGGTCCTTTATTGACCACGTCTTCAAAGAAAGATTACAGATTCTTAGAAGAAATGTGAAAAAATTTCTAGAAGACAAGCACAGTCACACTGCATGGCTACAGCCAAGCAGAAATCTGAGTTTCCCACTGCATTTGTCCTATTCTCTTTGCTACCTCTGAGAATGAAATATTACTTCCTAATATGCACAGAACTTCCTCAGCAAAAGAAAATAAGTTTGTCCTTCTATTGCCACCCAGTCTCTGGATACCAGAGTAATTTGGAAGGTGGCTGTGGGCACAGAGTCAGCAGAAAGCCCGAAAGCTCCCATGCAAGGAGAAGGTCTCACAAGTAGAAACCACACGAGGGCTGTGGGCAACCTGCCACAACTAACACGGCCCCCCGAGGGTGCCCAGGGAGGCTCCTGAGGCTGAGTTCCCAGGAGAGGGGAACCAGATGTTAATTAAAGTGTGGTGGGGACACTGAGGACACCATGAAGGCTCCTCAACTTTTAAAGAACTCAGCATGGAAAACACCTTCCCCTGCTCTCCCCCAGCTTTGCAGGTATGGCCAAACCAGCTCCTGAGCCGTGAGCTGACTGGAGGCAGCAGTGCTGTTAGTGTGGTGGGCAGGCACAGCCCCATCAGGGCTCTCCAGCTCAGGCCCAAAGCTGAGCTCTGGTCAGGCAACCCCCGTCTGATGTGGTTTGTTACCAGCTAGGGAAAATGCAACACAGATGTGTGCAGAGGTGCATGCAAATCTTGCTTCTCTGAGATCCAGAGAATAAAATTAGCCATAAACCACAGGAGAGTGAGCAGCCTCAGCCTATTCTGCCCATTCTGGCTGGAGACTGAGAAATGCAACAGCTTCTTCTATGTGGCATAAAGCAGCATAACCATGAATATAATTTACTCAGTTTAATCAGCTAATCGGAAAAATTCACTGTTTCACAGGGCATAACCTTTTGTAAAAAACCAAACAAAACAACCGACAAACAATGAAAAAACCCCATTTCTCAGGAAATAAAAAACCAAAACCCCAAACCAAAAGCAGCATATCGTAGAGTACCAGACACACGCTCTGCTTTCTTCAGACCACGCCCCAAGCAGCCCCCAATTCACTGAATTTACTCAACCAGTAATTAAATCAAACTATTTTAGTACAAACAGAGTGTGAACAGCAGGGACTCGTTTCTAATCGCATGACCATTTAGCTCTTACCTTACTAATGTACAGATAACATAACTGGCATATTTTCATAAAACCTGTAACTCTAAAAATTCTGCCTGACAATTTAAAATAGGAAATTACCGTGTACTTTTAATACCTTTTAATACATGGCCAATCCAGAGCAAATGGATCTTTACAAACCACCCCCATTATCTGCCCTTAAACATAAAATGCAAGACTAAAAGCTGTATCGACAGCCCCTGTCAGCAGATTTCAGACTGCACAAAGATCAGCACAAAGAAGCAAACTTTTCTTGTGACAAGCATTTCTAAACAAATAATGCTGACTTGCAGCCCTCTAATATTGGCATAAGCCAAAAATACACCCAACAGAATAGCTTTATTCCCTAGTTAGCAACTCATCCTCTCTTTTTCTACTGAAAACATTATGAAATTCATCACTTGATCAAATGACAAATCTAACCCTTCTGTTTAGATACTACATGAGTAGTTAAACACCATGATTAAGCTTTACATTTTCCAATATAATACAGGAAAGATTTCAGGCACCACTGATGAAAATTGGTTCTCTTGCCAACAAGCAGAAACTTAAGCCTACAGTCATGTGGAAGAAAGGGGACTAATTACCAGTTCTGCAGATGGAAAACCTGTAATATATGTTTAGCTCTTTCACATGACTTCTTTGGTATCTTGTGAGACACAAATGTGAAATTCACAATAATCACTTGCACAAAAGCCACACCCAGTGACCAGACTCAAGTTAAGCCAGCCACGAGACACAAATCCACAGCAATCTGAGCTTTGAAAGTTCCTCTTTTCCCAATTACTTCTCAAAATATATCTGCATGCAACATTTTGACTCACTCAGTGAAGACTGCTGTGCTTCACAACACCAAAAAAGACAAGTCAGTTATTTCTCTGGAGTTTCTGCTTTTAAACAGTTCAAAATTCAAACAGACTCTTTCCTTAAGGAAATCTTTTGGGCACGCACCAGAGATTGCATGAAGTGTAGAGAGCCTGGAAAAAAGACACCTGGCTTCTCTTTTACCCCAGTTTCCAGGAGGAAACAATTAAAAGAAAACAAACAACCCAAAACACTTAGTAGCAGAAAACCTTTTCAAAAGAGGGGAAGCCCAAAGGCTACATCACACACCTGTTGGCTGTACCAGAAGCAGTGCTTCGAGAAGAGGCTGAGGGTGGTTTCTGTACAGTTCCTGAGCTCCCAGAAATAGTTAATGGTGACTGCCTGTGAAAACAAAACCCACTGTCAAAAGACAGGTCCTCACACCAGAGAAACTCTCTGCTTGCCAGCAAAGCTTCCTGAATTCAAGCTGTTTAGATAATCATATCAAATTCCACTTGGCATATTAATCTTTAAGAAAGTCCACGCAGCTCTGTGTGCCAGAACCCCAGCAGCCCCTTCTGCAGCTGCAGCACCAACTCTGGAACATGAGGCTTCTTCTGGAGAGAGCTCAGCACACTCACCCTCCACACATCAAGAACTCGCTGGAAGCCCGCCGGCCAGCTGCTCCCATTGGCATGTCATCTGCAGGAACACAACACATGGGAAACCCACGTCACCAAGCAGAAGCTTACAAAGAAAGAAACCTCCAGGATTACTGCTGGAGAAAACAACACCTCTGTGAACATATTAAAGTCTCCCACAAACCGGTTTTTGTAGGAAAACACCTCAAATGTGACCACCAACACAAGTGTAACTGGGGAAGGGAGTTATTCAACAAGTTATTTTGTTGTCTGTTTGTGGGGTTTTTACCACGCTAATCAAAATAATTTTGAAATAAAATCTATTGCTTAAGAGCACAAGGTATCAGCATTGGGATGTTTATAATAATGAAAGACAGAAGCCCTTCAGGCACTGACTTAGTCAAATATTTAACACAAGCCAGTGGCATTGTACAGAAATCAGCTGACTTTGTGCAGTTCAGGTTGGGACAATCTTGTAAAATGGGAACTACATCCAAGTCTTTTTTTAAGCCCAGTCTGACGCTTTACTTTTTACGGGGTTTATGTTTTTACCTGCACTTGTTTATTACCTAAAGCTGTACAGCATGAGCTGTTCAGTTAGTCTGGAGGAAACAAAGTGTCTGCCTCCACTAAGAGAACCCTTGGGCCTCTTATCAGCAGCTGTTTACAACTGACTCTCTTCTTCTACTGCCAAACCCCAATATTTTCCATGACTTTAAATCACCTCAGTATCTTTGGCATATCTGGCTGCTCAGTTGAAGGTGAAAATGTCCCAGATGGACATGCAGTACCAAACAGTTTCCCTCCAAAGAGCAATCAAACTAAAGGAATTAATTTCATTGTGAATTGAGACACATTTAGTGAAAAGAGAGCAAAAAAGTAACAGGATATAAACATATGAGTGGAAATTGGCTCAAAATGTAAAAATAAGGAAGGTTCTTACACGAGTGGTCTGAAGAGATATTGTGTGGGACAAGGACAAAGTCATCTGTGTCACAAGAGGAGTTCTTACTGCTGGTACTGGCAGAGTCTTTAGAGACTTGAAGATAGTTAGGAGGACCCAATGGAGGGGAAGACAAATTTTCTTCTTGAATATGCTGCATGTCTGGCAGAGACTGGAGGGCAGTGGTGGGAAGAAGAAAGTAACAAAACCACTGTAAATCCAACAGATCAGAAAGCAGAAAAGCTTTTTTTAAGAATCAACACTAGCTTTGGAAAAAAAAACCAAACTCAAAAAAACCCCCACACCCAAAAATCAGCCAAAATTTAATTTTTTTGTGGAAATTCCACTATTTCAATATTCCAACATTTAAATTTGAAAATTTCGAATACTGGATACCCCTGTAGTGTCAATTTAGACAGTTCCATATTGATTAGGCTGTGAGTTTAAACAACTGTGATTTATTCAATCACTGCTGAGGATACAGATGCACCTCCTCCAAATGTCATGTAAGACTGAAGTCACTGGTTTGTAATAAAGGGCCTTAGCCAAAAAGACCAATTCAAAGTTTATCTCTAAGTCATTACTTTGAAAAACATATTAAAGTACCTACAAATTTGCTACTCTGGCATTTGATACATGTATTTTTTGCTTTAACAAAAAAAAGAAAACCAAAAAAACACCCCACAAAGTTACAACACAAGGAACAAGAGAAAACCAAAACATTGATGGTATTCTAGCACAAGACAGGGGTATTCCTTGCTCTTTGCTCTTAAAATGTGACAGTTCACACTGTTCAGGAATTAAAAGATCTAAAAAGTTCAGGAACTCTTGGCTAAACATTACAGACAGTATTGTCTGGAGATTGCTCTGCAGCACAGAGAACTTACTGGGGGAGAAGCAAAGCGGCAGGAAGGGGAGCTACCACAGGAGCTGCCAGAGACTGAGCCTGGGTACGTGGGCACTGGCACAGGACAAGCTGGAAGAGAGAAACCCAGAGGAGGGGAAAAAACGGCATTAAGATTTTGAAAGGCTGAACTTCAAACAGATTTCCTCACTGCTTCTCATTCATAAACCCTTACACAACTTATACACAAGGCACATCCTCAATCACACAAGGGTATTTGAGTTCAGTTGAAACGTCAAAGGAACTAGTAAATAAGTATCACATTTCAGTCTGGCATAATACAAGAAAGGATTCAACACTCACAATAGAGCACAACAACAGGCAGACTGAGGAAAATGCCTCATAAACACTTAGTGTGGTATTTGGCAGATCCTTCTCCCTTCAGCCCCCAACATTCATCATTTACACAAATAAGTGGAAAACCAAAACTACTTACATTTTTTGACTGTTGAAACATGATCCAGGAAAGGGTGGTTGAAAAACGCTTCTGTAGAACAAGAAACAACCACCATTGTGAGTAAATGTACAACTGACAGGATTTACAGACTATACTGCAGATGGTGATAAATGGTTGCTTTCCCAGAATCAACCTTTCAGAGCCAGAGGGCGAAGAGCTTATGAAAGATTAAAGCCTTCCATGTTATGCGCTGCTATAGTATTTGGAAAAGAAACAAAAATCAATTGAATGACTTCAAACATCAGTCAGCAAGGCAAATCAGACTTAAGTGCACTCCTAAGATGTCCTCCAGTAACTCAGAATCAGGTACACAAGAAACCTTGCTACGCTCCTCAGAAAATTGTGTTCTCTGTGGTACTAACCCAGTTCTAGTCTGCTCTTCAAAACAGTGAGCATCTTTCACATCAGACACTGGAAGTATTTTCACTTCTGCCTTTCCCAAGGATTGACACTTATTTTTGAACTCATTAATGCCACACCTTAGGTGGCCAAAAATCACAGCAGAGCAGCAGCCGTTCTCCTTCCCACTCCCCAAGAGCAGAACACGACCTGTGCAGCCTTTTCATGGCATAAAGCAGAATTAAACACCCTTTCTTTGACAAGTCCTTCAATTAACTTGCTGCTGTTACAATAGAAACATTTTGCTTTGGTTGGAAGAGGATACGCTGAGGTACTTTCAGCTGAGCGTAACCATTTGGCTGCCAGCTTACATGGAAAGTTTTGTTGGACAAGAAGCAGCGTTGAGCCAGTTCAGGGAAATTGAGCGTTGGTGAAATCCAGCTGCTGAGCTTTGTGAACTTGCATGTTACAACACTCGAGGAAAAACAATGCTGTTCCTCCCTCAGAAGTGAGCAAATAAGAAGGAGGGGAGGAAAAAAAAGAAAGGACCCGAGGCCTGCAATATCTCCCCTCCCTTCAGCAACACTTTCCTCCGTGGCCCGATAAGGGAGGGAATCCAGAGGCAGTGCCAGAACAATGTAATTATTAACTTTTAACACAGGGATCAGGTGTTCCTGAGCTTTTGTACAACACCTGCTGTTCTACGTTATATTGCTGGAAGATCAACAAGATTTCCAAAGCTATTTTTACTTCAACAACAGGCAACTGGGCTCAGTTATACACTCTCCCTTTCACTCCCTTTGCTAAGCACATTCCAGAGCAGCCCCTTTGAGGCCCTTTAAGTGGCTCAGCCAAGGAAAACATGACTTTCATCACTGCCATTCTGCTTTCTATTTTTCTTTCTAAGCACAAATGCCTTCTCCCACTACCCCAAATGATAGAGTGAATTTCCCATGTTTGAAGAAACTGGAGGGATCAGCACAGCCACAGTGCAAAGTGGAATCAATTACTCACAGTTCATGTTTGTGATGTACTATTTCTTCTACACATCCAGATTTATACACTGACCTCTGAATACTGTCACTATGATTTGTGACATTTTACCCAATTAATGTGAGGTTTTTCTGGATCTGAACTAAAAGTTTAAAATTAACATTTGCTGGCAGCTATGATAAACTGCAGTAACAAATAGTGCCATTAAATTTAAATAACCATCATGAATGTCATGACATACAGATGGAGCTAAGAAGGAGTCAAGATTTGGCTTCTCAACAGTGATCTTTTTTTAAAAAAGCTGCCTGAGTTTGCATTAAAAAAAAAACAAAATAAGGAAAAGCATTACTACTTGTGCAGTAATGGGCAACCAAAACCCAGCAATACAAAGGCTTTTTGAGGCTGAAGTAACAGACGATCCAGCCAGTACAAAACACACACAGATCTCAACTCTACTCCTGACTACCTTTGAAGAGGCAACTGTTGTAACCAAATTGAAGGATTCAACAGCACGGATTTGAGGCCTTGAAATCTTAAGTTAGGACAATGTTCTGCAACCAAAGATCTCCAGCTAAAGAGAAAATGCCAAACACAGCAGCAAACAAGGCAAACAAGTCCCCTTTTGCAGAGAGTCTCCACCTAGCTGGTACCAGGTTTAACTTCCAAACTAATGCGAAATGCAGTCCTGAACTGCAGTTGTGTTATCAGCCTGTCAACCTCAGTCACTGCACAGCTTAAAAATGTTAGGAGTTCAAGAAATACAAAGACACAGCTGATGTTTCTACTACTTTGGGGCTTAAAAAATCCCAGTGAAAATATATCACTAAAATAAAGAGGTGTCTACACTCAGCAAATACAAACAATTTTGATGTAGCATCACATCTCTCACTGACATCAGATATCCACATATACAGCTTTGAAGGTCAACTCAAACACACACAGTTTGTACCCCCCCTGCAAATACTGTTGATATTTGCAGTCTACAAGAAAAAAAGAACAGGGGAAAAAACATTTCAGGCAACTTTGCTTTCAAAGTGGGTTCCTCCAGTACTTTGCTACATTACTGCAACACATGAAGATTCAAGATATGTATTCCCAGTCTGAAGGCAAAACACCAATTAAAGCAACAGAAACAAGACTGGGCCATAAAATGTAAGATATATCAGTTAAAATCGGAAGGGAAGGGCACAACTGAAAAAATTAAACTGATTTCTATTTCACTGCTCAAAAACAAAGTCAGGATTTATGTGCATCACTGAATACTGACAGTAGTTATCTAATTATTCGTTTTAGCTACTCTGCCTTCTTCATGATAACTGAGAAGAAAAAAAATACTTCACTTTTCATGTAATTGGCTGTGGAGAAAAGGTCAAGACAATTATTCTAGTCACATGAATACAACAACAAGGAAAGTCAAGAGAGCAAGAGAGAAAAAATACATACCAAAGTCCATTCTATCTTTTTGGTTTCTCTGAAGCAAACCCAACAGCAGGTCAGCCAGGTAAGTTGATGTTTCCCTAGGAATACTGCACACAAGAGGAAGTAAACCATGCATTAAACTTAATGCACGCATTAAATAATGCATAGCACATCAAATTCAGGAAATCAGCATTCTGCCACGTCCCCAAGTCATCACTATCCGTGTTCTACAGCCTTAGTACAGGACCCTTTCAACTCAGCTGGCTACAATGAAGGCAAGATGCAACATGAGCCTCTGGTATTGTACTACATCCTTGTAAAGATGGCAACAACAAACACTTGTATGAATCCCAGGCATTCCCAAAGTGAAAAAGTGTCCAATCAACAAGTGTAAGTGACAGAAAAACCATGGTGACATACCTAGGAATCAAATTCCTGTTCTTCTCATAAAACATTCTCAAATCTTGAGGACTATTGGCCTGTCAAATAAAAAGGTACATTAATTAAAGCTCAGTTTCATGGAGAAAACAGCTTTTGTATCTATGCATACATACACAAAATAAGAGGCTTTTGCATATGGGCAGTAAGGAGAAAACTCCAAGCACAGGAGCGACCTCAGCACTAAGTATCCTTATTCATTTATTTCCTCTGGATTGAACACACACACACTGGTCACACAGACCAAGCATAAGCAACTTCTCCCTTGGTATTCTCAACTAATCTGGCCTTTGCAGCATCAACACTACACTCAGGCATCATTTACTCCTACTTTCACATGAGGAAAAGCAAGAGCCCCAGGAATGTCCTTCAGGCTGAAAAGAGGGAAAAGGAGATAAAGTGTTACCTGAAAAGGTGGTTTTCCAACAAGACACTGATAAATCACAGTTCCTATGCTCCACAGGTCTGCTTTAGCATCGTAGTGTTGAGACATAATCACTTCAGGGGCCTGGGAAGAACAGCAAAATCTCAGAAGGGAAAATGAAAAAGCAAAGCCACAGCAATTTGAACTCTATAGTTCTTCTGTCAGAGCAGTAGTAACAGAGACCACTTTAGTGTGAGAAAAAATGAACATTCTAACATGTGTCACATGACTTGAGAGGTAACAGTTCTATATAAAATGAAAGCTGTGTTTCAAAACTACAGCAAACTAGAAATGCTGACGTTCTAGAGAAAGCATCCAGCATTTGGCATGTATGGGAAGAAAATGTAAGTATTATTAACCAGATTTATGCAGTTCTCCTTGTGGGCAAAAAAACCACTAAGAAATGTTAGTGTCTCTCTGATTTTAACAATCCTAACCTCCAAACCATAAGGGAAAAAAAAGGTAGTAAAACTATGGAAAGGGGAACTGCATGCTGCCCCTAATGCTTGTGAAGCAACATCAGGCACTTGCCAGTCTGCAAGCAGTCAATTATTTTGTTCTGGCAGGAGGAGGTTTGAGATAAGCAACGTAAAGTGAAATGTACTGCCCTTACCATGTACATAGGGGAACCACACAGAGTTGCAGCCATCATGTTGCTGTGCAGATAACGAGCAAACCCAAAGTCAGCTGTGTGAAGAACAACACTGGTCAGTGAAAAGAAAGATCATTTTCAAATTTTTATCGTCTAGAAATTACCTGTCTCTTATTGAAATCTGCTGCAGTCACCAGTGAGATTGAAAAATGACAGGTTTAATATATAGGCAACTACGTGGAATAGTCAAATCTTTGTTACACTGAAAGAATTATGTATTACCTTTCAAATAAGCAAGCCAAGAAACAGCAGTGACATCATTTGCACAAACTGCTGCTCAGCCACCTCCCCAGCTGCAGAGGCTGTCTGGCGTCAGCAGGAAAGGATTAAAGTCACTGGCTAAATATAAATGGCTCATTAAGAATCATGAATACACAATCTGCTTCACTGAAATCACATCAGGTAGAAGTAGTCAAGTTTCAGATGCCTGAATTTTCCACGTAGGCAAAAGCATCTGAAACTACCATGTGAGGACAGAAAGAGTTGTTTTGCCTCCTCTGTGCAGTTCAGATGATTGAGTTGGAACAGATCTCAGATTCTGGCTGAGCAAAAGCACAGGAAAGAAACTTGTTAAACACAAGCTATTTTTAAATGGACACTTAACAGATAACAAGGAGAGATTAAAACTCCTGAAGTGGCCTCAAAGAGGAGTTTGGGAGTATCCTGAACAGTTGACATCTCGCCCTGGTTACAAATCTCCCTCTAAGTCATAACCTATGTTTCTAAACTTCTGAAATAATCCTTAGGAGGGTCTACAACTGAAAAAGCAAACAGCTGGAACTGTGCCTGGAGCCCCACATGCACGCAGTTTTGAAAGGGGCTAAAGGCTGCTCCAAGTTTCTAAAGTTACAGACTTATGTCTAATTAAAATAGCCCGACACCAGAAACATCAGCTAAATATGTTTCTTTGTCCTGCAGATTCAAGAAGGTCTCTATGATTCATGCTTTCCTATACCGAGAAACTACATCACAGCATAAAGCTCATCATTCCAGACTTGCTGTCTGATTCGCATCAGCTCAATACACAGCCCTCTCTGTGCACTGGAACCACAAAGACATTTCGGAGCAGGGCAAGAACCCAGCAGGGATGCTTTCCCTTTCCAGCTTACCTATTTTGATGCGGATGCCACTGACGCTGGATTTGCGACGGCTGGCGTAGGACAACAAGATGTTCTGTGGCTTGAGGTCCCTGTGGATGATGCCCTTGCTGTGCAGGGTGCGCATGGCGGCCGCGATCTGCTGCAGGAACACTCGGATGGTGTCCTCGCTCAGAGTCCCTTTGGCTGCAGGCAACACACACATCAGCAGGGAGACAACAAACAGCACTCTCTCTGGGCAGAAAGCAGTGGAGTTCACAAGGATTAACCGTGAGAACGATGCAGGCAACTGGGGCAGAGTGAATTATGACCAAATCAGAGTGAATTACGGTCAGAACAATTCCATCTCCCGCGTTTTTCTACAAATGCATACACTCTTTCAACAATATACACATCACCAGAGATTTACACTAGATACAGAACTCTGAATTATGTGGTTTTACAGTACTTTATTCAACTTGGGAGCATCTTAATTGTAAAGCTTCTCAATCACCATTAAATCCTAAACTCGCTAAAAAGGCAAAGGAGACAGGAAAATAAAACAACTTCACATTAAGTGCATCCAAAATCACGTTACAACCTGAAGCCATAAAACTTGTCCTTTAAACAAATGATTATTGGGATGCAGATAACCACCCTGCTCAGAAATTCTATCCATTATAAAATTTATTTTGAAGGGAAAAAAATAAGGTGCACTTTCGAAAGTCTCTTCAGAAGGTATTAACTCATTCTGCAGCCTGAAAAAGTACTGAACACAGGAGCTGAATTTCACTGTATGAGTCTTTCCAAAGATTTTAATGGGAAGTGAATTAGGCTTTTAATATACACAGTTACCATAACAATAGCTGTGCACAAAAAGATTTCTTCAACATCCTAAGATTCAAAAGCAAGTAGAAGAATATTTTCATCAAGAAAAACACGAAGATTAACATCTCTGCTTAAAATTTTATCTGTAAAAAGAATCCATTTGTCATGATTCTGCAGTCTCTGCCTTCTCTTTGGGCAGAGCCATGTAAAACCTCTCCTAAGCCAGCACTGCCTCCTTGTTGAAAGCATATTATGTAATTCAGTATTTTTAAGTTCACATCTTGAAAAAAAAGAGGTGGAATCAAAACACTGGGAGCAGCCCCCAAAATACCATTTTAGAAACAGAAACCCCCACAATTTTCAGCATGCTACTTATGGTTAGCTACAGCTTCTCCCTCATTTACAAATAAGGGAATGTTACATTCAGTTAGAGGAAAAAAAAGGCATTTTCTGCCTGTGCATTAGTACATTCACCCTCATTCACAAGTATTTAAAACACAGGCAAAAAAAATCTCCGAGAAACACCAAGAGATATCAGGAATATAGAACATAAACATGCAAAGAAATAACTTCTTAACAGGGAAATACAGTAATCAATTACCTTGTAAGTAATCTGCCAAATCCCCACCATTGCAGTACTGTTAAAAACAAAGGGTTTTATTCAAAACACAAGCACTGAAATACTGGTTACATCATTTTTACTTCATAATCTTTTCCTGAAAATCAGATCCTTTCCATTTGTTTGCTTTAGAATTGGTTTATTCATTATTTGTAATTAATAATTTGAGGTGCAACACTTCGTCAATACCTACAGTACCATAAAATGAAACTGAATAATTTATGAAACAAACTGTGCTGATAAATTTAGTGAGTCATAGGAAATTCATAATCCACTTATCAGAATTGCTTTTTCAACAAGTCATGGTTAGTTTGCAGCTGTGCAAAGGAGTTTTGTCTAAAAGTCTCTAAAATCGACCAGAAACAAACACACACGTTAACACATACCTCCATGACCAAGAAGACAGAATTGGGCATTTCCTAGAAGAGAAGGAGAAGAAAACAGATTTAAGAATGTGAGAAGACAAAGCCTGTACCTGCATTAGCCAAGTGTGACATGAGGTTTTTCCATCACTCAGACACCTTATGTTAAAGCCACAGTTTCAGAGGGCAGCAAATGTGTATATTCTTCACCATTAAATATTTCACATTTCCAAAAGCATTTGCATATGCAAAAAACCCAAATCGATCACCAGGCAATAACCTGAAGACTAAAGCAATGATCTGCCAGAGCATCACGCAGTGAGAAACATCAGTTTCCAGTGTGTGTCACTCCCTTGGCTCTCACCTGCCTCGGATGCTTCATCAACAGCACGTCTACTTGAAGAGCCCTTACAAATGAATAGACCTTTTGCTATCACACAGCACTGAAATCAGTCACTGACAGGACAGTGACATTTAGTCACAAATATACGGACAGAATACAAACTGTAAACAGGCCAATTTGGGTATGACAACCCCCTCCAGGGTAAAACAAGCTCTGGTTCTGCCATCTGACAAGCCGAGGTTAGGCAGGAGTCACAGAGCAGTCAACTGTCTGGAATAAACTGATTCCCAAACGCTGTATTGTAGGATAATTAAATCAGGATTTGTGGATAGTTCTGTTAAGCACCTCCCTCAGCGAGTCCCTGGCAGAAGCATCTCCCCACCGTGCACCTCATGGCTGAGGTGTGAGTTGTTATGTCCATCCTCCTGAGATTTTCCAAAGCACTGACCTGCCGTGACCTGCTCGCAACCTCAATTCCCTCTCTTGTAGCTGGGGAAAGGTTCCTGAAAGACACATTACCTCACTTCTACTGTAAATTGTCTCTACACCCTCCACAAAAATGCAATAAAAGTGTCTGTGCTTAAACCTGACTAATAAAAACATTCATCCTTACTGCAAATATTTATTTTGTGTGATGGAAGAAAGGGCCAACCTGCCTATGTCAATGACCAACATTGTTTTCCACAGAGTCTCCTGCACAAAAATAGTTCCATCGTGCCTACAAAGTTGAAGACACACTGAGAGCTTTTACAGAGCACAAGTATTTTTCCCCTCTGAGCTGATTAAGACTGAAAGGAAAGAACACAAAGAGAACTGGAAGGAAACATAAGGGAAGTATACACTAAACAGGACGATGCTTTTAGCTACACAGTATGTTACCTCCCTTTCCCTTTAAAAATAAACTTAAACCAAGGTTGACAGATTGTGGGAAAATATGTTTTTAAGACAGTTGGAGGAAAAGAGCGAGATGGCACCAGACAAGGCCAGGCACACGTCCCAGTGGGAAGTGGATCTGCAGACAGTCTGACTGAATTCTGCTGAGCAGCATCACAAGAAAGTCAAAAGGGACACTGCACTGTAAAAATAAATGCTGTGCGCTCAGCCACCTTCCTCAGTGCTTGCAGTGAAACCTCAGCACGTGTTCGATCTGACCACACTCCCACCAGAGTGCCACATTGAAGGGCTCACTGACAGCTCAGGTTAGGAAACTTGAAAAAGAGAAATAAAAGTAAAAATGGGCCCATGGGCCCAAGCCAGAGGAACCGATGACCCCAAATACCACACACAGCACAGAGCTCAGGGACGGCACAACCCTTTAAAGCCAATTTCTACCCATCCATCACAGACACAGATGTCCAGATAACTCCATATAACTGTAATACAGTTCAAGATGAATGGGTTGTTTTAAGGTTAATTCAAGACTGTATTAGGCTGCTTCACTTTCAGGAAACATTTAGTTTAGTCACTCATGTCTGTGTTACCGAAATGCATTTGAGGTTCCTTCCAGCCCAGAACATCAAGTGCATTGCAGATTTGTTTACATTTGGAAATTAGCTTCCAAGAAAGCAAATTTCTAGGAACATTAGTCAAATCTGTTGGGAATGAAAGGCAAACTACAACTAGTATAGAACATTAAAGCAGCAGTAGATTACATTTCAGGAAGTCCCAATTGTTCAATGTTTCTATAACAGCTGTGGCCGACATGAACCATAATTTACATTGCTATAAACACCTCAAAACCAAAATGCACGCATCAAAGCAAAAAAAGATCAGTAATTACTTGCTTTGCAAATTACTAAAAATACACAATGATAAATGTTCCTTTCTGCATTGTTCCTTTGCAACATCTTTCAAGACAATCTCACTTTCCTGCCGGAACCCCAAAAACGACAAACAGCAACCCTGAGAATCCAATTTATCAAACAGAAAATTCTGCCAACTGAGGATCATTTCACCTAAAGGATGACTGTGATGTGTAAAAGAATAACCCAGTCAAGGTGCATGTCCATCCTGCAGGGGCCAGAAAGCAGCTGAGCCAGTGGGTTTCAACCCGAACATTGCAATGCCATGAATCAGAAGGACGTTCCACAGCATCAGTGCCTCCACTCCACAGCACGCTACAAAAACAGCAGCTTATGGCAGCACGTAACGCTCAGCTCATGACAGACATTTATTCATCACAGAGCTAAGGGAATGTGTTTTCTGGATTCCCTTGGAAACAAAGTCCTTTCAAACGAGCTGCTCTCTTCAGAAGCGCAGAGCTGATGAGTTGCCCTGTTGCACCAGCCTTCACCTGTTTAGAAAATCATTCCTACAGAGCACACTGGATTTCCCGCAAATAGCACTACTCACCCTTTTGGGTTTGTTTTTGACTGAAACTCTCAATTAAAAATAATGAATCAAGTGACCAAGTAAAGTCATAGTAAAGAAGTAGAGCATGTTTCCTTACTGTAGCTTGGATAATCCTTTTTTATTAAATCAGCAGAACGGATTGGAGATTTCACAGACATTTTCCCAGGCTCAAAAGTCCTATCTAATTCACAGAGAAGAAGTAATAGTTTGCAAAGTACTGGTCCAAGCTCCCCAGCCACAACTGGCATCAACTTTAACTCATAACCAAACATTTTTCAAGATCCCACCAAAACAAGTTTTAGTTCAAAACAGCTGAAGTTGTTCATCCTTCACAGTTGCTCAGATTTTGTGTTACAGTTCTTGGCCAGCCTAACAAGGAATGTGATCTCCATTTGGGGAATACATTCAGAAGAGACATGTCAATTCTGGAGACACTTTTTTTCCCTTCTATATTATTTTGCTGAACAATAATGCTCTCCCTATCACCATTGCCCAGACCTGTGATTTCTGTTGACTTGCCAAGCAGAGCAAAGTGCTCAAAAACAGAGAGCTTAGTAAACCAGCACATTTCAGATCTAACATTCAGCAATAAAGCTGATCTGGCAAGTTATTTTAAACTGCCTCTTGAAACATAACAAAGCTTTCAAAAATTTGTATTGATGTACAGATCATAAAATTACTGCAGTTGGAGTTGCTCTGACCTACACTTCTACCTAGATAAATAATCAAGCAAAACAAATATCTGCTGTGTTGCAACAATTACCAACCAGTTCTGTCCAGCATGCCTTGCTTTGTTGCTTCAAGTTTTCTTGACAACAACCTACTTTTGCTCCTTCTTATCCTGAATCTAGGTTTTACTTGCAAGCTGAAGTAAATGATAGGAAAGATTAATGGGAAACCATTTTACAATTATGAAAGCTAACTGGTAAACCTAAGACACAGAGGTTAAGAGGCAACACATTTGTTAAAACTTGCCATGTTTTAATCCCAGGCTTCCAACAGTTGTCTCAGGAGATGTGAAGTTTCATCCCAAATCACAGTCTCAGCACAGCAGATCCATTTGAAAAACATTAATCGAAAAAGAAGTCAAAACATCCACGGTTACTTCTGACAGCTGTTGCTAGAACTGCAGCATACTGGCAGTAACATTCCCTAGACTTTATTTTGGTTTGGAAGTCCTCCTTGGGAACAAGCTGAAGGTCTGCAAGGAGCTCAGTGAGCTGCCAAAGCAGAAACTGTGGCAAAGAAATAGTTACTCTCTTTTTGCTCCCAGTCTGTAGATTCTGTTTGGCTGCAGTTTATGATGGAAGTCCCAAGAGCATGAGAGTTAACCTAACAGCTTGTGCACTGCTATTATCTGATTAATTTTCTGCTATGTTAATTTGTGCTATATTGGATATAATTTTTTTGCCAGGAACACCCTTTTCTTTTTTGGGGGGAACACTTTTTTCTTTTTAAAATACATTTGGCAAAAGTTCTAATGATATGGTGAAAAAGCACTGGTCTAGATCTTTTTGAGGTTGCTTCTCACTGTATTACAGATACTCGTTTCACTTTGCAAGTGCACCACAGCTGCAACTTCTACCACGTTCAGCTCCCGTCACCTAAAGCAGCGAACGTTTTGTTAGTTCTGACTAAATGTTAAGTCTCAGACTAAATGTCACTTGACATATGCCTGTAGGATTGAGATAGGGTGCATGCTGCCAATTATTCACATAAAAGAGCAATCAGCCATGGAGGAACGTACCACAATAACGAGACCACTCATTTGCTGTTATGTGAAATGCTGTACTTAACTAACACATATATGGGAGGTGGGGAAGAGGACTGGAAAGGCAGAACTGCCCACAGCACATCAAACGTTTAAGACACTCATGTACTAGAAAATCTGCTGAAACTGTTCTGAAATTCAAATTATAGCACCTAGGCACAGCAGGCAAGCTAAGGACTGTGTAGTGACTGCACTTCTTTGGTTTTGTGGGCCAGAACAAATTCTAACTGGCTGTCCCCAACCTCCAACATCTACACTGGTGTCATCCCTTGCAGCTAATACTGTCATAACCAACCTTTCAGCTGGCATCAGCTGCCAGGGAGTGTTTCAAAACCTTTACAATGTCTACAGGGCAGGATTTTTCTTTCCATCTGAACAGCACGTTCTCATATGATTATTTCCACACAGAGTGAGGATGGATATTGACAAACACAGAGGCCTTAAGCAAGGAGCTGCGGGTAAAAAAAAATAAAGATATTGAAACATCCTCACTGAGAAGACAACAGTTCAAAAAGAGCTACAGTGAGAGTATGAAGGCAATCAAAGCTGTGAGACACCAAGGCCAGGAGCACACACAGGATGGTTGAAGCAAGTATCTCAAGAAGCATAAGCAATACTACCAGACCAACTGGAGACTTTGGGTAAATCACAGGCATTTAATCCCTGCTGGTAAAACAACAGGTTCCTTCCATAAGCAGCCCTAATAAGAACCCCTGGGCACTGTGTATAAACAAAGGCTGAGGTGTAGGTCCCAGAAGGAGCACTGGCTTCAATCCCACTGGCTTTCACTGCTTCCAAGCAGCTGCAGCTTTTTTGTCTGCTCTGTACCAACAAACCAAGACAAGAAACCATTTCTGTCCAGATACTGCTTCTCCAATAACACTCTGGAAATTAGTTCTCCCTAAACTACTGTTCAAATAGCAAACTTCAGACTCCATACAGCGACGACATTAATTCACTCTCCTAAAACGTTATCTCCAAGATACATTACAGGCTTTCATTCTGAGGGCTGACATTCTAGAGAGGTTTTGAATTAAATTATTTGCTAAAACAGGCACTGTCTGGCACTGTGTAAGAGATAGTTCTACTCAGCACACAGTTGGGATCATGAACTGCACAAAACTGTAAATTCATGTCCTAAATATAGCACATTCCAAATAACTTAGTGATACCTTCATACTTCAGTAGAATACTTTATCCAAGGATCTCAGTGTACTTCATGCTGGTGAGTTAGAGGTTATTTTAGACTCCTTTTGCTTCTGAGAAACAGTAGGCTCCACTTCCCCAATTAGATTGATCTTCTTTTGCAGCATGAATGACATCCCACAGCACCACCATGGGAAAGGAGCTGCATCCTTAAACTATTTTAGAGATTGAGGAGTTTTTTATTCTTGAATGAAAGACTATCAAAACTCTCGCTCAAGAACAAAAGTGAAAATTGTTTTAATAGGTTACATCTTGCTATCCATCTATTGTATCTGAGGGTTTTTAAGCATCTCACAAAAGATCAATTTCACATTTAGAGGTAAGCTGTACATCTGTTTTTCAGAGCCCTACTACTGCAAAGCACTTGCCTCTCACAGATGGAGAGTTCACATTTAAGTATTGCCACAAATGCCTTCAGTGTGAGCACCAGTGGCCTCCACACCCCGGCACGTGCAGCTCCCTGGCCTCCCGAGATGGCACAAAGAGCAGTGGTGTGCTCTGCTTACATAAAATGCTTATCTTGCAGCTCCAACCTGCCAGTGCTGCACGTCACCACCTCACGGAAATCAAGGGCAATTATCGTGCTGGCTCCAGAACAAAACATTTTTATGCCGACCAATGCACAGCATTAACACACACCAGTTCACTTGGGTGTGTCTCCAGATGAATGGGCACTTCTAGTAATTTAACTCCATGCACCCCAGACATACTAATAACATCTCAAAATGGTATTCACAGGAGATGAAGCATCAGCAGAACAGAAAGTTTTAAGATGTCCTTGTGCCATCAGCAGAATAGGCCACAAGTTCTTCTTGGATCTAATTAAAACTTTCATGGTGCATTTATCTTTATTATGCTGACTTGTGTGACTGGTCACTGATCATGCAACAGGAACACAAGCACAAATGAAGAGAGATGAAGAAGAAGGAATGTAACTAACTCCTGTGAAAATCAATCCATAGCCTTTTGCAATTTGTAAAAAAAATAACTACCCTTTCATTCTCAGATTTCTATGCAAGGATACAGCTTTAATCTCAAAGTACTGCCCCTAAGCATAATTTCATTTAATATTATGAGACGTAACAGTATTTATTCATTGCAATCAATTTACACCTTTTTAACCTAGTTTTGCCACTTTCATTGAGCACCATCTTTTCTATCTGAAAACTCAGAACAGCAATCAGCTCTTGGATTATTCAGCTAAATGGTCTGTCAAACAGTGCATCTGAAACATGAGAGTTTTCTTATTTCAAACTGTCTAAGGTTAAGGAAAACTTCAGATGAACAGAACCATAAAAAGAAAACAGACTCCCAGTCACATTGAGAACTTCCTACTGTGACACAGACTCCACTGGCTCTATCACTGAGGAAAAAAACAGCCCCTGTAAACTCAGAAATCGCTTGAAATTCTAAAGTCTTATCTGCTGTACTGTATCACTGTGTTCACAATGCCATGGCAAACAAAAAGGGCAGCACATGCTAGAACAATAAATGCTAAAGAAAATTAGTAGGTCTAACAGCCTAGGAGACATGTGAATGCCTTGCATAGCGTTCGTTCTTGCTGGGTTATAAATCAATGTAATCACACAAGGTTATGATGTCTGGATGTCACAAACAGCCCTGTGCAGAAAGGGAAAAGCTTATTTGTGCAAGTGTCACACTCTTTAGACCTTATTTTGCAAAGCAATTTCCTCTGTAGAAATAGCATCATACTGCCAAGCTTTGTGTTTGCCACGGAAGTATTTGAAATATATCAAGGTGCACTACACAGATTTGCCTTCTCTTTGCTTTAACTGTTTGTTTTATTTAAACACAACAGTTGGTGACAAGCACCAAGATCCCCTTCTCAAATGAAGAGTGGAGCACTGATCATTTAAGAAGTCCTGTCAACTCTAGGGACACCCTTTCCTGTGGCAGAACAGAAAAGCATAAAAGTTATGCTTATAAATAAACTTTAGGTAAAGAAACCATACACAAGTGTAGGGCTCTGTCCTCTCTTCCCTCTTGGATGTTCTGTGCATAAACCAAAAGAACAAGTCTCTCCAAAGCTCAGAAGATACACAATTTTAAATCACTGAAATACATAACTAACTACCCCCAGGTTGAGCTATAAAGCTTACCGAGGAAGCTTCACATATAAACAACTGTAAATGATAAATCTGAAATTCAGCTGCTTGCTCACACACCAACGCCCTCAGTCAAGAATTCCACTTGCTTTTAAGATGTCTGGATATACTAAATTTAGGATGCTGAGAGATTATTTCCACTTAGCAATACTCAGGAAAACCTGGTCTCCTCTAGAAGCACAAGAGAACATACTTTCCCTCTCAGAGCAGATAATACCATTCAAAATGAAAAATTTTGAAGTCAAGATCTGGGAGGGAAAAGAGTCTACAGATCCAAATGGGACGTTTTGATGCACAGTCTGTTGCTACATGACCATCACTGCTTGTACCAAAAGTCAAGACAAGTCAGTGCATGTCCTGTAGTCCCAGACACCAGAAAACCTGAGCCTGCTGGAGGTATGGCACATGAACACAGATTTCTATAGCTAAAGAGACACATCTACACGTGAACTGGAAACCTTTCAGGATGTGAATGAGTCAAGACAGAAAACACCAAACAATGTCACAATGTCTATTTTGTGTAGCTTAAACTATGCAATACCCCAAGGGTGGTTCTTGGTAACTTTTCTCATCAATGTAACTCTGTATTTAAAATTAGAATTGAGCCCAGGAGATAAATGTATAGTTCTTATTCAAGCAGAACAAATGGCTGTATGAGCTACCTCATGTCTTATTTAGCTTTGCTCAACACTCACAGGCCTTAGGATACAAAAATGTACTTCCTACTAAGTAGAACACACTACCCTAGATAGGCTAGAGAGCCAACTCCTCCACCTTGTCAGGCACAATCTAGGCAATCTGAAGCAATTTCACACTTATTTCTCCTACTTGAAAAGATCCAAATGTCTGCTTGGCCTTGATACTTTATCCTGTCCTTTTGAACACAGGCAACAGCGATACATACATGTGTGATCATGGTCTTCTACTTCATCATGACATGGGACAATACAACACATTTCTTTGTTAACAGTGATCTCCAAGATGCTGCTCTTTGTCTACAACTGAGTATTTTAACTATATTGACATTCCTAAAGTCCCCTGCTTCATCCATTTAGATCGAGTCCTACCAGTACATTTTCCTTCAGATGTATCCAGATGTTATCCACAAACACTCACTTTCCAATTAAATTATAAAGCCAAGGAAACAAGGCTAATTCAGGAGAACAGTTCCTGCCACTGACAGAGCTCCCAGCCCAGCTGGTGCTTTTTCTCTGGAGACAGAACCAAACTAAACAAACAGCCTCTGCAGAAATTCTCAGGCTGCTACTTGCTTTTTCTAAATACCAGACTAATGACAGCAACAAAATATACGGCCATTCAAGATTTTCTACACTATATAGTTATACACTCTAGGTTTTTGTAAATAAATTTTGATTAAGAAAAAAGACATCAAAATACATTTTACCTGGACATCATAAAGAGCTACAATGTTCTCATGCTGAAGTTCCTGTAAAACAAAATACTTGTATTATGGAAATGGGCTATTATTGTTATTATTACTTTAATTTGCTGATAATGCTGATTTCATGATAATCAAAGAGAATCTTTTCAAGACAATCTAATGGAATTTGGAGGAAATCTCAGCTATTTAGACAATATTTACAGGAATATAAATTAGGCAATATCTTCAGAGGTCATAAAAACATTTAGTTCCAGAACTTCATGTCTATGACTTGTTACAGAAAGTACTAGAGCACAAGATCCTTTAATGAGCACTGAAGACTGACCAGATTTAATTTTCTAGTCTTACACAATTTCTTGCTTAGTAAAGTAACCAACTACACTATGTTCAAGTCAACCTTACTTTCATCATATAAAGGAAATCAAACCCAATAACATCAAATGAAACAGGACAGCTCATGCAATTATTTGTAACTGCTCAAAAACCCATGTCTTTGCTAAGTACTTGCAGCACACTGACATACCAAACACTACAATTTTTGGTATATAATAAATATACTGTAACACATATATTGGTATATAGACTAGAGAGGTATCTCAAGGAGCTTGGAAACATGGAAAGAAAGCAGCACTAATTATTACTGCAAAGCTGTGTGAAATGAGATGTGAAGTTCAGAGAGCACAGAATGTTAAACGACCATCCAGGGAGATGTTTCCATAAAACAGCACTGAAAAAACCAAATGCTCTGTTATATTTCCTGTTAGAGCCACACTACATGTTTTAAACCAATTAGCTCAGCTCAGAAGCGGGCAGACTGCTTTAGGAATCAAATTCAGCATGCTGACTTCAGCTTTCAAGGCATCTTTGAGCAAAAAAAGGTGAAGAAAGATCAAAGCCTGATGTTTTACCCCGAGCTATGATTTGCCTGGGAGAGGGGCCACACTGGCCATCCTGAAGGACAGTTTTCCACACGTGCAATAAGCAAAGCACAGACACTGGTTCTACAACTATTTTCCACTTTTAACCACAAAAGTGCACCCTTAACCTGTTCCAAGACATTTCCAGAACTAAATACGTACATTTTTCTTTTTTTCTTTGTCTTTTCATTTCTGGATGACTAACAAAGAAACAAACAGCACAATAGCAATTACTGTGATACCACCCATGACCCGGAATGAACTAGGTCAGAAGTCTCTTTTCCTTTTCAAGCAAAGCAGCTTTAAAAATCACTGCAAATTAACATACCTTTAAGATTTTTATTTCTTTTCCAAGTAGGATTTGTGACTTCGACAAGTTCTTTTTGTTAATACTCTTTATGGCTACTTCCCAATCAGTTTTCTGGAAACAAACAAAAATAGTACTGTCAGTTTTATTTTTTTTTAACTTTATCCTCTAACAACTACCCGGTACAGCACTGGGAAAAAGTTGCAAGATCACCCCTCCTCTATCCACCAGTGATTTCTACATCACATGACACCATCAAGAACTATTTCATTCCACAATAGCTTAGACAGCTATTAAAATCCAGTTGCAGCTACACTGCATTTTAATGGATTCCAAAGCATTAAAAAACAAAACAAAAAAAAAACCCAACAAGTAATATCCCATTTCTTTCTTGGTAGTGGTGCTATGTATGTGCTTTTTAGTTCTCTCACAATGACTGAGTTACTTTAATTCTCCTTTAAGGACTTCCCATTTATAGCCTTTTTATGCTCTGCAGCTGAAAACTGCACAAAACCCGATCTGTTTTAAGCAAGCTTATATATTGCCTATTTATATAATATCCAAAAATAAGTGTTTATTTGTAAGCTGCAAGGATCTCCACTGGCCTTTAAAGTTTCTCTTTCCCTTCCACCCCCCCTATTCTTTTTAACCCCCAAATCACTGCGTTGTGCCTCTCCAAGATGTGAGCACTGCCCTAATCCTCCGAGACGATAAATCCGAAAAGGGCTCTTTTCTGGAAAGCAAAGCCCTTTCGGCACCAACACCAGAACAAACTCCCAAGCCATCAAGAAACCACAGCGCAACTACGAATATCCGGGGCGATTAGCAAGTCACGCCAGGAAACCAGACACCTCCGAATTTAAGGAATCCTCGGCCAATCCCAAAGGAGACGGTGTTCCCATGAGATCCCCCCGCTACCCAGCGAGATAAACACGACCCCTCCCGACAGACAAAGGGCTCAGCCTGCCCCGGCCGCGGGTCCGGGGCGAGCGCGGGGCTGTGCGGAGGCCGGGGCCGGGCACCCACCCCGGTCCACCCCGGTCGGGCACCCCGGTCCCCCGGCCCACCCCGGCCGGGCACCCACCCCGGTCCCCCGGCCCACCCCGGTCGGGCACCCCGGTCCC
>VWZF01000584.1:946887-978218 GCA_013396755.1 Sclerurus mexicanus | reverse complement strand
GCCGCAGCCCCGGCGGGAGGAGAGAAAGCAGTGAGGGCGCGGACGGGGTGTGTGTGGGAGGGTGGTCTTTCAGGCCGCCAGCGCCCCGCGGGGCTCCCGCCGGTCCGGCAGCGCCTCCGCAGCGACCCGCACCCGGCCAGCCCCGGCTGCCAGTGCCCGGAGCTGCGCGCCGCCCCGCCGCTTTTATAGGCCGCATTGCGCAGGCCCCGGCGCTCGGCTGCTTCCGCCGCAGGCCAAAGAGTGCCTCACCCCGGGTAACCCGGCGCTCCCTCCGCCACGGGCCCGTCCCGCCATGGCCCCCACGGGNCATGGCCCTGGTGGGGTCTGTCCCGCCATGGCCCTGGTGGGGTCTGTCCCGCCATGGCCCCCACGGGGTCTGTCCCGCCATGGCCCTGGTGGGGTCTGTCCCGCCATGGCCCTGGTGGGGTCTGTCCCGCCATGGCCCTCACGGACCTGTCCCACCATGGCCCTCACGGGTCCCATCCCGCCATGGCCCTCACAGGGTCTGTCCCGCCATGGCCTTCATGGGGTCAGCCTCACCATGGCCCTCATGGGGTCATCCTGCCAGGGGCCTCACGGTGCTCATCCCGCCATGGCCCTCACGGTGCTCATCCCGCCATGGCCTTCATGGGGCCCATCCCACTCATCCCCTCGGTCCCCACGGCCACCCAGGCCCCTGGAGCCACCCCTGCCCTCACGCCAGAGCCCAGGCAGGGCAGGCCAAACTCCAGCCCCACATGCTTGGCCAGCACTTCAACACCTGCTGTTTTTCACAGGAGCCCTCTCCTTGGCCGCTTCAGGCCCGCCCGCCAGGGAGGACAAAGCTGAGGGGCCGCCAGCAAAGGAGGAGCAGGGTAAGTTGCCCCAGGGGCCATCTGCCCTCAGCACAGAATGGGGCAGGGCAGGTGCTGGGTCAGTCACCCAGCAGGAATGGAGGTGTTGGATAATCCCTGGCTTCCAAGAACCTCCAGGATGCATGCTCTCAGCCCTGCTCCATCAGTGAGCAAGGCTCGATGTCAAACCTAAAACAAGGAGCTTCAGGGAATGGAGGCAGAAACGTGCAAAGTGCTGTAAGCCAAAGGCACTTAGAGTTGGTTGCTCTCTTTTATAAGGAGAACAACGCCTGGAATTTACAGCCTCTGCCTCCCAGCACCTTTAGATCAGCCTGGGGCTGTTTACAGCACGTACAAACATTTAAAAAAACACAACAAAAACAACTAGCCACTGCACTACAGTCACAAGGAGCCTTTGACCTTCACCTCCACGTTTACATAATTATGCTCCTTTCCTCTGTGTTCCATTCCTCACTGCTCTCTCTGCCTCCTCTCTGTCCGCGCTCTCCATCACACCAACTCCACATCCCAGTTTCAGGCTCCTTCAGGCCTCCCCAACATGCCCATCAGCCCCAGTCGATGCGCTGGGGTCACACAGGACAGAGCTCTGACCCCACAAGGCTGTGCTGTGCCCTCCCTCATGTGACACAGGCTCTGCTTTCCGTGTCACCAGATCAAAATAGAGACTGAGAGTTCTGCAGCTGGGCCTCTCCCCATTCTTCACTTATCTCCCTTCACTTTCTAGCACTCCAAACCAGGCACTACTGCAGCCATGTGCCATGTCAGACCCTCCACAGCTGAAGACTTCTCCAAAGACAGTGCACTTAGATTAAAAAAATATTCAGCAAGAGATTCTTAAGAGAATATTGACAGCTTTATGAAGGACATTTTAACCTTTAGATATCATATGTCTAAATCATAGTATCAGAGGAATCCTAAGAAACCTGTTTTGTGCCAAAGAGAACCTAAGCACTTTAAAACCCCTTCAGGCTGCATCCCCCCCTTTAATTGCTGAGGTTTTGAGTTCCCATCCAAAATCCATCCATGGCACTACAGAACACTGGGAAAACTAAATTGTCCAATAATTTCAACAGTTCAGAACGCCCCCGTGGAAGGAAGAAATGAGATGTAAAAATATTCCAAGTTAATAATAAATTAAGGTGTTGGTAGTAACAAACACTTTCTAGTATGCTTCACAGGGCCCCTTTAAACCAGGAAAAGCCCCCAAGCCTCCATGTGTTAAATATTCTGATTCAGAAAATAATTTCCCTGAGAACTGGCTGTTTGTTGTCATCCACCAATTCTCACTTCGGTATTAATCCCCTCAGCATCAGCATGTATCCTCACCCCAAAGTCAATGTCACCAGCTACATTTCAGAGAAGCTAAAAAAAAGATAAATTCATTCAGGAGATGCCTTTTGAACAGAGAAAGCCACAACAGGAATTTCTAAGCCACCCATTCCGCATCACACTTCCAAACCGAGACACATTTCCCTTCGGCAGCAGCACTGCCTGATGTCCTTTTGTCCTCATAACGGGGCTGGAGCCCTCGAGCAGGTTTGTTTCAGCACAGCAAGGACAAACAGCCAGGAGCGGCAGGGAGGTTTGACTGGAATAACTAAACACGCTGCACTGGGATCTGAGCAGGATCCGAAGGCTGAGCTCGCAAACAGCACTCCATGGAGGCTGCGGTATTTGCATGCGGATCACTCCCTCGAGCTGGGGCCTCGATTGGTGTCCGGGAGAGTCTCTAGCTATCAGTATCTCCAGCATCCAGCCTACAATAAACCCATCTACAAACAGCACCTCCACTTGCCTTTGCAGACAAAGCGGACTGAATTCACCCGCCCTTCCCCAAGGGAGCCTCCTCACTGGAGAGGTCGGGCCAGCGGTGCAGGATGAGCCTAGGGGCTCTGCTGCTCCTCCCTTCCCCAAGGAATACACAGGGATATTCAGCATTTAGCACTGGCAGTGGCAGTAGCCCTGCAGCACCGGGGGGGATGCAATGCTCTTATAAGCACGTGGCAGGACAATAAAACACCCAGCGTGCTCCAAAAGCACAGCTAGGCAGCGGGCACCAGTACCCTGTGTAATCGACCTTCAGAGGCACAGAGTACTGTGCCCTGAGTTTGGTAATTTTTAATATCATAGTCTGCAGGAGCTGCAGCCCCCTGACCAAGACCCCTGTCAACCTACAGCTCGGTGAGGACCACTGAGTTGGAGAGGCAGAGTGAAGAAAACAGAACAGCAGCACTAGAGATGGCTTTGTGGCTCTCGCCCATCTGCACCACATTGGTTCAGCCAATTAGTCCCTCAAGTGTGAGTCAAGCCTCTTGATCACAAGAGCAGCCCACCTAGGAAGGAATTAGCACCTTCCAGGTTGCTTCTCTGAGTGCAGAGAAGTACATTTTCATCTGGTAGCAGCTCACCAGAACACAGACATCACTGTCCTGAGTTTCCATAACACCTTTCATCACCAAAAGCACTAATGGTCTTCACAACAAGCCCTTTTCTGCCATACCACCAAAATGCAGCCTTGAGGTAGAAACATTATGTGAGCAGTGCCTAGGCTGACCCAAAAAAAAAACAGAAAGAAGGCTGCTTTTCCTACTTTTCATGCAGAACAATGAATGAAGATCATTTTCTTCCTATTCATTGAAAGATTTTTCTTGTCTCTCTCCCCAGGCTATAAACATGCACATGGAAATTAAATTACAGATCTGGGAAAATATTCAAAAGATCATCTGAGTTGAGCAGAAAAGGAACGTGTGCCTCTAAGGACCCAGAACCAGGGAACACATCATGCACACCACTTGCCAGCCCTCCTGCAGGGATAAACAGGACACACAGCCCCAAGAACAGTTTTCATAAGGATTCTAAGGTCTCACTTATCTAAATCAGCCTCCAAAGGCAGGAGTCTGGCACCATCCTGCTCACCTCAGCACTATCCCAAATGATCTACTTCACTCTAAGTGTTCTTATCATATTCCTTCTTTCCATCCTTCCATCTTACTCAGGAATTTATTAGACAGGTAAACCTTTCTCAGAGGACTGGCACACTTCCCAGTCCCTATAATCACTGTCCTCCCATTGGGGATTTGTAACAAAATTAATGGTGGCACCACAGCTTTTAAAGGAGAAAGTATCAGAGGGATCTGTGGGACAGTTTCTGGATATGCTTAAAAATATTCTTGTATTACCAGTGAAAAATAACGCCCTTGTGGTAATCAAACCTGTGTGGGATGCTTAAGAGTAACTCAGGAGGAACTGGACTAAAACACAGCAGAAGATTCCAAGGTTCCTTTCACACAGCATTGGAAAAGCTCAGCTCTTTCAGTAGGCCCTCTGTGAGTGCTGCTGTTCCCAGAAAAGCAATCAGAAACCTCCAGCCCACCTTCTAGATTTGTCCTTTTAACAAAAAGTAACGTCTTCCCCACTAATAACACCATCAACCCAAATCTGCATCTGCAGTTCTTGAAACTAGCTAATTAGAGCTCACATCCCCATGCCTCCTGCCAGAAAGGAGCCAGCTCCCAATGGAAGGGCAGTGGCTCTCCAGGCAGCAGACTGCAGAGCCAGCCCCGGGAAGGGCTGCATTCAAATAAAACTGGGAAGACTGTTACAGAATTGCTCGGGAATACAGCTGGAACGGGGCCAGCACTTAGTATGCATGAAGGCTGGTACTGTATGAATGATAAAAATAGTAGCAGATGCTTAGATAAGAAAATACGATTTGGTTTACATGCAAACCCATCACAGAGCGTGGTTCAAAAAAATCTATCTTCTATCAGATCAAAGAAAGATTAAGGCCAAGAGAGCTTATTTTGGTGTCAACTTAGTTGCAAGGCCCTCTCTTTCTTCAAGTGGTCTCACTTCCCTTTGGAAAAGCTTTCTGCTTCAGCGTTAGGAAGGCAGGTTTTAGTCAGGCTCTGTTTGGTGCCTGAAGGGATCATCTGAGACCCAAAGTCCTGTTCTGAGTTGTAGTAATCACTGAGTAACAACTGCAGTAGGAGGGCTATGGACAATGTTTTGACCTTCATACTAACTTGCTGAAACTAAATCTGCTTCTTAATAATTACACCTTGATTTTCACTGTTTCATAAGCATCCTGGAAATAAACAGTAAATTCAGGTCTATTCTCCTGGAAGCCTGAACTGATTTATAAAATGGCTCATAAGCAAGTTTACAAATATACAACTGACAGTGTGAATCCGTCTCACCAACGGGGCAAGTAAAGGCACTTGAGAAATTCCAGAAGGAGCCAACACTGTGCAATGGAAGTTTTGCCATTTACTGTGACAGTCCCAGCCCTGCTGTCAGCACGTATCCAGGGCAAGGGGCAAACACCACCCAAAATGCCTGCTCCATTCTTCCCCTTCCCCACCCTATCCTTCCTTCCCCCCGAGCCGGTGGTAGATGGGAAACGGACGCTCCCTCCCCTGCTCAGAGGCACAAGTGTCTCATTTCCCCATTTCCAAAAGCTGTTGAGACCTGAGAACTCAGAACAGCTCCAGCAGTCACTTGAAGTCCATGCATGCTGGACCCTAAACAGATGAGTGAAGGAGTTATCCGTTGTGAATGCAGAGGATCCACAGATAATGCTCAGCACAGCCCAGAGGGAAGTGGGCTGAGTGGAAAGGCAAAACCTTACTGAAGTAAGGAGAAGCCCCAAGACCTTATTCTCAGATCTCTGTCCCAGACAGGCAGCCGAACACAATTCTGCAGTGTAATGATGTGCTGAATTTTCCCATTTTTCTCTCTCTCTGCAGGTCACACAAGGACAACCCTTTCAGTTGCCACTAAAACCCTCTTCTCCACAGGATTCTTCACACAGCAAGAAAGGGCATGAGCCATCTCTGCCCTTCCCTTGCCCCTTTCAAGGCAGCAGGCTACTGCGAGGCTGAAATTCCAATAAAAAGCCGGTTGAGATGGAGGCAGATGAGATATCCCTGCTGTAATGTTCAGTGGCAATCATCCTGCAAAGCACAGCTCTTAATAAGAATTAGAATTTCCTTAAATAAATATAAGGAAAGTGTCCATGAGGAAGAGCAGCCAACAGGAATAGGGCGTTGTGTTCGGGTCAGCCATCGTTGTCCATCCCCGTGGAGATCTCCCAGGCACACTGTGCCAAGGACAGGACCAGCAGCTTCGTGTCTCTGTTCCTATCGACGCCATCTGCAAATGCAAAGAGCTGCTTTGTCCCTGTGGTCAAGCACCAGTGCTGTCCAGTAGGACCAGTGTGGCCCAGCAGGCACCACATGAGAGCAGCACAGTGGGGCACGGGTTCACCAGCCATGGTCAAATGGCAACCAGCTCACAGGAATTTGTGTGTCTGCATAACTGGGAGAGGGAGGAAGGTGAGAAATGAAGGTCTGACCAACTGTTTTTTCCCCTCTACAGGAGCCAAAACATCTGGATCAAATTTCACCCTGACTCTCAGCTGGGGGAACTCTGCTTTCTAGTCATCTCCCAGAGGACAGCAACAGTTCCTGCCCTGAGGGACGTCAGGTCACCAAGCCAGAATCTGACCCAGCGCTGTGCTCTCTGCAAGGAGAGATCACCCTCTGTGGAGAGACGACAGGTTACTTACATCCGCAGACACTTGTCCTTCCCTCCGCTCGCTACCCTCTGTCCATCCGGGCTCCAATCCGTTGCATACACCTGGTGTTACCAAAAAGATAGTTATCTCTGCTGGGAGAAGGAGTCATTCCTGCCTCTGGACCTTGGCTTGACCAGACACCTCACCTCATCCGCATGGCCAGGAAGATCGATGGCCAGTTTCTTCGTCTTGGCATCCCAGACCTTCAGGGTGCTGTCGCTGCTCCCGCTCACCAGCAAGCGGCTGTCAGCTGACCAGGCGATCTGGTACACGGCCGAGACGTGCCCTCGCAGCGACGTCAGGTACCTGGGGCAGAGGAGAAGCTGTTAGAGCAGCAGGCTTTGTTCCAAACCTAGTCTTCGTGTTTCTTCTCCACCTGTGTGCGAGCCAGCACAGTCACAAGATGCCCAGCACACCCCAAGGCAGTCAACTGCTAGACAGAGTCCGTAAGTTGCCCTGTCCATCCAAAAACCCTCCCCAAGTGGGCTCAGAACCTTCTAGAGGATGACTCTTCATCTCACCTCCTCTGCCAAGAAACTCTTATCCAGCAGGCAACAGTACAGCCTTACTGCACAGATGTGTCCTTTCCTCTGGCTGAGCAGCCTGGATTTAGAAGGACCTTTAAAATTACTGACATGAAAGCCAAGCTCATGAGCATAAAGCTGGTTTGCAGGGAAGGACTGCTGCCCCTGAGAGCTCACCAGTACTCCAGCTGAAGGTTAAAAGCTGGATTACCAGAGCATCCAAACACCAACAGCACCACTTGTAACTACAAGAATTTGCATGATCCAGAACAAGCTGTTCTCTGGCACAGGAACTGTTTAAAGTGGGTCAGCCTACAGTGCCCAACACACACATCTTCAGGAGATCAGCCGAGTGGAACATCCCATCCCACCACAGCTGCGCCTGCCCCCGCAGCAGACTGTGTGTGCCACACAGGTGCCAGGCAGTGCTGTGGCTGGGTGGCAGTGGGACTGCACACACAGCCCCGCACAGAACCCCTGACACAAGAAGGGCCAGACAAGGGACTTGCAAAGGTAGAAAAAGACAGAGGCAGCAGACTGACTTTGCCTGAGTTCAGATGCTGAACACACCAGGGAGCTGCTGGCAGTAACACTGGAGCCCACCCCTGCAGGACCTGTGCAGACCCCATACTAGCACCACCTCTGCAACAGAACAAACCAACTCACTTTCCTGTCCTCCCATCCCAGAGCTTTATGGACTTGTCAAAGGAGGCACTAGCTATTATTCGGGTGTCTGGTGAGAAGAGGACTTGGTTAATCAATGCCTGGTGGCCTGTCATTCTCTCCAGTGGCTTCTTGTCTTCTGCTGGTCTCCAGAGAAACAGCGTGAAATCATCTGACCCCGAGACGAGCCTTTCTGGTTCCTGGCCCTGAGAAAGGGATGAAAGAGCCCAAGTCTTGCATGAGCCAGGTATGGAGAGCTTGGAAGCACACCAGTGTTGGGGTCCACAGCCAACTGTGCATGTTTACTGTTTCCACCAGTGTTTGAAATGACAGCAGGGACAAAAGGGACTCACCCGGACTTGGTTGTATCTCTGCTGAGCCTTGTCCTTTAGTTCTGCCACTGAGAAAGGGAAAAGGAGAGTAGAAGAGAGATTTGCAATCCTGTGATGCCAATTGCAATCCTGGCTCCTCAGGCCAAGCAGACACATTTGTGACTTTTCACCCACTTTCTCTTTGCCAAGGGCAATTTGGGAGCAAGAGCCCTTGAAAACAGAGTGGCCTTCCCATCCCCCAGACTGCTGAACCCTGGCATGGGCAAGGAAGATCACGGCCATCAGCGCATGACTGACACTAACACAGGGCCTGCTCCCAGCTCTCAAGATTTCTTTGGCTCATGGCAACATCAGGTTTATCCTTTATCCTCTCTGCTGCCTCCCCCAGCCTACAAAAGGGTGCTGCACTTACAGGAGCCGCTGACATCCTGTGGGTTGATGGTGGCTTCAGCTGGTTCAAAAGCTCCAGTGCGGAGAACGTAGTCGGTGCTCAGGGCCATGGTGTTCACCCAGTGAGCGTGGCCCTGCAGGGTGCGGCACAGCACGCCCTGGGAACACAACCACCCCTTAGAGGGGCAGGGCAGCACAGAGCCAGGCTGCCCAGGACCCACCAGACCCTGCAATGCCAAACTTTCCAAACCCTCTTGCCCAAGCCATGGGCAGGATTGCAGCCAGGCTAAGCAGGGAAGAAATGACACTGTTGAGCTTCAGGAATCAGTTTTCCACAGGACCTTGCATGACACCCACCAGAACGGGTTGCTCCAGGAATGTTTCCAGCTTTTAGCCCCACTTAATGCTCTTAGGGATGAAAACGTTGCACAATAGCTACCCCTTCCAAATGGTGTCAAGCAACAGGTTTTGACAGACCAAGGAGATACAGCACCTGCTCTGCAGCTCTGTTTTCCAGGGCATAAGCTGTGCCAGGAAGAGCAGACAAAGGTACCACATGGTGTGTCCAGCCCCCTTTGCCAGCGGCCTCAGGGCTGCTGCCTCACTTACATCCTGGCTCCTCCAGACTTTGATGGTCCTGTCCTGAGAGGAGGAGTAGAGCAAGCCATCGCCTCCCCACTTCACACACGTCACCGACTGCGTGTGGCTCGTGAGGATTTTGTCACACCTGCCCATCAGCGTGTCCCAGATGCGGATGCTGCCGTCCTTGGAGGCACTTGCCAGGTAGCGACACTCCGGGTTTCTGGGCAGAAAGAAGATCAAATCCATTTGTGCAGCCTGCACAGGTCCTACACCAAGGTCTTTCCCCACCAGTGCTATTCAAGGGTACAGAAGTCAATAAAATACAACCTTCTCTTTTGGCTTAAGATCAGAAAGAGGCTGGGCAAGGGGAAAACAACACTGACCTATAGAGAACAAGATTCCACAAGGCAGGGGAGAGGCAGACAAATGTTTCCTCCAAGCCAACTTCTGGGCTGCACACTGGAGGATCAATCCAGGGTAAACCTGGCATCCGAGCCCTTGACAATGACCTTGTTTGCACAGGGCACAGCTTTAACCAGCAGGCTAACAAGGGCACCACAAACTGGCACCTTCCTGGGCACTGGCTGGGGAGAGCCCTGGGCAGGGGATCAGCCTTACACAGGCAGCACAGACCAGTGGCACTGGGAATGCACTGGATGCTCCCCTGCCTGTGCCATGCTTATCTCCAGCCTGTGGACAGAATGCTCCTGTGCTGGCAGGACTGAAAGAAGCCATGTCCATCCACGTGGCTCAGGGGACAAATTTAACACATCTGGAAGTAACTGTCCACCACCCAGCAAGAACAGGGGAGCCACAACCCTCTGTCCTTTGCACAACACCTCCATCACTCAGCATGGTGGCACCAGCAGTGAGGAAGAAGAACACAGCCCCTCCTGTTGCACTGGAACTGGATGGAGAAGAGAGAAATGCAGCCCTGGCGGGGCTGTGCCTCTGTTGTCCATTCCTCATCCTCTACAAACATTTTTTGCTAATCCAGTTAATTGTTTGCAAATAGTTTGAGCTTCCTATGAACAAATTCAATTTGCATGGCTCTGCACTGAAGGGACCCTTTTTCTTTCTTTTTTATTTCTGTGTCTTGAACTGTTGGTTACAACTGCCCCCCTCCACCCACCTCTCCCAGAGGAAGCTTTAGCTGAGAGAAGGGATAAGGGGATTGCAGTTAATCATCCCCATAATAAACAAACAGGACAACAGAGGCCAGCAGGATCAGGAGAGCAGAAGGGAGTGCTCTGCAGAGCCTGCACTTGGGGACCACCAGACTTCCCTGCTCCCAGCTCAGCACACCACAGAGGAGCACACCAAATGTTTGTCCAGCACCCTGAAAACAGTGCTTTCCACAGGCAGGTATGTCTTTTGCACCGGGGAAAAGAGGCACAGGCTGGCAGTGACTTCAGTGGCTGGGGCTCCTGGCTCCCAGCTGGACATACTTTTCCCAGCCCACCTTGGGAGCCGTTCTCCTGCACACGCTTTTTCCCGTAACGGGAGAAAGGCCAACGGGAGCAATGCCCTTCGGGTCAGGCTGCTCTTTTCCATACGAGTCAAGGGGAAGAAGGGCTGGGCTGGCCCTTCACTTACATGTGGAGCGGTTCCCAGCACAGACATGTGATCCATTTGGAGTGGCCAGAGAGCACCCGGCCGATCTGGCTGCCGGTGGCTGGGTCCCAGAGAAATATCTGTCCAAGAGAGGAAGCAAGAGGGTCACGTCAGGCCACAGACATCATGTGAATCCCAGGGACGTCTGAGCTCCATTTAGAAAGCATAGGTGTCCTTGGTGTCGCATTTACACTGGCAGACACAGGGAGCAGCAAGGGAAGGGGGCTGGATGCCTTTCCAGATCCCTGGAGCCATCAGCTGACATCCAAAAGAATGAGAGCTGATTGCCCTCCTCTCTGCCTGCAGTGCTGCTGCTACAAATTATCTGACTCAACTCAAAACCCATACAGGTCCCCAAAAAGCCGCCCCATGCCGCCAGAGACTTAGTGAGTGTTTGCAGAGCACGATGAAAGCCACAGCACACTAAATGCTGCTTATTATCAGATTCTGTGGGTGGGACACATGCTGGTTTTCTCTTGTTGATTCTCTCTCTACATAAATGTTCATCTAAAGAGCCAAGGCATTAGTCATCTCCTACTTGAGAACCTGGGAAAGTAGGGAAAGAGAGGACGAGCAGCTCCCTGGGTTTGATTAAAGCCAGACCAACACCAAACCATGCAGGAACTACCCTGGCCCTGTGACTCCTTGATGCTGGAATCACAGTCTTGGCAGCTCCATGGCTGCTCTTGTTGCTCCCAAATTGTCTGAAGGACAGAGTGAGCCACTGCCCCTCTGCAGCTCAGCAAGATTCTGATTCCCACTTAACCGAGTGCTCCTGCTTCCCCAGGCATTTCTGCACCTTAAGCGCACATTTTGCCCCACAGCTGGGGCAGAGTCCCCTTTAAACTCCTGTAGGAGGGAATCTGGCTGTGTCTGTGTGGGAACACTGAAAACAGGCTGCTGCTGCGTGTCTGGGTCAGGCTAAGAGCAGCCCTGCTTGGCTGGGCCATACCCATTCTCAGTCCAGACACCTCCCTCGTGATGGAGACGCCTGCCAAGGACCACATCTAGAGCCTGGACTCCTTCCTGCATGTAGGGAAAAGCATGACAGCAGGACTAGGCAGCAAGTGGTCCACAAGGTGACAAAGCCAGAGCTCTGCCTGGCAGAAGAGTCTGGAGACACTACTCTGGGGAAGAGGAACAGGCCAGAAAAAACAAGCTTTTGCTCCTAAGCCCCCACAGGTTTTCACCAGGTTTTGTTTCAGTCCAGAATGGGGCTGCAGAGGGTCTCCAAGCTCGCACAGACCCTCCCAGCCCCACACAGAGGGAGCCAACACGTACCTGGCCGTTCTTGCAGCCCGAGGCCAGTTTCTTTCCGTCTGGTGACCAGGCGATGCTGAGCACCCAGTGCCGGTGACCTGGCAGAGAGAGCACAAGTGGGCATGAGTGGAGAGCTTTGACTATCCCTAGTGTCTCAGCAGGAAGCCACTCCAAGGAAGGACAAGATGGGGTGAAGCCTTTGTGCTCCTCCTGGCCAGCACCTCTTCTTCCACTTTGTCAAAAAGAGCCAGTCCCTCGCCAAGCTGTGGTTGGTTCCAGGCTACAGAGCTGAGGCAGCACCAGGCTCTGCTGGTCCCCCAGGCAGGCAGGGGGTCCATGAGGCAGGGGGTCAGGAGCTGCCCTCCTGGGACACCCTGTACCCACCTTTGGCTGTGAACTGCGGTGTCTCCGTGCTGAGATCCCAGAAGCGGACAGTGGTGTCTCCAGAGCCGCTCGCCAGGTACCTGGGAGAGGATGAAGAGCCCGGCTCAGCATGGTGTCACAGGAGCTGGGGACAACAGCAGCTGCTGCCTCAGCCCAAGCTCTCCAGCTGCATCCAGGCCCTCGTACTTTCCAGTGGGGCTGAAGGCCACGGAGATGACGGCCTCGGTGTGCCCCTCGAGGGAGCTGGTGCAGCGTGTCACCGCCCGCACCCGGAACACCGCCTGCGGCTGGTAGATGATGTCCAGCACCTTCTCTGTCTCCACGCTCTGCCCGGCCAGGGTCTTCTCCAGCGACGCCACAATCTCGGCATCGTGGACGAAGAAGGCCAGAGGCACCGGCTCATCCTGGAGGAGAAAGGGCAGGTGAGGCGGAGAGGGGCGGCCCCGGTCGGGCTCGGGGGCGCCGGGGGAATGGTCGGGAGGGGTCTCACCTTCTGCAGGAGGGCGTTGCAGACCAGCTGCAGCTTGTCCGGGGTGATGGTGACCGGGACGTCGAAGGGGGAGCCCAGGGACTCCCCTGCCTCATCCCGAAACTGGATCAGGAGCCGCTGCACATCCTCATCTGGCGACATGGTCTGCGGGACACTGGGCTCAGAGCCGGGAATGCCGCCGGGCAGCGCGGACAGCCCCCCAGCCGGGCAACGATACCCGCGTGGGGGAGAAGGAGCCGCTATGGGGGAACCCGGCGTGGGCCCCGGGGGAGGGAGAAACACCCCGCGCGGGATGGGGTCGGCAGGAACCCACGGGGGAACCCCAGAGCGCCCCGGCATCCCCAGCCCTCCAGCATTCCACGTNCCGGCGGTGTGCGCGGAGCGGCGCGGGGGCCGCGGGTTCGAGGCTGCCCCGGGGCAGGTGCCGAGGGGCCGCACCGGGCACGGGGCATCGCTGCTCCAAAACATACCCCATGGGCTCACAGCCACCCCAGGCAGCACGGCGGCTTAAGGAAACACAGCCTCGAGCGCCTAAACACACTCCCTGGTTAGCCTGGATCCTGCCCCAGTGGGAAACTGAGTCAGCGCTGCACCAGGAACAGGGGAGGGGTTAAATTCCCACACAGAAGGGCGTTCAGGCATGTATAGCTCAATACAACACTCTTCTACCCCTCTTCCAGCCCAAATTCTCACATGTCCTGTGATACCTGATTTAGCACGTAATATAAATTAATCTTATTTCATCACACTGCCATTAACACAATCTATTAAAGAACATGGCCAAAAGTGCCAAGGACAAACCATTCAGGGAAATGTTTCTTTTATAAACCCCTAAAACTCAAACCAAAAAAAGCCCCATGTAACTTCAACTCCCACGAAAACAAAAAAATGACACAAATTTTAATATTTATATATTTTAAATCAAAACACAATTAAATATAGTATGTTTTAAGTACATGAATGCCTGGGTATGAGAGAAATAAGAGGTGGTACATAGTACCAAAAACCTGTACACAGCCTTTTTTTGCTTTTTCATCAACAATACAGTGTGTCTCTCTACAATCAAATATTGCAACAGAATAACACTTGCTAGTCAATCAAGATATTCTGAACATTGGAAATGATTTGAGTTCTTCACATAGTGATTTCTTTGCACAAGTGTGAGGAGAAAAGCAATCATCAGAGTTAAAAAAAAAGACCCCAAAAAAAGTGTTGTATACTAAATAGGCAGCAGTAACTAATGGTGAGACACTGAGTACTTCTGAAACCCTGCAAAAATCAATTCGCTGGGAGAGGTGCTGTGTAACGTGGTAAGTGTTGACAGTGTCAGGAGGAAGGCCAGAGGTCATTAAAAATCGTTTTTCTTTGTAAACCAAACACCTGGAATTAGATACTGTGTTGGTTGGAGGACAAGAAGCTGGGGAGAATGGCAGCAATTACCTTTTTTCCTTGCTAATGGGAAGGAGAGGACAGTAAATGGAGCAGTTACAGGGTCCAACCTGCTGGGAGCTGTGGCTTGGGAGCAAAGGGCTGCCCAGGTGTGAGAGCAGAGTCTGCTCCGTGGGGGAAGCTGGGGACCTGTGTGTGCAGGTGCATGAGCTCGACAAGGAGGAGTTGCACTGTCAGGCTTCACTCCTGATCCTTCTACACTGCCTCCAAAGTTAATGTAGTTATGAAGTAAAATACACTTATCTTACACTTGAATACTCATCTATTTCAAGTAACGGAAAATAAAACATAAGAACTTTCTAGGTCATTCACTGCCATGAATTCACCCTTCCAGGTTAGCTTCTCCAGTGGCCAATGGCAGGGATGTGCCCCAAGGCCTTTCCAATTCTGTGTTTAAAATTACAAGTAGTAGAACTAGAAACTACAGCAAAAACCTTCCCCTCTGCTGTGGCCTGTGCTCCATTCCAGACATTTTGCTTAAAAGTCTTTTTGAGACAGGGTCAAGTATTTGTGAAGTCGATCACAGTTTCTCAGTGACACATTTGTAAACTGCATCTTCATCTCTAAAAACCATCATTACTATGAATGCCACAAACAACAGGAAAAAGTGTTTCTTCACACTCTACGGTGGAGGTACAGGATTGCTTCTTTTTCATTCTTCCTTATAAATGAGGGAGATCTCGGCGGTTGGAGTAACAGTGCTTTGTTTTTATTGGCTGTGTTAAAGAATCCACCAAAAGGGAAAGTTCACTCATTCTCAAAGCAGAAAACCAGATTTCCTGTTCTGGAGTTTCTAAAATCATAGCTGGAAAAGGAAAACCAGGGTTAGAGAACATTTGACCATAAAACATACCAATGCTCACTAGAAAGACATTTTGTGTTTAAAAATGTTGAAGCCAGGTACATTTGAGTTTGGGAGAGAAAAGAAACCAAACCTAATCCGAACACACTTAACATTTTGATTACTTGCATAATTGAATCCAGAGCATCTGCAGCCACTTGATATTTCTAAATACTGTGCTGAGCGACCTTTTCATCTAAACAGGCTGGAATTGTATCATTCACAGCCAAGCTATTAAGTGAAGTCATTATACAGATCATTTAAATGTAACTGCTCTATTAGAAAAGAAACAGTCACATAGTGAAATTATGGATCCACCCATTTGGGTCTAATAACTAAATTACCTTGAGTAACTAAACATAATGCAAGTTAAGTTTTAGGAGGTCAGAAGTAACTTGATAACCTGCTTTCATCAATATTTCACAAAACTGAACTGCTGCATCAGAACTGGGTGTTTTTAAGCAGGGAGCATATGGGCTGTACAACCCCACAGTCACTAAACACCAGGACACAATACCAAACCTCCAGCCCATGGATGGGGCTACAGTGTCTTTTTGAAGTCCAGAGACTCATGGAAATGAGTGTACCTGATGAGACAAACTCCCAGCTGCTGGGTCTTACTGATGCTTTAGGCAGATGTACCAGCACTGATTAACAAGAAACAGTAAGTGTGAACTTAAATAAGGAATTACAGTATTGATCCTGCAACACAAATCACCCTTTTAACTAATAAGGCAGTTTGTAAAGACTCCAACTAGGACCAGCTTAATGCCTGCAGAGGAGAACCACCACAGGCATCTGTTAAGAAATTCCTACATCATACGTAGGCCGAAACACTTCCAACCTTTGCTTCTTCGTATCACGCTATGCCAGTTTGAACATTTCCCAGCGTGGGTTTCAGAGGCACGAGGAAGGCAAGTGAGAGCTTTGCTCCTCCCACAGCCTGGCCTGAGCCAGATGAAGACAGGCAGCCTTTCCACCCCCCTACCTTCGTAACCTTCTCCGAAGGCTGTTCACATTGCGCCTGCTGCATGACGTCATTGACTATCATCTTTGCTATCCTCCAAGCCATCTCCTCTTGAGCCTGCCAGAGAAAAAACAGCCCAAAACACAGATAGCTTCAGGTTCTTGAAATAAGAACAAAGTGCTTCCGGCATAATGCACACACTCAGCCTTGGAGTCATGGTCAACCTTCATAACTCGGTGACCTGTACACGTGTCCTCCCTCAACAGAAATGCACCTGGTTTCTAAGTACTGTGTTAACTTCAATTATGATATTTAGGGCTTGATGCAATTTCCAAGAGAGTTAGTGAAGTTTTTAGATTTATCTGCTGGGGATTTGTCCAAGCCCCTCTGAGGGGGAAAAATGCAGCCTGTAATCAACGTACAGTGGTCATTTTACAGTAAAAAAGAAACAACAGCACCTCCACTCCTAGCTGACCTTTAAAGTCCCTTTCAACATTGACCATTCTATGATTCCGTGATTCTATGTAACACCACAGTAAGAAAAATCCTGACTGCAAGCACACAATCATTATATTAATTAAACCAGCAAGCACTGGCAAAGATCAAACTAGTTTCACACATACATGCAATCAAATTATATTTAGCACAGTCTCACAGTTCTTGCTGGTGCAACAAAAAGATACTGGGAGAAACAGCCAGGATTAAGGACTTCAATGCTTTATTTTCCTTATCTACACTAGAAAGTAAGTTACAAGGACAACATGAAAGAGGACACACCTCATCTGTGTTTCCTTGAACCCATTTCTTCATTGCTTGTGAAAACATGGACCCTGGTTGAGATAAAAACAGCAAGCAAGGTATGTTAGCAGACTGTGGCACACACCCCTCTCAAAGCTCATTCCTGTCGCCCCTCTGAAGGGTTTGCACTGCTGGCATTTGAGGGCACAGAGGAGTGGCATGAAAGACAAGGGACTGTGTAGGAGCCACGGTTCATCACCACTGAGCCCAACCATTCGCCTTTACCGGAGCTGAAAGCAGCACTAACAGCAGGTCCCACGCTGGGTGGGAAGCATGTGGAGAGCTGCAGTTCTGTTTCATCTCCAGACCAAATCTTTGAAGGTTTGATCATCAGCTCAGCTGCTAGCAGCTTCCATCCCTGCCAGGCTCCACTGACAGCTCTGACTCCCACAGCCTGCTCATACTCCCCGGAGTCCAGCTGGACCAGAAAAGCAGAATTTGGACAGGAAATTGGGCTAGAGATGGATTCTTCAGTATAGGACAATCCCCTAAGCATCTCTACTGGGCTTAAAACAGATCTGGAAGGAGTCAAGAATCTTGTTTCTCTTGACTGCAGCAGGCAAGAGAGCAGCTCTGCAGATGTTTACAGGAATGGAGAGAAAGAAGGCAAACCTTTTGATTTTTTCACATCAGGCTCTGGTTCAGATTCTCTGATGAACTGTCCCAGGTCACTGACACGTCCAAATGTCATCTTCCTGAGGAGAGGAGGAGTAAAAGAACCATATGGGTTATCAAGACAGCTTCGGCATTATGGAAAGCTACCAGTCAGGAAAACAAAAAGGCCACCACAGTAAAGACTCCAGGGTCAGGAGACTGACATTTTACCCATCCCCATCTCTTCCACCTAAAAGACTGATAGCCTGGGAAAAACATCCTGCTTTTCTCATGTATCTGAATTTGAAGAGTATCTTAAAAGTTCTTCTAGAAACTAGAAGCAGGCAAATGCTTCAGTGACTCAGTCATGGAGCACCAGCAGGCAGTGCTGGCCAGTGCTCTGCACTGTCACAAAAACACATCATTAGGGAGAACCAGTTTACAGGACCTAAAAGGACAGGAGACTGGTGTGCAATAGAAAAGCCAGGCAGCTACAGAAACAACTCCTGTAGGAGATCCACAGGGTGGGAGAGCTTTATAACGAAGAGCAACTTCGGGAACAGAAGAACAGCTGTACAATCTGCTAAAGAAATAAAGTATAAGCCCTTCTCTTCCTTGGGGGTAGGGAGAAATAAACTTCCTTTTGCCCATTACAATATCAAAGGTGCCTGAGCTTACTCTTCTGTTCCAACCCCAAACAGGAACTACTTGGCTGTATTTGAGGATCAAAGAGGAATAATAACTAGAACAAAGAAAAATCAATTGGAAATACTTTTCTGGCTGCCATTCTGGTCAGAGGAACATCCACTATTAGTGTTAAATTACACTTTTGAAATAAATGTAGTTTCAAATATAAAGACATGGAGTAACATCTTCTCTTTAGGACCACTCTCCATGCAGGAGAACATGGCAAATATGAAACAGAGGTGGAACATGTAACCAGAAAGGATGAGATACACTGAAATGAACCTTACCCTGCATATGTTCGTTGATATAAGGATTCTGGATCCAGACTTGCAGCATCTACAATTATTGCTTCATCAAAATTTTTCAGGATTTTAACATTAGCCTTTTTGACATTGGACTACAAATAAAAATTCTAAGTATTAGTGCCCAATGCAGACAACTCACAGCTTCTTAACAAAACTAAGATTTTTGTGCTTTTAACACTTAGATAGACCTCCATCAAGTCTCTAAACAAGCATAAAATTAGAAAGCATCCACTCAGCCACAAATTCCTACCTCAGTATGACATTGTTTTTAAACAGAGGATGATAAAGTTCTATGCCCAGAGCCAAGGACACGCTGCACAGGTCAGCACACACGTGTGTCAGGGCTGCTGCCTGAGCTCCATCGGCTCAACAGGTCTGTGTGTGCACACAGACTGTTCCTTCTGAGTCTGTAACACTGAGCCACCTCCAAAGCTGCAGCAGCAGCTGAGCTCATCCCTCTCATGCACTTGGTAAGCAATTCCCAAACACAGATGCCTCCCCCCATGCACAGAGAACAAACTTTATTTTCTGGCCTGGAGTATTTATATAAGACTCTGAAAAGAGCCAAGGAAACATCAGGGAAACAGCAGGGAAAGCAGGAACACATGGCGATCCATTATCACCTCAGCACAGAACAGAAACACGGATGGCAGCTGCCTTGCAACCTCCTTTCCTGCTGCTCTGCCTAAGTGCTGCTCCCTATGCAAAAATATGCAGACACACAGAGCTGCTCCTGTTCAGACAAGCAGGAGAGCACACCACAGAATGCAGCACTTCAAACTGCCCAGCCCATCACCAGCAGTTCCTCCTGCTCAGATATCAAGCAGCAGGATATTCCAAGAACACAGGTTTTATTCCCCAGTTTGAAACTAGGGGAGAAATATTCCCTCCTTGCAAACTAGGAGGTTTAAAAATACTACAAGTAGGTAGTCCGGCTTCCAAGTTGCTGGAAACCCAGAACATCACTAACATTGGTCTGCACAGTGGGTCTGAAGCCCAGGGTAGCCTTGCAGCCTCCAGTGAAAGCTCTCACTCAGCTCTTGTGTTCTCAGCTGGGCTTGCAGCTCAGAAGCTGCCCTGGTTACAGGTAAACGCAGAATCTGCTCATCCTCTCTTTTCTCACATCTCAATTAAGCAAAGCTAGAAGTCTTGGAACAGACAACTACTGGTTAAAAGCACAACTCTGGCATTACCGGGGATCTTTCAGAGTGTAACAACCCAATCTCTGTTGAGACAAAGGTTATTTCTACTAAAAAGGGTTTTTAAATGTTATGGCACTATGAAACAGTGTTCAGTCATATTAACAACTTAATAAAAATGTAACTTTGATGCAGAGAACTAAGAGCAGCAAAGGTTTTGTGTACAACAAATACCACAGATACTCTTCCTGCCAATACCTGACAGAACTTAGCAGCCGGTAGATTAAACACATCCTAATGTAACAGGCTTTAAATGAAAGTGCAATGGGAAGCTTCAAATCAAAAGTGTATGAACTTGGACATTGACACAGAAAAGCTACTGAAGCATTTGCTGTAAAAGAATCAAAGTAAGAAATCCATACCTGGGAGGCAGAGCCATCCGGGGCCCCTATGGAATCACTGTCAGGAGAGCTGCCAGGGCCATGAATACTCAGTGCAATGTTCCCTCCTGGGAATTCATCTCCTCGTACTGAATGGATGAGATCATTCAAGTATTTGTAGTAAAGGTTGCTGGACAAGAAACCAGGCAAAAAAACCTGAGAGACAGAAGGAGTCCTCTTTAATGAAGGCCTACACAAACATCTCAGTCCTGGGGTAGATGGAACACAAATACAAGTGTCCACACAGGGAATTATTCCAGGCTAGCAACTGCATTGCTTTAAATTTTAATCTCACTGCAAAGTGAACCCAACTGCCTATTAACCAAATCCTCCAGTAAATGAAGTTCAGATTTTTTTTCCCCCTCTACAAACTTAAGCCTGACAGCCCACCAGCTCACATTTTGCTATGCTGTTCAAAACCATCTACAGCTCCAGAATCAAATCATTCATTTCTAGTGTCTGGGTATCCCGGAGCTACATTATCAGCCACACCACTGGTATCAGACTTGCAAACAACTCCTACTAGGAGGAAGGAAAAATTTCTAAGGATATAAAATAAGCTGTTGATAGCAATTCACATGGGAGGAAGTTCTGTTACTTCCATTAAACTGCAGTAATTACCCAAGACAAACATTTCACAGAGCATTAACAGCAGCCAGTGGGTGGTATCTTCAAATCAGGCTGGGGAAAATAGTCTAGGAAATTTTACTGAAGCTGTTCTATTATCCAGGGAAACAGGAAGTCAGTATAAGAACAGGACCAATGAGGGATGCTGAAGGGGACACCTGACGCAGTGCAGAACCTCTATATCCCCTTTCCCCCTGCCAAACCCGCGGTGAGGGAGGGGCCTCACCGTCTCCATGGTGGTCCACGCCTGCCGTAAGGGAGTGGTGAAGCAGTTGGGGAGAGGCCCCCCCTCCCTGCAGATGTTGGACTCGATCTCTAACCTCACCGAGTCGTCAAAGCCCAGGGGGTGTGTGGCTTGGAGGGAGAAGTACCTGGGCAGGGCAAGAAAACAACACAAAAGGGTTTGCAAGCTTGGCAGGTGGGCAGTGCCCACCTGTCCCCCAGGCCCACTAGGGACACTCCAGAAACCTGCACGCTCCTGGTCCCCAGTGCCCACAGGTGAGAACCCCCCACTGTCTGAGACAGACAGACAGTGAGAGCCCTGCCCTGGAGACACAGGAGGTGAAGGCAGCAGAGCATCATGTGCTCACTGATGAGCTGAATGTGACACAGCTTCCAGCAGGAGGCTGCAATGGAGCAGGAAACACCCAGAACTCCAAAGCAGTGTTTGCTCTGCTGCTCAGATCGTTGAAAACCGAGTTTAGGGATGGGTGTGATGACCCTCAGAGTGAATGGTTTGCTTCCTCTCCAATTGTTATTTCCTCCTCGGGTAATAACCCAAGAAGCCTGTGGTGAGGAGTCACACTGAAGTTTAAGAACAAGCTTTCCCTTACTTGTCATATAAAATCATGGCATCGTTCTGTGCTTCTTGCCCGTCGTACTGGCCTTTTTTGGCAGCAAGTTGAGACTGGAAGTTATCTGCTGCCAACCAGAACTGCAATACATTAACTGCATCTTCCTTCTCCATGTACTGGAAGGGAAATCATAAAAAGAGGAGAAATTAAATAGATTTTAGCAGGAAACTTTTAAAAAGCATAGACAAACCTCCGTCTTCCCATTTAAAACAAGAAACATAGTCCATATACTAGTGATGCAAAATTGTCACTAGGACACAAATATTGTGAATTTTTCTGTTGCAGACAGATTTAGTCTATTTTTTTTTTTAAAAGAGAAATCTTTTGATACTTCAGTTCTGTATTGATTTTCATAAGTAGTTTCTAAAAAACACCCTATTTATTTGTCTCATACTAAAGACAGGGAACACCATTTTCATGCTACACTTGGTTTACATTGAACTCAGCATTTTGTCTCAGCTCCCCCACGTGCTGTTTCAAACCACATCAGCTTGTCAGACTGTCAGGACAAGTATTTCAAGAGCTGATTCCCTAAAGGTGCAGGACCCTGAAGCTGTGAAATCACACATTTAACCTATCACATCCCAACCTGGTGTCCTCTCTGCATAACACTGGTGAATGATTTGTTATCTCTAATAACACTTAAGGCTTTCAAAGTCACCACTTCAATTTACAAGATCAAGATGACTATGTCAAAGCTTCTGCAAAGCAAAGAGACACTGGGAAGCACTCACTGACTGCAGAAGATATGCACAAATATTCATTCCACAATACAGTGGATGGGTCTGAACAATTGAATTAGTTCCACATGTGAGCAGGAAATAGTTTAATGCATTTTTTCCAGATAAAGCTACACCTCATTTTTTTTAAGTTATGATTAATCATAGAATGACAAAATGGTTTGGGCTGGAAAAGACCTTAAATAGTATCTCATTCCAAAGCCCTGCCATGGGCTGGGACACCTTTCACCAGCCCAGGGTGCTCCAAACCCCGTCCAACCTGGCCTTGGACACTCCCAGGGATGGGGCAGCCAGGGTTTCTCTGGGCACCCTGTGCCAGGGCCTGCCCACCCTCACAGTAAAGAATTTCTTCCTAGGATCTAATCTAAAGCCATCATGGAATGAACAGCATTTTTCATTTGCCAGAAAGCAACACTCACCTCAGAGAAATAGAACAGGGCTGACTCACAGAACAGAATGTCAGCCAGATACACAGTCCCACTAGTCAGCACCTCGATCTGGTATTTACAGAAATGATGACTTCGCAGAAACTCACTAAAGTGCCTGCAGAGAGAGTGACAATTAGGCATTAGGGGCACCCGAGGAACCCATTAGCTCTTGCCCAGAAGTCTGATACTTTTAGCTGGATAAAAGCAAAACAAGCAAGAAACAGGGCAAGTTTACAGATGGCACAAGAAAGAGATACAGAACATGACAACAGTGTGCACAGCCAACTTCAGCAAGTGAGCACAAGAATGGATCTGGAGGGAGGGATCTGAGCAGTCTCAAGTAGAGAAGACTGCACAGAAAAGTGCTTGCATGGTTATGTGTCCATAAACATTTTTAACAGAACCTTTAGCAAAAGGACAACACACAAGAATCCAAACCATTCCATCAACTTACTCTTGTTCCATTGCATTAAACACTATTGACTGTGCTGTAACAAAACAGTTGGGGTCCACTTGGCCATCTTCCCCACAGATCTTTGCTGCAAAGAAAGACCGGGTTAATTTTAACATGGATTTGGCTGGTGGAGCTGGAAGACACAAGCAGTGACTAGTGAATGAAAAACTGCAGTTCAAAGCCACTAGAATCAGCTGGTTCTGACTGAGTAAAAGAGCTTTTAAAGTACTGCAGGGGGCCAAATGATAATACTATGGCTATAATATTTGATTGAGGCTCAAATCTGGATCCTCTCCATAACCACCAGTAATTTGTTCACTAATTTAAGCAAAATCTCTGAAAGTTCTTCTGGGGATATTGCAGAGCACTACTGAAAGGTCAGATCCACTGATACTTGCAATGTACTTTATTTTTACAGCTGACTTTAAAAATCATAAAAATATAAATAAATACAAGCGTGTGAGGTATTAAAGACACATTTTCATGGGGAAAGAGCAGCTCTGAAATGAGTAACCAGTATTAATTCTTACCAACTATGTCATTTCTCATTGCTTCTGTAATAGGGATTGGTTTAGCAGCATCTGGAGAAATATATTTGGTAAAAGTACTAACTGCATCCCGTTCTATACCTGCGAGGAAGAAATGCAGAATCAAACTCTGAACTCCTTGGCATAAGTCTAAAACAAGGACTGAATAACAGACACCTGCTCTTCAGAAAAGCAAATGCCTGATTCTCATCAACAAAGTTCCTCCAACGAAGCTCTCAGTGCCCTGCTGGGTACCCTGCTGCTGATGAGCTGCAGTGACTGGGTGATCTCCAGCCAGGTCACAGAAAGCCCAGCAGGGACTAAGACAGAATAAAGCAACGTGTTCCCAGTTTTCCCAACCACCAGACCAGGCAGCTTCCTCAGCTGCACACCTCAGTCCCAGAACAACACCTCTCTGGCAAGTGAAGCTCCCAATTCCTAGCTCTCATCACAGAGAAAAGAAACAACTTGCATTATAAAGGAATTACAAGAAAGATCTTAAAATCATATGGCTCAGAACAAGTTGTGTGCTTTACACATCATCTTTGAGACTTGGGACTCTGCTCTGGAAGAGAGAAAAAAACTACACTAAAATACTTCTCAGATATCTCATGAAGGACCAGTGTTTTCAAATTCTATTTAGGCATCAGAAGGCAGAGGTGCTTTTCATGACTAAAATATCATTTCCTTTGGGCTGAGGCTGTGTATTGTGGAGGTACACGATAAATAACTACATGAGGAAGACAAAGAGAAAGGGATGCAACAGGAGGAAACAGTTGGGCAAACAGAAGGAACCGATATGAAGAAAGAGATGTTTCCTTTTTGTCTGTGAACTTGCACAAATGAGGGAGGACTGAGTAGATGCAAGGTAGAGAAACAGGTTGCTGTGCATGTAGCTTACTGGCAAAAGGAAATATTTTAATTTTATTCTTACTTCCAGTAGCCTCTGAAGGGGTGGAATCCAAAGGACAACAAATCAGTTACAAGGGGAGGATCTCTATCAAATCCAAGAACAAAACCAGTACATTCCACACACAAATCTTGGCAAGTCTCTTGTAACCATTACTTGTGTCATTTTAGAGGATACAGGATATTTACCTTCCATGCAAAGTTAATTATCAATTCTCAGCCCTATCATCCAAATTATCCGCAATTCTTTTAAGCTGGGATGGGATGGGTGAGGAAAGAATGGGACACTGCAATGTTCATCTTCATTTCTTAAGATTACACATGTGAGACCAGCAGCAACCTAAGCTTATCGAGTACAAAGTGATTCTGAAGTCTGTTCAGCAGTATATTTATTTTTAACTGACACAAACAATACACAGCTCAAGCTGACCAGTAGCTGATACAGCAAGTTAACATCACTGATATATAACATTTTCTTCCTTGCAACACCACACCACACTTGCTAAGAACACGAATGCTGAGGCAGCTCCCTGCACAGAGCAGCAGCAGCTAAAACACACTGCCCATTTCCCACCTTCTCCACAGAAAGGAACCCACAGCACTTACTTTTCATGAGTTTTCCTGACAAGTCCTTTAGTGCAGAGGAGGGGCTGTTTCTGTTTGATACCGGAAGCTTGGAAGATTCTTGCTGCTCAGCTGGAAGAGAACGAGTCCCTGTCTCCGGCTTTCTCAGACAAAGGACGCTGGCACCGTCACACTCCTGAGCCAGCACGTGGTTGTGGCTGTCCCCAGTCCTGCCCCTCCCGGCCGAGGCCAGGGGCTCGCTGCGGAGCGGCCGCGCCGTGCCGGAGCCCTCCAGCCTGTCCTCGAGCGGCGCAGCCGGAGGGGAGGACGCCAGTCCCTGCTGCTTGGAGGGCGACACGGGCTCTGCCAGGGAGCTCTGCTTCACGGTGTTCAGGCTGTGCGCGCGGATGCGGGACCACGTCGTGGAGTGGAAGCTTTCGGCCTCTAACCAAAACTTCACCAGGTGCTCCATCCTGCGCAGCTCCATGAACTGGATGAAATAAGGGAGGGCGACGCTGTCCTGCAGGACTTGTTCCAGGGTCTTTGAAAGGCTTGATTTGGTCTCTTCAGCCTGATAATTCAGACACGATCTGCCTAAAGGAAAACAGGAGGATGACTCCATGCTGTACTACAGACAGACGCGGGTGTTGGATACAAAAGTGTCCTGCAACGAAACTGAAGAGGCAACTCCAACAAAACGGTGGTACACAAAGTAAAGGAACCTCTTTGAACAGACTACTGTCCCCTCCCAAAACCCTCCCTGGCTAACACACATGCTACTGTAACAGCAGCCACATTTTCATTACCTGAAAGGACCCGAATGTACCAGAAATAAACACAGAACAAAAAGAAATGCTGACATTATTACAGAGGTGATGAGGCCTTACCTAAGTCTCCAAAATGAGCGGCTTCCATGTGACTCGGCTGCTTCTTAAGGGCAGCTGTCCGGCTGCTAGAAAAAGAGTCCATGTTGGCAGAGATGGCATTAATGGCCACATGGCTTGGTCCTGCAGCCTCCAGCAAGGCATGATTCCTAGTGCTTCTTTGAGGGGAATGTACTGGGACTGGAGCTGGAATCAAGACAGGAAGGATTAAAACATAAGGACCCCAAGACCTCTTCTAAACAGTGCCCAATGCTAAGCACCCCAAAATACACCAGGGAGTTTGCAAGAGTCAGTTTTGTTAAAACCTCATAGTACCGCTGTGTGTTCTCTTTGATCATGGCTCTGATAAAAGACCACAAGTTTTATTACAGCAAGAATAAACTCACTCCCACCCACCTCCATTTTACTTATTCAGCAGCAAATGAAGAGAGGCCAAGCCTAAGTTTACACGTGAAATATTATTCCTCAGTCTTCCTGCTTCCTAGATAACCACTATCGTAACGGCTTAATACTCTGTCAACAATTTGGTTTCATTCCAACGCTCTCACCAATCCATTTCCATGCCTTTTTGAAGGCTAAAATGTGTTACAAACCACTGAACTACAAAGCTATCTGTGAGCTTTAACAAAAGTATTTTTCGAAAACACTTCTGTTGCCTCTCCTTGGTTTTAAGAGATAAAAAAGCAATAAGGAAACACCTGTATGAAACCCAGGTTACAAGCTTAACCCCCTCTGGCTGTTTTAGGGCATGACTGGCTGTCGGAGCCGAAGGAGAACAAAGAAGAACTTCCTCACACAAACCTCTGCCAGTGAAAAGGCATCAGCTACTGGTTAACTGATGACAAAGCTGAAAATAACAACCCATGCTCACAGCAGCTCCCCAAGCTCCCAGGAAGCTGCGTTAGACTAGGATGTCATGCAGGGACATCTTACACCTCTGACTCAAAAATAAAGCACGTCAGATGACACGTTATCTCAGCACACCACTTCCCAGGGATGTGTTTCATCAAGGTGTCAAGAAACTTGGGGCTTTATGACTTCCATGCTGCATCACTTTATTTTTACTCACAATTTTATGACACATGCTGACTTAAGTTGACGATTTCACACTTGCATGTCACAGTAACAGATACCTCAGGAGCAACCATACAGGAGAGCTAAAACACTGGAGTTACTGCAAAGTGTTTGGTACCAAGACACCACTTGCTGCTTCTTACAAAGCCTTCAATATTTCATATCAGCAATAATGGAGAAAATTGCTTTTTTCCAAGGCCAAGGGATGGCAGCAATGGGAAAACTTGGTGGATGCTGCTCATAGAGAACCAGAGCCACACTCCTCATAACTCCTCAGGCTTTTGTAAATTAGATTCAAATTTAATTTTGCATTATGGACAGTTGAGAAAAAATCATTCTACCTTATCTATGGGGCCAACACCTGTCCCAAAGCCTCAGGACAGCACCACATCATGTCATACACAACTTACTGTTTCCCACATTTGATTTGAAAGACAGACCACCAAGGTGAAAAAAGCCTTTAATTCTCTCTCGATATGCAGATAACACATTAACAAGTGCAGAAACAGGATTTTGTCTGAGGGTATAAAAGCAACAGATCAGATTCATGCATTTACCTCATCTCCTTTTAGTATTGCAAGAAAAACTGACAGGATAAGCAAACTTGTTTTCCCACAATTTATAAACTTCTTTTCCATCAAGAGTTTTTTCCCTTTCCTAACAGATTCAGCAGCAAGATCTCTGTACCACGTGGAGCAGCCGCATAACAGCTATTCCTTCTCACCAGGATTTGGATGTTCAGCCTCAAAAGCCACATCAGAGTCAAATCAGATCCTGCAGCCTCTTTTGCAAAGCAGACACAATGAAGCTGCATCTTCCAAACTCCAAAGGACACTTTGTGTGAGCAGGAAGCTGCAGGAGCAATTTGCTGCAGATAGGGAACAACCACCATGTGCAAGGTGACCGACTTGCCTGATCACTTTGAATTAAAGCTCATGGCTGACATAATTTAATAACCCTCTGCACCTACAGAATCAGCAAGATGAGTAGGAAAGATCAGTTACTATAAATACTCAAAAACAGAATTAAGTTTTAGGTTGGTTTTGTGTTTGATGCACAGGTCAGATCTGTGCTCAGTGTAAGGAAATGATCCTGCTGGGTACGGTAAAAATGGCAGATGATAGGAGAGATCTGAATTTATAGACAAAACATTGATCTTACTTTTAACTGCTTTCACATCTGTGGTGTTTTCTTGTTCTGTGCCTTTCACTGTAAAATACAAGGGAAAATGTTAATGCTATTTTGGGTGACCAGTGGCATTCACCTGAAAATGGACAAACAATTCCCAGCTTCAGCAAGTATCAGAGGCAGATGTAAGCCATGCTTTTGTTAAAACTCATCTCTCATTTAAATCTGCACACCCAGTAACTGACAGAGGCTTTCAAAGCTTTTCTGTTGGTTCCTTTTCAGAAGCAAAACCTTATCATCCAGGAGTTAATAGTACGTTAAAATTACCATGGAGGAAGATGTTTGCTGGCCACAGGACTAAAGCCAGGCTCTGGGAAGAGTGGGAAAGGTGTGTTTAAAGTGTAGTGGCTGATGCACTCCATGAACTGGAAACCAACTCTAGGAACCTAAACCCAACATCTCCCTCATATTACAGGAAGAGCAGCACAACACCCACCACTGAAGAGATGACATGGAACCAACTGCACAAAGCCAGAGCCAGCCCAGGACTCCTCAGCTGTGATGGATACCACGGAAATGTTCTGGAAACACACCGTCAATATTTAATTCTCTCACAAATAGTATTGTTTAACCATCATCAAACCTCAGGCAAGCAACTGATGGAGAGATAATAGTTTAAAAAGTTGTGATGCAAAAGGATTTTGGGGAAAATTTTTTTTTTTAAGGAAGCTCCTAAAGGAAGTGAATGAGATCTGCTTAAAACAAAACTAAAGGAGCCCAAGCAGTACATAAACAGAATGGCACAAGAGAAAAATGAAGCGGTGATATTGGAGAACGTGACCTACCAGAGAAACCTTCTCCAGCTGCTCCAGGCGAGGATTATTACTACAAATAGGTCATCCCTGAACACCGACTGTGGAGTCCTTCCAAACACAACTCACAGCCCAGCACAATCACACATTTACATCACAAAACACGAGCAGGTTGAAATAAAAAAAACAAGCCCAAACCCTTAGTATTCTGACCTAGGGATTTTAAATATTTTAAAGGGAAACTCCAGTCTCTGGTTACATAATTGCCCTGCCCGGGTGGCTGCAGCACTGCCTGCCAGCCTCCCCTAAGAGGAGAAACGCTGCAGGGCTGCAAATTGGCAGCTCGGGGTTTAAAATTCAAGCTACCACTGAGCACATTCTCTGACAGAGACATTTAAGTGTCCATTAAAAGAGGCGGATTCTTCACCAGCTGACCTCCTGCAGCCCGATGCAGCTGTGACAGAGTAACCAGCCTTTACATAACCCAGAGATGATGGGCAGGAAAGAAACCACCGAGCAAATCTGTGTGTCTGAGGTAACGAAGCAACCTCTGTACAGCATCACAAACCCTTCTCTTTCCAAAATTATCCAATACTTCAACAAACCCATTCCTAACTATCAGCAGTAATTCCAGTCATTTCACACAAGAGCCCTCCATAAGCCTATTTCAGTTTAAATAGTTCCTTCTTACCAACCACTCAGTCCCTCTCTAATTACCTACTTACTACTGGTAATACAAACTCCAGGTCCGCTCCCAACTCTTTACACACTGGCTGCCTCTGTCCCCAGCAGCTCCGAGCACAACAAAGGAATGTTGTCGACACCAGGGGACAAAATAAACTCCTATCCATTCAAGACCACATCCTAGGCAGTGAAGTTTCACTACCCGAATTTGCTTTCACTTCCCCGACCAAGCGGATGTCCCGCGGTGTCCGTGTGAAACCCAGGCCGAGGGTGTGTGAGGCTTCCAGCAGCCAGCCCGTTCCAAAGGGCTCACACGCCAAACCGCACGTGACAGTCGGGAATTCCAGCTCACATCCTGGAATGCTCAGGAATGAACAAACCCAAACTGCTCACAGAATGAGGACAGTGTACAGACAGCAACGCCAACCTTCTGGGATCAGCCAGCCGGTGGGGCTGCACATTCCATACCCCAGGATATCCCCAGGGATGAGCGTTATCTGGCTGCTCCACTGGCAGCAGTTTCATAACCTGCCCTCCAGCCCCGGCTGCTGCTTCAACTCTTACACTTCGATTTCTCAACCTACGAGCTACTCTCAGGCTCCCAGGCCCTTATTTTGAGGTCTAAGCTATGAAAATATTTCACTCTTGTTTTCTGATTTTCCTACGTGTCAGTAGCTTTATGATCCTTGCCGTGATATAATTTAAAAATAGTTTTTACTTTTATCCAGTGCAATATCCTCTTAAATGACAGCTCAGCCCAAGAACCCTGGTGCTTGCGTGTCTTTGGACTGCATGGGTCTACAGAGTTTGATCCTGAGCTTTAAAGTGCTGCTTTTCTCCCAGCTGCAGTTTAAATCTTCACTAGAAGCCGAATCTAAAAACGGAGATCACACAAAACAGTATTTTATGTACAGCCCAGATGAAAGGTTACTCCTCTTCTCTCCTTCCTAGCACCTCTCTCGGGCATTTAGTGCTGATTCGCCAGAGATCCTCTCATCAAAGTAACACAGATCCTCAATTACACATCTCAGACAATCAGGCATTTCATTGCTTTCTCCCTGAGCAAGTTTCCACTCAAGCTGACCTTGTCCCTGTGATCACACGTCAGGACGGAGCATCAGCTCCACAATTCTCACCAATGAAGCAGCAAAAGCTGTTCTTGAAGAGTTTATAACCACCATGAAAGTTTTATTCTGCAGCTCAACGTTTCCATGTAAACACCCCAAGAAGGATTATGGCACTAGGGGACTTCAAAGGTCTTCAGATCCGCTAACAGGAACAGTTCAGACTCATTTCTTCCAGAGCCAACCTCCCCAAGGAACGACACGCTCAGTGCTGCTGCTTTGGCATCACCACCTCGGGGAACACACTGTGGGCTCCCCAGATGCGCGTGTTGGGCTCGGGAACCGAGGGGGGCTTTGGGACGGTGCTGCATCGGCTGCAGGGGGCGGTGGCAGGGCTCGAGGACCGGGAGGGTCACGGCGGGGCCGGGAGGTGCCACCGTGCCCGGGCGGAGCTGCGGGCAGTGCCCCTCGCTGCGGCACCCGCGCCTTCCAGCGCTTCAGCTGCATCCATTTGTGCTACCGGAGCATTATCAATAATTCAGCAGTGCTAAATCCCAAACCTTCGCCCGTGCTCCGCAGCAGACGAACTACAGCGCAGCCAGCGCCTCCCTGGGCTCTCACAACGAGCCCGGTGCGGTGAGGCCCCGTCCTGGCCGGGTTTGCCAGGCCCGCGGCACCTCCACAGCCCCCC
>VWZF01000584.1:873964-946558 GCA_013396755.1 Sclerurus mexicanus | reverse complement strand
CTGAGGGCAGGGACACTGAGGGCAGGGGACAGTGGTCCTGAGGGCAGGGACACTGAGGGACACTGAGGGCAGGGGACAGTGGTCCTGAGGGCAGGGACACTGAGGGCAGGGGACAGTGGTCCTGAGGGCAGGGGACAGTGACCCTGAGGGCAGGGACAGCAGGTGAGCGCCACAGCAGGGCCATGAGAGCCGAGTGCCCTGAGAAGCGCCCTGGAGACCTCTNAAATGTGCCCTTTGGCCACAGGGGCTGTGGCAGAAAGGACGGGCATGGGGACAGATGGGCAGCCAGACAAGTGGACAGGTGGACAGGTGGGCAGCCGGACAGCGTGGTGGCCCCGGTGGGTGCCCGGTGTGCTGCAGCAACGTGGCAGCTCCATCATCCCTCCTGTGCTGCAGCAACGTGGCAGCTCCATCATCCCTCCTGTGCTGCAGCAACGTGGCAGCTCCATCATTCCATCAGGAGCCACCCAGACACGGGGCAGCACAACCAGAAACCCCAGCCCAGCTGCTCAGCACGTGGGGACACTGCCGGGCCCGGGGATCGCTGTCTCATAAGTCAGTTCCGTCTGTGTCCCAAATCCAGCCACAAAAATCCTCTTAATTATCCTCCCGAGGCAAATCTGCTCTTTGCTCGGCCACCAAGGACGTTTGTCACTCTAACACAGCGCTTAGGTTGATCTCTGAGGAGCACATCTCTGATATAAATGCTGTGCAAACCCTTTGTAAGGACTGCTATTATAAGGTCTGCTGTGTGTCAGAGCAGGCTGAGGCACACAGCCGGGAGCAGCTCTCCCCAGCCCGCACAGCTCCCCCTGCTCCGTGCAGCAAACCAGCCCGCCTTCTCCTGGGAACCTGCCGTGGGCACCATGAACTCCAGCAATGGCGAGAAGGAGACACAAGCTGTGTCCCTTTCCCGTGGGATTTAGTGCTCCGTACCAGGCAGGAACTGCCTTTCCAAACACATAACTCTGAGCGCAGTTCCTCTGCAAGCTGTTTTATGCCATGGCGTTTCTGGGCTGGATCCCCAGGACCTTGTCGCGTGGGCTTAATCGACAAAACACCACAGGAGGCCCAAAACAACCCCTGCAGGAGGAGCAGGACCACAGGAGGCAGCTGCATCTGACATCCCCATGTCACCCCTCTGCCACGTAACTGTCCCGCCCTTGGTGCTTGAGCGATGAGAAAATGATGTAATTAATAATCATTACGCAAGTTCCCGCACCATCTTTCATCCGAGTGTTCTAAAGCTCTTTACAAACACTCAATAATTAACACTGATAAATTGTAAACGGCATAAAAGGTATATGGGGATCTTCCAGGGCTGGGATGAAGCTGTCTCTTGGGCAGGATGGTGCTGCTGATCAACACCCTGGAGCAACGGCATTTGCTCTTTTGATATTATTTTTGTTAACTGATGCTCTTTGATACAGTTTTGTATCAAAGCCCAGAGGCTGGTTGGAGGATAATGAACTATTCTATATGGTTACTGCGTAATGAATGGAATTATTTAATTGGCACATAACCTAAGAGACTGTTAATAGACTAAAACATTAAAAAGATGAGCAAATGGGAAGGAATGGGATGACTCAGGAAACACTATGTTAACAGCTTCTGTCAACAAAGTTTGCACCCATTCCTCTTGGGTTTCAATGTATGTGCTGGGGCTGAAGAAGGATGCAATGATTTACATCCTTTGGGGTGGGTAAATTGCACGCATTCCCCATCCCACTTGATGAGGAAAACCTTCTATGTTGCAACTAATTTTCAAACAGCCGCTCCTTTTCCAATAACCTCATCCAACCTCAACCTGTCAAAGTCTGTGGGATAATTCAATTTTCTTTGCATGAGATTCTAGATAACTGAGGAAACCTCAAGATACAAGAGTTTGGTATGAACTACCTTTCCTGGACTGAAATTTCTTCCCCTTTTTTGGAATGTGCAGAAGAGCTGACACTCCAATCCACAGTTGATCCCTCAGCTTTGGATGCTGGAGATCTGAACTGGAAGGGTGAGTGACAGCAAGTTCTAGAGTCTTTAGCAGAATGTAAGTGTTTAATTATCTGAGCACTCAGCTGAAATATGACCTCAGGACATGGGTTGGCCAATGTCAGAGAAGCTGAGGGACTCCTCCCTAAATTAAAATATTCATAGAAACAAAAAGCCTCACTGCATGGTGATTTTTCCCTTCTCCACAGCTAGAAAAATAAACTTTAATAAGATCTGAATGGAATGATCCTTTTTGGACAGAACTAATAAAGCAGAACAAGACTTTGGCATCTTTGACTCAGAGGGAACTGCCCTGCTCAATTACAGCACAGAAACACAGATGTAACAATTCATGTTAGAAGCCATTTCCATTTCTCCCATCTCTGGAACTGTCTGTTCACTTATTTACATGTATTCACAGGGTGTTGGGATTCTCTCTCATACACAGACTTTTTGCTACTTTGGGAATACAAATAATAATATGACCAAGGGCTTTAACAGCTGAGATCTTACTCTGGAATCAGTAATAATACCCAAAATATATAAGGAGTCAGAAGTACCTTTGTACAGAAACACACTAGAGCTTAAAAATCATCTATTCCAAACATTGCCACTGGAATTGTTAAAAAATAATAGAATATTATTTCAAACAAATAATTAGACACCTTGCAAAATAAGCAGTACTGGAAAAGATGCAGCACAGACATATATTGGTGCACAACAGGATGCTGGGGAAGCTGGAAAATGGAGAAGGAACTGATACATCACAACAGGGCTGCTCCGAAACTGCTGGTGCAGCAGCTTCAATTAGAGACTTGTATTTTTCTCCTCTTTTTTTCTTTTTTTTTTCTTTTTTTTTCTAATGAGAAAGCAAGTGTCTGCATGCACACATAGAATTCCCTGCAAATTTGGATGTGGCTGACCTCAGTCCATTAGCCTTGATGGGAACAGGAGGCTTTGTACCAGCTTTGTGCTGGGGATTTCAAAGAAGGGAATTCTCCCAGTTCCAGCCTGGAAAAAATTAATTGGTTTTATTAAAATATTGCAACCCCTCCTTGTCTCCTTCCACTGAGCACACGCCCAAGGAGGGAGGTTTGTTCCTCAATGCCTGGTGGTTGGGCACAAGTGAGGGCTGAGGGGTTTCTGCCTAGCTCTCGGTGGGTGAGTGGGTGGGTTAAAACTTAATGTTTGAAGTGCAAAATGGGGGCAAAAGTGGGAAAAACAGGCTCAGTCGCTGCACAAAGAGCTGCTGCAGACGTTCGGGGCAGCTGAGCTCTGGGGAAGGAGCACTGGGCAGCAGCAGAGGCAAAGAGAAAAGCCCTCAGACAGCGGGCTCGGAGCCTTCCCCCAGCCCTGCCCAGGCTGCTCCTGCAGCAGGGCAGGGCTTTGGTGCCACTCTGGGTTATTCTGAGTGAGTGAAAACAAACCGGCTCCTTCCCACCTCCGCTCTGCCCAGATGGAATTGCCAGTGCTCTGTGGGACTCACCTCAGATGACCTTTCTCCAATCCATCTTGTTTTCCCCGAATTCTTGGCCATTCTGCAGTGTCCCAAATACTTGAGAAATAATATTCTAGTTTGAGTGAAAAGTTAAAAAAATAATAATCTAGTTTAAGACCATTTTCTGTGTTTCTCCATTTAATCTTTTTTCCCCCCTTTTGCTTTTTTAGATGCCTCAAGGAGAGCAAGAAGTGATGCAGCACATGGCAGCTCTCGGGTATTTCTGCAAACCAGGGATACCAGGAAAAAACAAGGGTGAGTGTGATTTTGTCCATTCAAGACTCTCCCGGGATTCACAGGACAGGCAGCGTCCCCACGAAGGATGTCCCACAGGACAAGACACACCCCCACGAAGCCCAAACGCTGCCATCGGGACAGGACCCGCGGCGCGTTGTCCCGGAGGTTTTGCCCGGGAATGGGGTGGGTGTAAGTGCGGATGATTTGCCCGGTTCGCTGCTGGGGTATCCCGGCTCCTGCCGCAGCACTCCGGGAGCGCACCAGGAGAGGGTGCCAAGCCCCCGGCTTCTGCTGCCGGGATCCGCACGGGCTGCCCGGCACGGCCGCGCTCGGAGCCCTCTCCGAAGGCTGCGGTTAAAATACCAACCCACGCGCGTCGGATCTGAAGGAAAACCTTTTTTTAACCAAAAGCTGCCCAAATACCTGTGACTGTTTCTCTTTTTTTCTTTTTTTAGTGCCTTAACACCACCCCCCTCCCCCCGAGGACACTGAGGCGGGATAAAGATATTTTTTGCTGTTTTAAGAAAGGATCTGGCTCTTTTGGCTTGCGGCTGATGGACGTGGGACTGCTCGGGGGGACAGCTGAGCTTCTGGAGATCGAGAAAACCCCGCAAGGTCTGCGAGGCGTAAGGACAAGACATCAATTCCTGCTGCACAGCGACCGGGAGGTTTAGCAGGAATAAAAACGTGGCCCGAGAAGTTTCAGAATGGCTGTTACAGGAATCCATCTGCACTGGGAGGCGCAGGTTTTACCCCTGAAGTAAGCGCAGGCGGCCGGGCACCGCTCTGCCCTCAAGACTTGGGAGAAACCCGCGGGACGAAGGGATAGAACTGACATCGCTCAAGCGAACAGACCCCGAGCACATCTCCTTCCCACGGACCCCGCGTTTTAAGTCCCCCCCACGGTGACACCCGGGCTGCGAGAACCCCCCGCAAACCCTCATTCCCCACGCGTGCCCCTGTCCGGGAGCGCCGCGGGCGCGGAGCCGCCGCATCTCCCTCTGCGGGCACCGCCGCGCGCGCGTGTGTTTTAAAACCATCCNTCTGGGCGCTGCTCTCCGCCGGCCTCCTGGCCGCCTGCGCCGCCGCTTTCCTCTCCCCGGCCTGGCTGCTGCCGCCCGGCCGAGCCGCCACCGGCTTCGGATTGCTCTGGCGCTGCGCCGGCCCGCCCCGGGGCTGCCACGGCTCCGCCGGCCCCGGCGGCTTCGGAGACATCCCCTCCGGTTCTTGGCAGGTGAGCGCCTCCCGGCCGCGGCACCCCCACCGCCTCCCGCGGGCTCCCCGGCATCGCCTGTCACCTCCCCGGCGTTCCCCTTGCCCTTCCCTGGATCCCCGGCATCTCCCATCTCTGACTCGCGATCCCCTCCTGCCTGCTTCGAGCCCTCCAGCATCCCCCGTCACTTCTCCGGCATGCCCTGTCACTTGCCCGGCATCCCGCCTACCCTTCCCTGGGCTCCTCGGCATCACACATCACCTCGCCGGCATCCCCCCTGTCTGCTTCGAGCTCCACCATATCCCCCATCACTTCCCCACCGTCCCTCCCTGCCTGGTTTGGGTTCTCCTGCATCCCTCATCTCCTCCTCTGCATCCTCTGTTGCCTGCTTTGGGCTCTCCAGCAGCACCCCATAACCTCCTGGCATCCCCTCAGACCTGCTCCAGGCTCTCCAGTATCTCTCGGTCCTCCTTCCATCCCTGAGGTCCCCCTGTCATCACCCCAGCAACTCCTGTCCTGTCCTCCAGACGTGTTCCAGCATCCTTGTCCTGCCCTGAGCACCCTGGGCATCCCCTGCATTCCCCATGCTGCCCTCGAGCGTCCTCTGTGTCCCTCCGTGCTGCTCTCCAGCATCCCTTTCAGCCCTTGCATCCCCCTCTGAGCATCCCCTCAGCACCCCCTGGGTACCCTGGGGGGTCACATCGCTCTTTGGGGTGCCTGGCTGTGCCTGGGGTGATACATGGAAGCCTCGTGCTGGGGTGGTGGTCAGTGCAGCCCGAGCGTGGTGCAGGTCCTGGCTGTGGCCCCCGGCCGTGCCGCAGCTCTGACCCAGCCACCCCACCCTGCCGGGGCCTCCCATCCCTCCCACCTGCCCGGGCAGGCAGGGAGTCAGGGGAGAAGCTGGAGAGGTTTTGGTGCTTCCCAGCAGGGTATTGAGCATCACTTGCCAGCTGAGTTGGTTGAGCAGGAGGACACAGGGAGGTGGCTGAAACTGCTGCCCCTGGGACACGTGGATCCCGAAGTGGAGCTGGACGAGGGGACTGTGGCTGTCCCCCTGCCCGGCCCCCCAGGGTGATGCCCTTACCAGGTTTTGGGAGGAAGGAGGCCAAGGCCTCCCCGCTTGGCCCATGGGGTTGTTGTTGGTGTCCCAGGGTGACAAAGAGCCGCCGGTCACACAGGGACCACACAAAGCCCAGCCCCAGCATCCCGTGCCCAATTTGCCCCTGCCCTTTCGTCCTCCTGTCCCTTCATTCTTGGATTCTTACCCCGAGGTTTTGAGTGTGATTTCACTGCCTCTGCTCAGAACACACGAGCCTGGACTTGCTCCGGGTCACAATAGCAAGGCTGCATCCCTGAGTGGTCGTGGCTGTGCCCGGCACAAAGGGTGTCAGCGCTTGGGTCTCTCAGCCGGCCATGGAGCTGCGCTGTTATCTCTCCCGGGACACCAGGTCTGCCTGTGATTGCTTAAATCCCATTACGGACCCTAGAATTGGCATTAAAGACAAATATTGTGAATTGCAAAGAAAAGAACCAGCTGTATAAACTCCTTTCTATTTATATAAAAAGGTGCAAAAATGCGCTTGTTTCCATGGGCTGGCCTTTGTTCAGATGTTTTTGCAAATGTGATGCAGATAAACATTTCCAAGTAATAACAAACTTTAAAGATAAGCAGTGACTCATTTGAACAAGCTTCAGCCTCTGAAAACACTGAGACCCAGAATACAAAGTAGTGCAGAGCCTCTGAGCTCCTGAGCTTGGGCTGTGGAACGATGAATATCACAGTACTGCGTGGAGTTTACAGGGCGTTTTGGTGACGTGTCCATGCCACCTTTATTAATACCGCCCAGATAATTAATGAACAATAAACAGAGCAGTCACTTTCAGAGGGAAGTGCTCCCCTGCCAGCTTTCTGCCATGATGACAGTGAGAATACCTGTTGTGATGGTTATTTGATGGGGTGGAATATAAGAAAGTATCCCTGACAGCTTTGCTGAGGCAGGTGACAGCTTTGGCTTTCTTGCATGAGCAGCCTCTGAGCCCACATGCCTCGGTGCTCCGGACGGGGGGAGCCGAGTGCTGGGAGCCCTGTCCACGAGTTCAAGCTGGAGATTCTCCTTTTTGAGAGATGGGGAAATTGTGGCTCTTTTTTTCTTTGCTTTCAGAACTGTGACATTCATTTCCAGTCTTTCAAGCAATCTGATGGGCAGCTCCTTTAAATGAAAGCCATGAGCCAAACATGGACAGGAACCTGGGAGCTTCTGAAAAGAGCCCCCAGCGTTTGCTGAAGTGGCAGAGGCTGGTGAGGAGGGTGTGAGCTGTGGCTGTGGGGGCAAAGGGAGAAAAGGCGACAGAGTCGAGAGCTCTTCTAAGAGTGAAGCTGGTGGCACATCTGGGGGGATGCTGAGAGCACACCTGGGGAGGATGCCCACCTGCAGCACACAGGGGTGGGGGCAGCCCACAGCTGGGATGTCCCTCCCTGGGGAAATTGTTCTTTTTGTGTCCTGAAACGTGCACATTTCCAGTGTTTCCCTGCTCAGATGTGCCGATTTGTTGAAGGGGTGGGGAGCGTTCAGTCCTGCAAATGATAGTTAATGCCAGTTGTGTGTGTGCACTTGGGGGATTATGTTAATCATGCTACAAATGATGCTTTGAATCATGTCTGGAGGTTAATTAACATGCCTTTCTTCTCTTAAGAGGGCCTTCATGTCTGCTTAGAGTTGCTGGCTTTTTTCTGCTTCCTTTCATAATTACTTTGCAGCTCTCTATTACCATGGGTACCTTTAATTTAACCCTGTCAGTGCTCAGGCTGCTGAGGATTTGCACCATGCTCTGCATCATGATGGTTATTTGATGGGGAGGAATATAATAAAAATCCCTCATGGCTCCAGATGTTGTGAACAGGCTGAGACTATGCAGGAGCTGATGGGAAGTGCAGGTCTGGCTGGAGCCAGGTGAGGAGAAAGGATGGTGATTGTGATATTGCCCAGCCAATTTATGAGTGAGGCCCTTACACAGACAATTACTGGAAAGGAGGATCTATTGTGGGAAGTCTTGGAGCTGTGAGCGCTGGAGAGGGATATCCCAAGGGGTGCAGGCAGTGTGGGAAGAGGGGATTGCTTTGGGAGGCCAACTGGTAGAGCTGGGAAAAACTGGTGAACTTTTGAGCTCTAAGCTATTTCATTGCATCTCGTTGCTTTTCTTCTTCCTGGTGCCAGATCGCTGAGTGCGTATGTGTATGTGCTTCATCCTGAGCTAATTTATTTTCTCTTTCAGTGGGAGCATTTGGCTCATGGGTTCCTGTCTCAGTGCTGCACCTCAGAAGCTAGTGCTGCCACATTTCAAATGTCTATTTTTATTTTTCCAGATAGTCTCCAATTATTTTCAGGCTTTGCCAAGCATGTAATCTAAAATAACAAAGAAGCTGATCAGCTCATGATATTCAGGTTAAAACCACATGGGCCATTTGCCTGTGGAGCCAGTGATGCCATGCTGGAGCAGGGCCCAAAATTACCCACTCAGGACAAGGGGGAAGGCTTTGTATGGCCCCAGGAGTTCCTTAAGTCCTTCCCGGATTTTCAAGCAGGACTTGAAAAGATTCATCAAAGCTTAGTGAAAATGTATAATAAACGTGCTTGCCCTTTTATTGGGAAATGCTGAAGGGTTTCATAAACCTTCAGTGCCGGTTTCTCATCGTGTCTGTTCAGCCCTGGGTCCCCCCATGTCATCTGAGGTTTGCCTGCCAGCGTCAGGTTTGCAGAATAGTTACACAGCAGCCCTGATCCCAGGGAAAAAGCATGTGGGGTGCTCATGGAGATGGGGAGATACTTGGATAATCTGTCACTCCTCTTCTAGCACAGGCTCTGGCACAAGGGAGAAATGAGTGTCCCTCAATGGGAGTCCCTGGCTTGCAGTGTGACCCAAGCAGGGAGTCATGTGTGTGCAGGCTCTTGGGCAGGCTCTGCTCTACCTCCAGAGTCATGTATCAAGCCAAGATGTTAATTTGGGATTATCAGGAAATCAACTTTCCTCAACCTAAGAACTTCCCAAGAGAGCAGATTCTTCCCAGCTTTCTCTACCAATCCGTTTGATTTTTAATTGCACTTACACAACATTGGCAAGAGTTGTAAGTGCCAAGTGTGAGGAATTTTTGAAATCACCCTTTTTCCCTTCATGCACATTTACCTCACAGTAGACTTTATCTCCTTTCATCAACCACCCAGAGTGTTTTGACCTACATTAACAGGAGAGAAAATACCCAGCATTGGGGAAACCACCTGTAATTCCTGGGCTGTGGCCCCACATTTCAGTGTCTGAGTCACAAATCACCTCCAGGACCCACTGACCAGTGACCCGCTGACGGCTAAGCTGGGCTGAAAGGGGTGCTGAGACAGGACTAGCTTATGGGTGGGCCACGGGAGGTCAAGTTGGTTGAAAATGCTGAGAGGCTGCTCTCAGGGTTAATTCTATCCACTGCTCTCAAAGGGAGATGGAAGCTGCTTTACTTTAACAAAGGCAGGGAGAGGTGGGTGCCAGCCCCGGGGCTGCTGCTGGGGCCGCAGGGGCTGGGCAGCAGCCAGGGCTCACCTGAGACGTGGCCACTCAGGACAGTGATGGTGAGTTCACACTGGGTCACCTGCCCACTCACCCCCTCGACAAAGAGCAAATCCTGAACCGTGTGCCGTGAGAAGGGCATTGTCCAGCTGCATCAGAGGCATTTTGGGGTGAATGTAGCATTTCCCCTTTGCAGGCCCCAGAGCAGAGTCTGGCACAGGGACATGGCAGGGACACTTTGGCAGTGGGACATTCCCTCCATCCTCCTGAGGCTTCACGTCCTGCTCCCTTCAGGCTCCTCTGCACTGGCTTTGCAAGGAAGAGCCAGCTGGGAGAGCTGTGTGACCTGCAGGGCAGGCCCTGGCCAAGGCGATGAGCCCAGCTTTGCTGCCAGTGCCAGCAAAGGGCTTATCCCAAGGAAGGATAATAACAGAGCTGGGCTAAGAAGGGCTGATCTGGTACCCAGCACAGCACACTGCTTGCTGCCTAATTAAAATTTCATTAAGTTGCTTCCCATCCCTTGATGGAGGTCACAGGCACACCATTGATGTGCTAATGTCTTACTTTTTCCCTTTTTTCTCTCTTTCACCACTATCCATCATCCTCTTAGATAAAGCAGTGCCATTAGGAACTGCTTTCCAGCATCCCCAGATGCAGTGGCACTGACAGAGAGACAGCCATAATTCATCAGACATATTATCTGTCTCTTATTTTCTCTCTAATTAAAAAAATGCCTTTTTTTTTATTTTTCCCCTTGTATTAGTTTGGGCATTAACCCCTCTGGTGTTTTGGTGAATACTGATTAGCTGGAAAGTTACCTGGAAGGTCAGAAGTGGCCGCGTTGTGTCTTGGTGGAGGTGGTGCTGAATTTTGTGCAAAAGCAGCTAAATCTGGGCTGGGGAGAGCTATCTCCTGTGCCTGCTGTGGTGGGGGCAGGTCCCCATCAACCAGACCCTGCGTTTGAAGGGAAAGAAACAAGGGCTGGAGCCTCATTTTTTCCTCTGCATCCCTGTGCCCCAGCCCAAAACATGCCAGCTCAGGGGTCTGAGACATCAGCCACCACCCTGGCAGATCACGCCTGGGGCTCTGCCTTACTGCCAGGCTGGTTTGGGGAGGTTGGACCCACTTCCACCATTCCCACTGGAGAACACTGGGCACTTCCCAGTGCTCCTGGGCAGGGGGTGTCATTTGCATGGGAGCCAGGATGGAGAGGGAAGATCAAATAGGAAGGAGAGAGCTCTCAGATGGCCCTGAAAGAAGGGTAATTGCCGGGGAGGAGAAGACTAGGACGTGTGGGATCCTCTTCCTGGCCGTCGCTTTAATGCCGACCAGATGGCGGATGTTTGTTGCTGTGACTTGTGTGGGGGAAATACGAACAAGCTGCGAGGCTCGATCCACCCACCCCGCGCACGCAGCGTCTCCCGCCGAGGCAGGAGCCTCCTCTTGGGCCCAGGTGGATATTCCCTGCTTCCAGCAAGATCCCTGGCCCCTCTGCCCAAGGAGAAGGCACTGCTGTTTGGGCTGCACCCCATGGGGTGCTGGGCTGAGGGAAGGCAGCCCTGCTGCCCTGTGGAGGGATGCCAGTAGGAGAATTTGCACTGATCCTTGCCAGCCCTCTTTGTTTGCCCCCCCAGCACACAGTGGTGACCACTCCTCCTGTACCAAGAGCCTGCCCAGGGGCATCTGGAGGCACACAGCAGAGCCAGACCCAGCTGCCCACATCTGCACCAGCCTCCTGGGTCTTTGCCAGCACTGCTGCAAAACCCAAACCCCTGGTCACCACTCAGCACCTCCACCCAGCACTGATATTCGTTTTTAATACAAGTGTAAAACGTTGGCGTCCCTTTGGTTTCTACCTCTCCAGATACAGCATTACCCAGTTTAACCCCAAAACATATTCCCATTATGAATATTTAATCACATGGAGCTCTGATGGGAAGGAACTGCCTGTAAAAATAAAAATGGTTTGATTGATTTTGCCCCCTCTTCCCTTACGATTGATTTTATAGTTTTTTCCAGCTCATTTGGGGGTTTCTCAAACATTTTCTGCCTCAACAGACACCTCCAGAAAGCCAGGCACACTGTAACCCTCACTTTCTTTTTCTCACTTACCCTGTGACTTTATTTCCTAGTTATTTAGGATATTTATTTTCTGCTCCCATTTCCAAAGATGCTTAAGCATCTGAGCAGGGCTGAAACACCCAAGCAGTCTGTAACCTTGCCCTCAGCCCACAGCTCTGGGTATCACAGAGCCCATCCAGGATGGCAGCTGTTGGGGGTGTTCATGTTCCAATTAATAAATTGCATTAATAAACTAATGTGCATTGTGGTGTGACCCAGTTCACAGGGTGGGATGGCAGGAGCTTTGCCAACTTGGTTTATCTCTGCCAAGCCAGACACCATGTCCAGTTTCTCAGCACTAACTCATTGGACTGGCCAGATTTTTCTCCCTTCACCCTTTCCACTGTAAGCTGTAAAGCCCATGGGTGCTGGTTTCAAAAGATGAGTTAATTTTTTTAAAGTTTTCATTAGGGATATTAAGGAATTCTCCCCAGGATGGTCATTATGTGACATCTTAATTTTGATTTTTTTTGGTGAATGAAGCAGCATCTTCAGCAGATTTATTGCCCAGTGAATGGCACAGCCATGGCGTGTGTCAGACCTGTAAAATATTAAAATAATGGGCAGGGGACCGTTGTTAATCAGAATTTATTACACTACATAAAGGCATATTTACAGTCCCACCAGGGGACAATTAATTTGTTTGGGGATAAACAATTAATCTCCCTGGGAGTGGGAGCAGAAAATCTGACACGGTTTTATGTCTGTTCCCAGCGTGGCAGAGGCAGGATTGCTCCCAGCCCTGGGCTTCCCGGGGGGGTCTCCCTGGCACCAAGAGGGTCTGCCGTGCCCAGGGACGAGCAGCCCGCCTGGTCCTGCTCCTCTCTGGCAGGATTTGTGCTGGGAGCGTGCTCTCTGCTGTGAGGAATGGACTTTTTCCTGCCCCCAGCCGAGCTGGGCTCTCAGGAGTGGCCTCTGTGCATCCCGTTTTCCCCCCCGCCCTGCTCTATTTTTGGGTTTCAGCCTTTGCATCCTGTTTCCTGCATCCTCTCCTTTCCGCTCAAGATGCAACAGGCACGAACAGGGAAGAGAGAGGGGGGTGCTGCTCAGTGGGAAGGAGAGGGTTTTAGCTGCTGCTGTTTGGTGCCTTTGCTGCAGGGACTTCTTTAAATTTAAGCCTCATTATTTTCCTTTGGAAGCAGCTGTTCGATCTGCAGGTGTGACTGTGGTATAGGGCAGGAGCACTTGGGATAATCCCCAGCTGAAGCCCAGGGAAGTTATGACAAAAGCCACATTTCCAGTTTCCAAGAGCATATGCGGTATTTTGGCAGGTCACATCACCACACACCTTGTGTTCAGGCAGCTCTGGCCCTGGTGTCCCAGCATAGTATGGGAGCCAGACAAAGACCACGGGGGTGCAGCAGGGTCTCTTGCCATCTGCCCTGTACTGTGCCTTTCCTATTGTCACCTATTCTGGGACAGCTGTGCCCCGGCCATCCCTTGTGCCCCACAGCAAACCTGCTCTACCCCCAGAGCTGCCCTGTGGCTGTTCAGTGGCTCAGCATTCCTGGCTCACGTGGCAGAAGCCAACTCTCACCATTTACCTACACCTGTTGCCCACATGAATTTTCTCACATTTATTCACAACGACACCTTAGTTCCCTTTGCCAATGCCTGGATTTGGTGGTCCTTTGGCCACCACTGTGCACATCAGGATGTTGTGACCCTGGGACTCCACAGTCTTGTTTCCAAACCCCAATGGCAGATCCCAAACCAGACCTAGATCCTCTGGCAGTGTAACACTCACCTGCACCCATCCTGTTTGTGCTGAAAAGCATCTTCATACCTCTCCGTGGGATTAGCATTCTGAGTGGCTCATCAGTTGTTTCCAGCAGGAGCTGTGAGGTTTTAGGGGATTTGTGCTACCACAATTAAGGAGAACCTAGATCATTAAAAATAATATGCTTCACATGAGAGAGGAACCAGCCTGCTTCACAAGACCCCTTTCTGCTGAAAAATTCATTGCTCTAAATTATTAATGGTCCTCGCAAAGGAGGATGGTTTTGCCAGGCAGAAGGTGAAATGCAGACACCAGGCAGAGCAATCCTTTTCTTGTTATGAATCCTGATTTCCTCACCCTGCTGCTGCCCTGGGAGTGGTGAGGAGCAGGGCTGTGGCTGCTCTCCCCACAGGGCCCCGTGCTGAGAGGGTGTCTGTGCCATGGGGTCCCTCATCCCACCCCACCTCAGACCCCATGGGACTCTCCTGGGGTACAGACAGGGCAGGTGCCCAGTCCCTGGTGGCTGTCCTGGCTTTGTATCCTTTTCCCTGAAGCAGCACTTGTGTGTTCAGGTCTCAGTGGCTTGGAAGGCACTGGAGAGGAGCAGATATCCCTGCTGGAACAGCCTCTCCATTTCTCTGGGTAGCTCTTTGCACTACTGTGTCTTTTACGTGGCACATCAGGAATTAATTTATTGCTGGGACAGCATTTGCATTGCTTGTGCAGTGCATAAATAGGCTATAAATAAGATGCTGATTTCTAATCACTGCACAGCACTGAGGAAAACACTCACAACCAGGGTGTCAGGGTGGTGGCCGTGCTCTCCTGGCGTGCCCCTGACCACAACCAGCGTGTCCCTTTTTGGAGCAGTGGCAGCTCCTGGGCAGGACCCTGCAGGCAGTGGCTGTGCCACCCAGCACCAGCCAGTCCAGCTGCTAGAAACCAGCTCAGCAGTAAATAACACAGATAGATGTAGGGCAGTGCCACTAGTGAAAGCAGTTTTTTAGCTGTTGGGACCCCCCATAGCCAGTGGTAAATCCAGTTGCTCCTCCCCTGCTCAGCCTGCCTAGGGTTCCTGCAGCATAACTCCCACTTACCAGATTCTTCACTCCTGATTTGTAACATCTTTGGTGAGAGGGGCCAAAGGAAACACATATTGGCTTTGTCTCTGTAGTACCCATGGCTACCCAAAAGCTCAAATACAGGGGGAAAGGAAAATTATGCATTTCTAACCAGGATGTCTCAGTAGGACAAGAGGGATGAACAAGGGTGGAAGTGGGACCTGAGCTCCTCAGGGCAGCTCCTGCACAGGTTACAAAAGCAAGGCTTGTCGGGAGGATGGGAATGAGACGTGTCTTAGAGCTGCAGTGCCCTAGGGAGCTGAGGTGGATGTTACTGCAGGGTGACTCACCAAAGCCAGAAGCCTTCCGTGGAATTTGCAGTGAAATGACAGGAGTTGACGTGGCTGCTGCAGTGCTGGGGCCGAGGTGCCCTCACGCTGTTCGAATGCTGCCACGAGCTGGGTGCTGAAGGAGGAGGGGCACAGCTCCCCTCCCCATCCCTGGCCACACCATGTCCTGGCTGGGGTGGCTTGTGTCCCTGCCGGCACAGGGACCACCTCGCTGCCGGTGCCATCCCTTTGGCAGGGCTGGAAACGTCACCTGCAGTGGGGACAGAAACAGCAACAGTGCAATCATTGGGCACCTGTACCCAAGGGCAAGCTGTTTTGCCATGAATTAGTGCTTTTCCTAGTTTTTAGGCTGCTGGAGGTGAGCTGGACTCTCTATGCCATTGCAGAGCTGCAAGGAAACCTTTGCTGCACAGTGGGATCCCAATTATTGGGCATCCATGGCAAAATCCCTCCTCACTGCCAGGCCTGCTGGGCTGGGCACCGTCACTGCTCTCAGCAGAGGCACTGACACACATCACAGACATCTAATGGCACTTGTATTAATGACATAGCCCTTCATGCATGTAACACATTTGCTATTATCACTAGAGCCTGAATAATAATAACCCCTGGGACCAGGTGATGGGTGAACTGTGGGCTTGAGACGTAACAGTGAATTTAAGCAACAGAAGGTGGAAGGAAGAAGGTGGGAGAAGCCGCCTGTAGCAGGGCCCCACTTGCCACTTGGAGAGGGGGCATTTGTGGGGCGGTGTGGTGGGGACGGCGCTGGGGGTGCCTCGCTGACAGCCCCTGTGTCCTTGCAGACGAGCGCCGTGCTGTGTGTGGGCGGCTGTGCCCTGCTGGCCCTCAGCTCCCTGCTGGCCATCGTGGCTGTCCTGCTGCCCGGCGGAGCCTGCGAGCGCCGAGTCTGCACCCTGGCCGGATACATGCAGACAGCAGCAGGCAAGTGATGCGGGCTTTGCCCTTTGGGGTGGGAAGATGGGGTGTCTGTTCATGGCGGGTTGGATCTCAACAGCAGGAGCAGCTTACAAACCCTAACTGGCAGCGGGAGAAAAGCGAGCGGCTCTTCACTTTCACAATTGCCTCCTGTGTCCATCCTTAGGAAATCTGCTGAACATCAGCTCTGAGCACATACACAGGGCTGTGGCACAGCCTGGGCTGCAGGTCCTGCTCGCTGCCCCCGGCTCAGGATCTTGTGTAGGACAGGGGGCTGTGCTGAGTGGGGGAGACCAAGCTGGCTGCTGGCAGGGTGCTGCTGCACCTCCTGCAGTCTTGTAGATGGCCCCCCGTGAAGTTTGCAGTTCCATTTGAGCCATTTTGTGCTTAAGCCTCTGGAGGGATCTTCCTCTCTGAGCTTTACACCTGAGACAGGTGGTTACCCAACCTGTTCTGTATCTCCCCCCAGCTCCTCCTCTGGATGCTGCTTCCACTTGCACTGAATTGCCTGTACTTCTGCCTTGGAGGAGTGCTAGTGCAGAGGGGAGAAGGCAGGCAGCTGGGGAAGGTCTGTCCGCCTGCTGCCCTCCCTGTGGAGAGACAAACCCCACCCGAGACCAGTTCTCCACATTCTGTGAGCTGAAGTGTTGGACCAAACAACCCCAAATGGACATGAGCCACGACAGGAGATTAAACGGCCAGTTCGTGTCTGTGTCCAAGAATAAACCCGTTTCCTTAGAGAAATCCTCAGGGCCAGCCAGGCTTTGTTATCTGCCTGGCAGCATTCAAGCAGCTTTGGGGGGGAATCCTGTTACATGCCCTCCTCACCAGGGCTCATCCTGCAGGAGCTGCTTTGGGACAGATGGAGGAGCCTTCTCCGGTAGCCTTGGCTGCTCTAGCTCAGCCAGGCTGTGGGTCCATAGAGGCAGCTGCTCGTGCCTGTCCCCATCTCCCAGTCTGGAGATTCCTGTCACCCCTCTGTGCTGGCTGGTGGCTGCAGCCAGTGGGCCCTCTTGGTGCAGGACACTGGAGGAGCCCCATGGCAGCAAGTCTCAGCCCCATGCCAGGGATGGGACGTGGCTCAGGGTGGCCTTGCAGGTGGTCTCCCATGCCGGGGATAACTGGGATGGAAAGGGGTAACCCCACATTACCTTTGCCTGAGGAGGGGAGCACATTCCTGCTGCGTCTGGCTCTGCAAAAAGACAAGCAGATACAAAGCAAGGGATTAGGAAGAGTCCCTGGAAAGGAAACTGACTGTGGCAGATAAATACAAATGAGGCGCTCCGAGGGGTTCTGGTAATATTGAACAGGCTGTAAATAAACTGTAGGCTCTAAGCGTTATTGACAAATGAAAATTTACTGGGTACGTTCGAGCAAGCTAATGGGTTGCTTTAAACCCTGGCAGTGCCTTGCTAAGCATTTTGTCATGTGGTTTTTAATTTTGTGCACTGTGGATTAATTCCTATTCAGAGCCAGGCAGCCCTGAGTCAACAGAATTAAATGGTTTAATGTATTTGGATTCAGAAATGCTGCCCCTCCATAATTCCTCTCCCTGTTTCCCCCCTCCCCGGGAGGAAGCTCTTCAATAGAAATCAGTTGCAGCCAGGTGACAGGGAGAGAAACTCCTCCCCAAAAATCACATTGTCTCAAAGAAAAAAAAGTATTTTAGGATAGACGAATTAATATGGGAGAGAAGGAAAGCAGAGCAAGCCCACAAGGTTTGGTAGAGCAGCTTCCTGATGGTGGGGAGCGTTCAACTCTGCCAGGGGAGCCCCGTGAGATGCTGGCAGAGCACTGGGAAGGAGGAGGGGACCATGTTTCTCCCAAACTTCAAGTTTCCCCCCAGCACATCAGGTCCTACAGACACCTTTCCTCTGCCTGTCGTGACATTTTCCCCCTGAAATCCAATTTTTTTCCCCTTTTCCCACCCCTCAAAGCCAAAAAATCTTGAGGTATTTTGCAGAGCACAAAAGGCACAAGTAAATAAGCTTACTACTATAAAGCACTGAATCGAGCAAGGTGATATCCTACTAAAGAGCCAGGTGCATTCAGCCAGGAGCACAAAACATGCCATAAAATGCACGAGCAGAGGCACCAGCAGAGCCAGAATCAGTCCCCACAGGCTCTGCACTGTCTCAGACAGATGCCCTGAGCAGCACTCATATAAATCCAGGTGCAGAGGCCAAGGATTGATTCCTGAACCAAATAGGAATCAATTCTGAGAGCAGCCCCACAACAAAGTCAGCCAAGCTACAGCTTTAACACTTTCCTGCAATCTTTTTAGAGATCCAAGTTGTGCCTTTTCCAGCCCCAGAAGGAAGGCAGATGAAAACCTCACGCAGACAGAGCAGAGCACTAATTGCAGATGCAGACATGCCATCAGGGTTCAGAGCTGGGCTAATTGCCACCATACGTTGAACACATGATTCCTGGTGCCTGGCATCCACCCCATAGAAAGAAACCAAACCAACATATCCACACAAATGACAAGAGGATGAGCCCTCATGAATGAGTAAATGAGCAACAGGGAGAGGGGGAAGGATAAAAGAACATTTGCTCAGCCCTTACACCCTGCAAAGCCAAAGCTGCTGTTAAGAGATTAGAGATGGGCTCACTCCCTCTTTGTGGTGTCAGCTCACCGAAATTAAATTTCTGGGAGGATCCCTCCTCCCCAACCTGCACAGCAGCCCCTCCAAAGAGGTTGGGGTAGCCCAACTGGCCCATTTATGTGTGGGTCAGTGGGTTGCCCCAACCCCCAGCTGCAGCCCATCATTGCTGATGGAGAGGGGTCCTGGGGCTGACCCCAGGGACAGGGAAAGCAAATGGGGACAGCTGAAATGCTGCCACAGTTATTCTTCAGCAAAAGCCTCTTTGCTGGGATTTTAAAAATAGGAGTTAATTGCAGGGAGAAATGTCTCCTATTGTATGTGCTGTACAGGAAGGGCAGGGGATGTTCTCCAGGGCTGGTTGTTCCTGCACAACCTCTCCAGTGGCTTCCAGGTGGTGGCCATGGGCCTGTGCTTTATAGCTGGACATTACAGTTCATCTCTGCAAAGCTCTCAGACCAGTTTTCAAGTGACTGCCAGTGACTCTTCCTGCCAGTGGCTGGAAGGATTGCAGGGCCACCCCAGTGTCTCAGGCACTGGTTTCACCCACAGGACCTGTCAGTGATGCCCTGGGGAGCCCCAAGGCTCCCCTCAGAGCTGTCACAGCCCACACAGTCCCCAGCAGTGTCACTGAGTTAGAGGAGTGTTCTCTGCCAGGTTTCCACCCTGGACCGTGTCAGCTCCCTGGCCCAGGAGCATCTGTGCTCCCAAGGGAACGGCCTTTCAGGGGAGTGAGGCTCACTACTGCGAAAACTGAGATTGCAACTGAGGCTGAGTAAACCCCACCAAACAGCAAACCTAGGCAGCTTTCTGCTTTTGGGGCTTGTGGGACTAAGGGCAGGATTATGGGTCTGCTGTAGGATTAAGCTGCTGGTGACTGTGTTCTAGCACCTGCTGCCCAGAAAAGGCAGCAAGTCTTCATAGGACTGGCAGCCTCCCTCCACAGCTCCTTTGGCTACCCTAAAAGCCTCAATAAAACCAGGATTTTGAAAGTTTTTAACCACATGCTTTTCAGGCAAAGAGCTCTTTGCTGGCCAGGGGTGCCTGATCCCACGCCTCAGCTGCCCCATGGCTGCTGATCCATTCCCTGGTCTCCAAGAGGTGTGTGGAAGTGGCCTGACAGGAGGGGGCTGCAGAGCTTTGCACCTTGTTGAGGACATAGGAGGAAGCCTTCAGGGAGAGTTTTGCTTTCACCCCACACTGCTCTCTGTCTAATCCTACCACCATCAACTCACTGCTCAAGACAAACCCAGTGCTGAGGGCAAATGATCCTGACCTGCTTATGGCTTTCTAAGGCTCTTTGGGTTTCAAAGAGAAATTTCTCAGCATCGCTACGACAGAATCAGAACAGCCACAAACCTCCAGCAAGACAGGCAGAAACCCCGTTATGCAATTCCCTCTTTTAGCCACACTGTAATCCCAAGTTTCGTGGTAGTCCCAAGAGCTTCTTCCTGCAAAATCTGATTGCATTCTGAAGTGAAGAACCCTCTTGCTGGCAGCAGCATGATGGCCTTATAGAGGTGGCCTCAGCTTTTGGTCATTGAAGCAGCAAAGCAAAGCGCGGGAGACCTTATGATTTTTGAAGTAGCCTTCAGGCACTGATCATCCAGTAAGAACACCTAAAGAAGCAGAAGTGGAATTGTTCATTTTCAGATCAGTGTGAACCATTTAAATGTATCAAGTCCCAAGGACTGAAAAGCAACCTAGATGAAAACGGCTCCTGTGGGGTGGGAGGTTTGCCCCAGCCTGGGGTGCAGGCACGAGCTGGGGGCAGCATGGCCACAGCAGATCCCTGGCCAGGAGGCTGTCCCAGTGTCTGTGCCAGTGTTATTTAGGAAGGCAGTGTGGTCCTACCCCCTCACTGTGCCTTCCATCCTGCCCTGCATCTCAGCCCACCTTTGGGATCGATGGTGCCCTATTTTTCCCAGCTTGTGCAGGCTCTGAATGGCAAACAGAACAGTGATCCACATCCATATTGATTCCTCAGACTCCTATCGATCAGCCTGGTGACATATAGGTAATGTGTAATTAGTAACTTAGATAAAAAAAGCACCAGGAGGGTGTACAGCCAAGCTGCCTGGGTACTCTGACCTTTGCTGGTGTGTCCATGGAGCAGGGGTCGTGGCTGCCTGGTAATTGCCCTGCCATTAGGACACCATGAAACTCTTCCCTTCCCTGCGGCCATCACTCCTATGGCCTGCAAGGTCTTGGATTCCTTCCCAAGAAATCGTGATTGAAATAACAGCATGGGGAAGGCACTCTGCCAAGTAGCACCTTCTGGGGCACTGAAGGACTTGTGGCTCCAGCAGCTGTTGGGGATGCTGGAGAGTGGTGTCCCAGGATTCTGCAGGGACCACAGGACAGTGGGGACACGGCCACTGCTCCTAGGTGCAGCAGTGTCACAGCACAGCCCCCTGCAGCACCTCTTGAGGAGACACAAATGGGAGGCCAGTGCTGCAAGCGACATTAAAAATGTTCAGGAATGGCTGAGGAGACGAGGGTCGGAGCCGTTCCCAGCCTGGGCAGCCTTTCCCACCCCGTCCCACACAGCCCAGGCCAGGGCTGACCCACAGTCCGTTTCCTGATGGATGTTTTTGTGGCTGCAGTGGCCCGGGAGCCCCATCCTGTTGACGCCGAGCGTTGTTTGTCTGAAGACATCCCAGTGACTGGGAAGAGGAACTTGGCAGCGGAGGCAGGGGGGAAGCAGCGCCCTGTCGTCCAGGCACTGATTTGATTTGAAATCACCCAAAGCTTCCGCTATCCCTGTTTAAAAATAGCATCGTGGCTTTTATCGCAGAGCCCACGCGGCCCCTCTCCTTGTGGCAGTAGCGTCTTGAAAAACATGCTCAGTGCTGATGCAATGACATTGCTGGATGTGTTCAATCATCAGAGCAGCATTAAAAAAATGTTGCCATAAGGCTGTTTCTGGCCATCCAGGAAAGGTCCCTTGAAACTGCAAGATTTGGCTATACAAGAGAAGTGCCAAAAATAAGCAAAGTCCAGCCCTAGTGCAAGGTGCTTGGGCATGACAATAAAACACAGCAGCATAAAACCTGAGCCCGGAGATAAATCCAGCTCCTGAGTTGCAAGGGCAGCTCTTCTGTTTTGGCCTTGTCTTTCCCCTGAGAGAGCAATGCTCCCATCACAGCATGGTCCTCCTCACTGCTCAGGTCCTCACTGCCATCCTCACCCTCTCCCCTCCACATTTCACATCTTGTCCTTGCAGCAGAGACGGTTGTAAGCCCTGCTTCCCTCGCTGGTGCAAGGCTTTTCCCCTGCTTTCTTTAATTATGTTAGCAAAGTCAAAAAACTGCCTTTGGCACATTATTATTCAGTCAGTGAACTCTCACTAATTCCTGACACAATTAATAAATATCTGAGGGTAGGAGCCTGCTGCTGGGCTGCTGGAGAGGGGCTCAGTCACAGCCCAGCCCGAGAGGTGCTTCACTCCAGCACCAGTACTGCTTGTACCTGAATTCCCTGTGCTCTCATTTTTTTCACTTTCCCTGATGCAAGTTCTCTTTTGCTGCATTTGTTGCCAATTTCCTCCAGAACTCAGCTCAGTAAAAGCCATGACCATCCTGGGCCTTGGGCCAGTGTGTGTCCTGGAGCAGGGGCTGCTCTGAACCCTGTGTGGATGCTGGGCACCAGCACCAAAGCTCAGATGTTGCTATTCCACCAGTCTCTGCACATTTAAGAATTTGCTGAACTCCGTTGTTAAAACCAACAACTGACTTTTTTCCCATCTGCCTTCCAACTGGGAGGTGTCACCTGGGAGGATGGTGCAGGGGAGGAAAATGAACTTGTCAGATCCACAGATCGACGGGCGTGAAAGTGGAACCACAAACATCAACTCAACTTCAGCCTTTCACTGGAGGAAATTTTTACTTTGCTGAAACAGTAATTTCTTCATGCTCACTTCAGTGCATGCATTCAAGTGACAGATCATCTTGGTTTGAGAACCATTTCCTGATTTTACTTCCCAAACCTAAAATCTTCCTTGGAGAACCAGACCATTAAACAATAGCAGCAAAAGGGAGAGGGGCTGGCAGCTCTGCTCACAGCCAGGCTCCCTGCCACAGGTTAAGCATGGATCAGCCTTCCCCAGGGTTTAAGGTCGTTTCTCACAAGGTGCAGAGCTGCTGAAGGAGAAGGGGACACATCCTGGCTGTGCTGTACAGCTGAATCCTGCTCCACCCCAGTGGAGAAGGTAGGGGTTAATTTCCAGCAGACATTTGAACAGTTTTCTCTCTTCTGCTTAGTTCTCCAACTATGCTTTGATTTTCTCCAGGTGTGTTTTGGCACAAACCCACTGACTTGGTGCCTTTGCCCTCCCTCCAGGCTGGGGACTCGGTGGCAGCAGCATCCCTGGGCTAATGCCAGGAGCAGTGTATTTCTCAGTAGCCTCATTTAGAGAACAAACCAGCCATGTCCTTTCATTGGTTTCTTGGAGAGGGGCAATACATTTCCTATGGCATCAGTGACAGAAGCAATATCCTTTCATTGCTATCATTGGAAAAGAGCAGCTTTATACTGCAAGAAAGAACTATTTCACTTGTACAAACCATATTTTCTATTCCCTTAAACCTGGGGAAATCCTTGTCATATTAATATGTGGCTGAATTGCTTCTCTTTCAACAGTTCTCCTAGGGATTTGAGCATAGACCAGTTATTGCACTTGGATGCAGGAGCAGTCCATAAAAAAAGTATGTTTTGTAAATAATAACAGTGCTTTGTAATAAATGGAAACTACAAATAACAAGTGCCACCAGGACTCCAACGCTGCTGCCCCTGAGGAAATACAAGCCCCAAGGAGCCCAGCACTGTGCCAGAGCCATGTGTTTCAGATGGGAAAATCCATACTTCGTTTGCTTCCCTCTGTCTTTGACTCTCCAGTCAGTTTACAGGCAGCTGTTCCCTCTTCTACAATGCAAGACATTTACTGCCATTCTAAGATTTTCAGGGCACCAGAGTGGAGTTCAGGGGTGTTACCAGAGGACTCCTCAAGCCATATCTTTCCAAGCAGGGCCTCTCATGAATTTTTTGGCAAGGGGTGGCTTTGATAATGGCTTTCATGAAGCTTAACTGTGCTTGTTGGTTGTTGCGGGAAAGAACCACTGCAGGAGAGGGTTCCTCTTCCCTTGCAAGTTCAGTTGCATAATAAACCAGATCCTGCAAAGCTTCAGAGCATTTATCATTTAATAGCTGTAATTAGTGGCTGCCCAGCCTGTTTGTTGCATGCCCACAGTGCCGAGAAGCATCCTGTCTCCTACCTCCTTGCTATGTGATTATGTGTTCGGCTGATGTTTCTCTTCATAAACAGTTTGACTTTTTCCTTTCCTTCCCACTTACTTGGCTCGTGTTTGTTGGCTGGGAAGATGGAGACAGACTCCTGCAAATCCCCTCCAGGGTCACCTGAATATCCTCCCTTGCTGTGGGGAGAGAGTTCATAGCTGGATTTCTGCATCCTGAAGCAATTGTGTAGAGATCACATCATCTTTATTGACTCATCCGTCTGGACTGAGTGTAGGGTGTAATGCCAAGGAGAAAAGCCTCCCTGTCCTCTCTGATGTTGACAGGGAGCTCTGGACTGTCAGAGCTACTGTTTGTAGCTCAGTCTGCTCACCGGTGCATTTCAGGGAGCTTTGGTCAACCCCAGTTCCCAGCTCTATCTGTCCATTAGTGTTGGAAGTTTTTGGCTTATTGGGATGTTCTAAACCAATATTAGCAGCACAAAAACAGTCTCTGCCCTTGGTATTTGCATATATGTGTTTGCTGGGCTGGTTGGATCCTGGCTGTAATTTAACAGGCACTGGGGACAAGGACCTGTCAGGACACAGAGCAGGACAGTGCACAGCGATGCCTCCAGCCTGTACACCTGTCTGCCAGCACCAACGTGCTGCTCTGACACCTGGAGGTTGATGTCAATTTAGGGTGAAGCAGTGAGCCCCCAGTGCCTCAAAATCTGTGTTCTTGAGATTAGATGAATCTCACATTATCTGTAGATCCACCTTGGAAGTCATTACGGGGCCTTGCTGTTACCGTACAGCGGAGATGTGCTGGCCCAGCCTGGGAGAGCACGGTGATAAATCTGGGTGGCAGCTGGTCACTGTCCTTTGTGTCACAAATTGCCCAGGCAATTAAAAAGGGCTGTGTCCATGTATCAGCCAGTCTGGCTTTAGGAGCAGGGATGCACCAAGAGAGGATTTTCCTGAGAAAAGAACCAAAATGGGTCATTCGAACACCTACAGCCCTGGCTGACTGTGAGGGTCCCAGCTGACTGGGGGGTTCTGTCTGTCTGAGTCAGAGCCTTTGGTGGCCCATGGGGCATTTCACTTCTGCTTTGCTTGCTCTGAAGAATGTGTGGCTCCAGCGTCCCAGCTAACTGGGAGGTGGTGCTGGGTGGGCTGGGGAGCCAGCCCTGGGAGCGGACACAGGAGCTGTGGCTCTGGGCCAGATGCACTTCCCTTCTGCGCAGTGGGACAATGCAGGCAGGCTGGCAGGGCTCTCAGGGCCTGTGTGGGCACGTAGCACAGCTCCCAGGCGAGCGCTGGCTCCAAAGTGTTTTGCTCTGCCTTCCTGTCTGAATCTGGGCCGAGTCGGATTCCTTTGCTGGTGAGGAACGGATCTGCTTGGAGGAGAAATTTACCCCTCACTGAGTGTAAACACAGATGGAAACACAGTGAAGCCCTTTTCAAAGTCAGGGGAATAAATCTGTTGAAAAAACTCAACATCTGGGGCAGTGAAGGAGCAGGTGGAGCACTGACCCTAGAAAGGACAGTGGTGCTAAGCGATGACTGCCTGGCGAGACAGGATAGGGGAAGTGTCTAAGTGGGAAAATTACCCCAAACAGTCATCAGAAGGTTCCAGAAAGGAAAAAAGGCTCCTTTTTGGACCTTTTTGTAAGACTCTTTAATTTTTTGGGGTCCTATGACATCCCAGGAACCTGGATGGAACAAGTGGGTATGCTTCTCCCCTGACCTCTCATCTGACGTCTCTAAGGCAGTGTGAGAGGGATGGAGCCCTGTGTGTCCTCCAGCTGCTGGGATAAAGCAGGATTTTGCTCCCTGGTTAGGCAGCAATCACTGTGCTGCAGAAGCTGCTCTGTGTGTTGCCCTGGAAGGGCAGACCTGGCACGTTCACAGCACTGGGAAGCAGCTTCATGCTGGTGGTTGGGTCGGCTCTTCTGGTCCAAGCCAGCACATTTTCTATGCTCTGTAGTAAGAGCACTCCTGGACAAAGGCCCTGGTCCTCCAGGGCTTTATTCACTTGCCTAACCACAAAGCTAAAAACGTGGATAAGCCTTGGATGGCTGAGGAAATGTTAAATTGTGTTCTCCTCCCAGCCGTAACCTTGGCAGAAGCACAGCTCTGGCTGCTAAAGCCCATAAAATGAACAGCCCCTGTTGCTCCTGATAGGGGTATAAAATTATAATTACTTGAAGAGTGACTTACGATTCAGTGAAACAAGGATCTTCTCCTTTTTGATTGAATTACTCAGTGGTATTCCTAGAAGACTGGAAGCAGATGGTGAGCTCTGGCCAGGCATTTAACAGCCTGAGTTATGGTGTGGAGAGGATGGAGCTGAGCAAGGCTGCACCATGCTGCTCCTGCCTTTCGGCTTGCTTTGGGCCACCATCATGCTGTATTCCCTAGGACAGGAGAGGCTGGAACATGGGGCAGGGTGATTTGCAGCAGCGGATGGAGATGTGGAGCATGTCCAGTAGCAGAGGGCTTATTTTGCAGCACAGCAAGACAAAAAGACAGCACAGGAAGACAAAAATCTTGTTTCTGCAAACACAGTGCTGCTTTGGTCCCAGGCGGGCACGTCGTGACAGCAGTCCCAGTGTGTGTTGTCAGGACCCTGTGGACCTGGAAGGTGGCAGCTGCCCTCCTGTCGTGCAGGAGAGGTCCCCATCCCTCCGGGCCCAGGAGGACAGGTGAAGGCAGACGGTCCCCTGGGCCGGGGTGGAACAAACACCGCTGTATCATTTCTGCCTCCCGGCTCCTCCTGCCCCATACATCTTGAGCACATCAATAAAATCAGACTATTAGCAGCACGTCCTGGTTTCGGCCATGGACGTGTGTGCTGGGCATCAGGCAGCCATGCAACCTGCATTTTATGAAGTGAGCTGCTCCTACCACTGCTGGGGCTGCAGCGATTACCACATCCCCTCACAGCTGGGCCATATCACAGCTTTTATGAGCTATGCTACATCAAAGACCCTTCCTTTTTAAAGATAAATTAACAATTCTCCCTTTCTTTTTGTTTAGTGGCATGACAGCCAGCTGATACTAGGTGAGACACAAATCTTGTTGCCAAGTTGTGCCTACTGCATTGTCTATTTGATTATTTTTATTGAATAAGCAAATGTTCTCTCAGAGCTCTGAAGTCCTTACGAGGGAGACTCATTTTCTGCTACCATGATCTCTTTGTCACGGGTGGGTGATGTATGAAAAGGAATTGCAAATAGCTGTTTACAGCAAGCAAAGTCACGGAACAGCCCACTTCAATTTCTGCTGTCTGTCGGAGACTGTTGTTGGTGATGGTCAAAATTAATTAAGCAGGAAGGAAGAGAGCAGGGAGGCAGTATGCATCCAGTTCTGACATTGAAATATTAATGGTGAGCTAATCAAGAGAGTATCTATGAATATCTAATCAGCTCACAGTTTGCATTTTTACTGATGTGGTGAACTTGTGGGCAGCAGCCCTTCACAGGAGGTGTTGGGAGCAGAGGTGGGCTGGCTGCTGCCTCATCACTCTATCTGGGAATAAACAAAGAGCTCATGCCTGTGACAGGGGCTGAGGGACATTTGCCTTTACATCTCACATTCCTGCTGCCACTGGATGCTGCTGTATCCTTCCTGCTGTCACCTACAGCAGCTGGGTCAGAAGGTCCAGCCCGCGGCATCCCCAGTGCTGTGTTCCTTCCTCCCAATGCCAGAGGCCACGTGGAGGGCTCAGCTCTCCAGGACTGAGCTGCAGCATCTGCCCACACCCAGGTCTTGGGCAAAAGCTCTAAACATTGTACCTGGAACACACAACCTCACCCTCAATGCCTGGTACAGACACCCCATGGGAGGCAGCGGCTGTGTTCCTGTCTCTCCTGCCTGTGTATCACTGGTGTTTCCAAGTCAAGTGTCCAGGCCTTTTGGGGGAAAACAGAAGGTGATGGCTGTGCTGCCAGGCCAGGTTGCACTGCAGACCCCTGTGCCCAGTGCCTGCTCTGGCCACAGTAGGGACTCAACCACTTTCTGTGACCCACCACAAAAGCATGGAAAAACAGGAGGAAACAATCCCATGGCAAAGCTGGGCTGGTTCTAATCAAAGCCACAAAAATAAATGTCACCTTTGGGTGCCAGGAGTCATCCAGTGTCATTTCTCTCTTCAGCATCAGCATAATGGGGGCTGTGGCTTTGGAGATTTGTATTGCTGTGTTTCTGCAAACACTTCCCTCCTCTAACCCCTTGGAAATTGGATTTTGTGAGGCTGAGCAGTTTGTGTGCAGCAGATAGCAGCAGGACTGATAAGCAGAAACCTGTTTACACACTCACTCATATCTAGTGCTATGACTGCCCAGGGGACTGCCTGGATTACTTTTTTACATTTTTTTTAAAGAAAACACTATCAAATGTAATCCTTGTGGTTGAATGTTTTGCTGCTTAACAGGGAGAAATCTGAACTGGGCAGTTTTACCAGGCAACAAACATGAAAATAACTTCACGTGAAGCAAAAAGATAAAGGTAGTAAGTAAATCTTAAGTGATAATAAGGAAGAATCGAGTGATCAGTAGGGAACAGCATACCTGCAGTCTCCCGTGTGAGGTGATATTTCAGGTCTTGCCAGGGGAATAGGAACTGGACACGACCCCAAATGAGACCTCTGGCATGTCGCTCTGACAGCCACGAGAACTTTCTGGGAAAGAAAAAGGAAAGCAGATGGTACCAGTTAAGAAAGGTGGAAGGTGGAGGGATGTGGAGGGAAGTGGTGGAGCCCCGTGGCCACATCCATTGCCCATGGGAGGGAGCAGCCCCCTGGTGCAGCCGCGTGGGCACCACCATGCCCAGCTCCGGCTCCTGGGGCTGGCAGGGGAGCGAGCAGCAGGGCTGCTCCAGGAGGGGCACTCTGCAGCGTGCTTCTCTCCACTGCTCCCATATAACCCAAATCTGTCAGCCTTTAGGGCCTGCTGAGAAGGTCATCTGTGAGCACGGCTAATTATTTCAAGCAAAGCAGCAGGATAATGACACTAACCTGCTCCCAGGAGCTGGGCTCTGCCCTGTGCTGGGGCTCTGGAGCTGCACACAAGCTGCAGGGAATTACAGATGCATGGGAGGGTATGTTCCCCTCACAGATATAAACGGATCCCGCTGGCATGTACCTTGAGCACGGAGAGGGGAATTCACATTTTTCATAGCCAATTCATTCAGCTGTCATGAAAATGCTGTTCAAGCCAAAAGGCAGAATCTCTTCTTTCTGCCATTTCATTTTCTTTAATCTGCTCTTGACATTTATTGAAAGGAGTGTTTTACGCACATCAAAGCCAAAGATTTCAAGACATCACATGGAAAAAATCTTAAGGTCAGTCCAAGCAAGGATATGGTGGCTAACACAAGATGAAAGACTCCAGTTTCTACAAGGAAGGTCTGTGCAAAATGAGAGGTCACAAAACAAGGATCTGTGCTCTGAGGGCACTTCCTTTGCACCTCTGGCAGTAGCTGCAACTGGTGGGCTTTGTATGTTTGACACCTTCAGCAATTTAAGCAAGGCTATCCTGAATATGAACTGGTTCAAAAGTAAAAGATGCCCTGGATAACATGGCTTTTCAGGAGCCTCTTCATATGGGTGAAGTGTTTCCCGTGGCTCTGCCCAGTGTTGGGCCAACTCACTTTGCCTGGGCAGCTCTTGCAGGCAGAGCTGAGCCCTCCTTTGCTTCACTCTCCATCAGAAAGTGGTTGGTGCTGCTTCTCACATGATTAAATGAGCCAAACCCCCATCCAGTAGAGGCCAATCCTGCAGGATGCCTCTGGATGTGCTGAGCACTCTGAATGCCAAAACTGAAGAAAAAGAAATGTAAAAGAACCTCAGAAAACTTCTGCATGTAGTTAATTTTACATGGGTAGAGGTAACAAGCTGCCATAGGTTAATTTATAGCTTGGTTGTATGCTGATTGCAAAGTACACATTTCCAGCCAGCCATCATGAGTAAATCACTTCCCCACCAGTTCTCCTGGCATATAGAAGAAATTTCTCTCTTCACGACATTTTAAAAAAAATCCTAATATGTTATACACTCCATGACTTTATAGCGTTTTTAATATTTAAAAGGCTAGAATCTATAACCTCAACCTTTAACAAATGTACAGTAATGTGATAACAAATTTGCCTCGAACAGCTGCTATCTTGGTACCAACTGGCATGAGGAGGAGGGAAGTAATTGGCTTGTTTTCAGATAATTACCATAATTGTAGTGACACCATTTGGATCACATCTAACTGTGTTTCTGCTGCAAGTTGGATAATTTAATAATTGGCAGAATTTAGACTGACAGTAAAGGTAAAGTCGGCATATGGTGGGGAAATCAGCAGGCACCTCCCTGCGCTGCTGGTACAGGCTCTGCTGCTCTTGCTGGGAAGTTGAGCAAAATCCTTAGATTTTGCTGCTTTTCTTAAGCCCTGTGACTGTGTCACATCTTTGCTCCTTTTCTGATGCCTGACCTAATGAGACCACGTTTTGAACCTTTTCATTTGAGATAAATCACTTTGGCTCTGTCCTGCCCAAATTACTACTTTCTTTGTGCACTGAGTATTTTTAGCTGTCCTGCCTGTGCCGGGGGCTCCGTCAGAGCTCTGTGCTGAGAGGGGATTAACCCAGTCAGGTGCTCCCAGGCAGCAGCCAGCGCCTTTCCCAGAGGTTGAACCCAGATCCCCTGGAAGGAGCAGGGCTCTGAGCCCTCCGAGCTGCAGAGGCTGTGGGGAGTGGAGAGCGTCAGGCTCAGCACGGTGCTCTAGAGGGAACGTGCCCCTTTCGTGTCTTCTTGTGCTTGCTGCTTGTGGCCAGCCTGAGGGGGACTCAGCATCTCCTGCGCCTCCAGTCCTGAGCTGCCCAGCCAGAGTCCCAGGAGCAGGGGGGCTGCAAGGTAAGGCCAGGAGGTGGCTGAGGATACTGGGGAAAGACAAGGTTTATCAGACCAGCTGGGCATTTTTGCCAGGAATTGCAAAATGGAGCAGAGCACTGAGCTACTGCCCTGCAGGGCTGGTCTGAGTGCCGAGAGCTTTCCTGCAGTGTCCTGCCTCCATTTCTGCAGTGCAGAGGTGAAGACAGATGACAATGCCCAAGGAGAGGGGGCCACTGGAGCTTCTCTAGTCCCCAAGTGAGAGATACTCTTAGGGCACATTTGCTGATTTTGCTTCTGTGGCTCTTCTGCTCTCTCTCTCTTTTTGAGTTGAACCCAGACACCTCTGGCAGGTGACAGAGGGGTCAAGGGGCTGTGCCAGCCCTGCAGGGTGAGCAGAGGTAATGCTCATTGGGATGAAGCAGAGTGCTTCCCACCCGTACCAGTTATGGGCAGAGCTGGGCTCTGCCACGACTTGGGCTGGACCAGACCCTCCAGCCCTCGTGGATTTTCAGTGGGTCCCAATGGGTGAGGGCACTGCTGAAACACCACTAGTGGGTCTGCAAGGCAGCCCATGCCTGCAGTTCTGGGGGTGCCCAGCTCATCACAGGTTGGGGAGGACTTTGGCCCAGAGAGGGCATGAGAGGGACTAAAAAGCAAATCCTCAGGCTCTGGAGGGTGCTCTCCAGTGCAGCAGTGGGAAGGAGTGGGAGTGTGCGCTGCAACAGGATTGCCGTGCTGGGGTTCCATGCCCGGAGCAGCTGCTGATCCCACACACCCCATCTCCCTGCCCCTCGCATGGAAACTGCAGGGGAACGCTTTCCTTGCGGCTTTCCCTCCCTCTCTGTGATTTATTGCTGCCAGGAGGCTGCATGTGGAGGTGGCATAAATCTCACCCAAAAGAGAGAAAAGGAGGAAATTTGCATTCACTTCCTCACTGGCATATTGAATGCAGCTTTCCAGTTCACTGCTGAAACCCTGAGCAGGTCCCAGGCAGAAGGCTGAGGCACTTTCCTCAATATCAAACAGGGCCAGCACTGGGGCTTCCTTCCCTGCTGGAGTCTCCCACAGCCAGCAAGGAGCAGCTCCCCCACTCAGCCCAATTATCCCTGGATTAATTTCAATCCACTCCTATTTATATTCTGTGGTATCAGCCTACGTAATTCTGTACTGTTTGCAGGCTTCAAGCATTCACCGTGCTCCCCTCTGCTGATCTGCCAGCAGCCACAAGCCCTCTCCTGATTCAGACCTTCCAGTCCTAGTGATTTCTGCTGGGTCTCACCCACCTCCCTCCAAGTTGCTTCCATCCGCTTCCTCCTGTGCAATGCCACCAAAAGACTCCCTGGGCGGACAAGTCAGTGAGCTGGGGTTCAAATCCTCCAAGCTGCTACTGGAGGCTGCAGAAAGCAATTAGGGAGATTACAGTCAGCCCATGGTCATGCTGCTGCAACGGGTCTGGATGTCCTGTCACAGGCAGCCAGCCTGGACTAAGAGGCTTTTAAATAATAGAGCATGAACAAACATAAAAGCCTGGCAATTGTCTCTGAGATTGCATTTTAACTGCAAGTCCATCAGTGTTTTCATATGTCAACAGTAAACTGGATACAGGGCAAAGCAAAAAAAATGCAAAAGATCAAGAAAGCAAGGTGGATGTAACACATTAATCAGAGGCAAAAGTTGGAGGCAGTTTGCAAACCTCTGCTCCTGCAGGGGCTGACAGCTGTAAATAGCATATTGAAGCCATGGAGGAAGTAAGGAATTAATTACAGTGCCAAGACCCAATCCCACTTCCAGCCACAGGCAGCATTTATTAAGATCTCACTGAGGCAGGAAAGATTGAACAAGGGACTCAGGGGACTACGAAGGGGAAAAGAATTAATCAGTTTGTCTCAGGAGACAGGAGGAGTCAGATTAAATAAAAACTAGAAGTAAAATGAAAGGGAGAGTAAGATGGTTGGAAGCATGGACCCATTTGAAGGAGAAACTCTGGAGTCACAGCTGGGAGCAGTCCCAGGGGCTCTAATCTCCCACTAGAGAAGCTGGATTGCTTTGAGGACAAAAGCTGAAAGTTTGCCTTGACTTTCTAATAGGTTTAGAAATGTCACTTTTGGGCCTCCTCCTTCCTTTACCTGGCAGCCACGCAAGGCATCCCAGCTCTCCCACCTCTGATCCTTGCCCCAGTGGATCACCAGAGTGCTCAGATTCCTGATGCCCCATTGGCAGCGGGACCTGAGAGCTATTCCTCAGGCTGCTGAAATTCCCTGGCAGCCAAAGGGGACAGCAAGGGAAACTGCACCCAGCTGAACAGAAGTCCAAAGCCCACAACCCACACCCTAAAAGGAACATTTTTGTCCCTGCCTGTTGTCAGCCCAGTGTTTTCCATCACAGTAACATTCAATTATTTCTCTTCTGAAGTCTCCAATATTTTCTTCCCTCTTTTGTGCCACTGCTTTTCTGCCTGTCCCCCTGGGAAAGGTCACTGGGCTTCCACATTCCTGCTGTGTAATGAGCTGTGACAAACGCTGGTGCCCAGCGCTGGGGTCACAGAGTTTCAGAGGGCGGGGAACACCAACCTCACAGGGAGGGAGCCTGTCCCCAGCCTGCGAATGGGTGTCCCATTGCCAAGCTCCTTCCCCCCGTGCAGCTCAGTGGCAGACACTCCATGGAAGCCAGATTAGAGATTCTTTTCTTCCCCCTCAAAACTCCCAAGCCTGATATAAAGTCATAAATAAAAACTTCTCACTTAATCAAAGTAAAGAGTGAATGGGGGAACACACTTTCTGCTCCTTAGTAAGTTTTCATCTTCAGGCAACGAGAAAGCCCTCCAACTTTTCTTACATGTTCAGAAATAGGCTCTTTTGAGAAAGCCCTTATGGAAATGCAAAATGTATATCCCATAGGAATGTTTCTTCAAACCCCAGCAGCATTGATTCAGAAGAGAGACACCGAAGCTCACCTTGTTGGCTTCAACAGAAACACTTTGCAAAAAAACTGCTCTGTAGAAAGTTCCTGACGTTATCATATCAGAAGTACAGCTCTGTGCCTGTTTTTTAGCAAACTTCCAGATTACTGGCAATTACTGGTTACATAAAGCATAGAGAACAGCAAAGCAGATTGCAAGGAAAAGAGGCTCCATTAACAGCTGTGTCGGGTAGTAACCCTTAGAATATCAGAAAGCTTCATAGCAGGTGGGGTTTTTCCCCTGTGTTATGCCAAAGAAGAGGAGTTAAAAAAAAAAGAAAAAAAAAAAAAAAAGGTATGTTCTGCTGATTCTATGGTGGTATTTCCTAGAAAAACCACTAAACACTGTTTGCTAGGTTTAATATGCACAAATGATGGTAGGGAGGGGTGTGCACTGTGTCACAGCTGATGATGGGTTTGAAGGCTGGTGCTCAGCAGCTGGCCATGCCCGTGCTGATTGCCCACCATCCCAGCTCCCCGATGCCAGTGGTGGAACTGGGCTGACTGTACCTGGTCACTCTGACCCCAAGCACTAACACCTGGCTGGGTGGTGCCAGGCCCTTCTCCTCAAGGCAGAACTGACCTCAGATTTAAGGTGAACAAACCACCAAGCCACAGCTGCAGGCAAGGCTTAAAAGAACCCACAAACCCAGCAAAAATAAAAATGTCTATTTCCCAACACATGTGTTATGTTTCAAACCAAACCAGCCAAAGAATGGAATGTCAAACTGGTGGAGAAATACATTCTCCTTCAGAAAACTAATGAAAAAGATGTTTGCTTGGGGGTACAGATAAGACAGGAAATTAGAGGTAGAACCTGAAAGCTGGAGGTGGAAGAGCCTCCCTGAACCAGCTCTGCCTTCTGGAGTCTCTTGAGGCCCCAGGTTCCATCTTCAGGCTGTACAGACCTAACTGCACCCACCTGCTTTTCGCAGTTAGTGCTTTTCAGTGCCACCTCACTTGTACACTGAGGTGACCCTTAACTAACCAAGAAAATGTCACTTTCCAGTCATCTTTCCAGACGTGGTGGTGAAAGACTTGATGCATCTCGCTTTAATGCCCCTAGGGCTTATTGATAGATCCCAAAATTAGATCAGCAAGACCCCAGCAGGCTCAATAGCCTCTCTAGGCTTGTTACCTTAATGAAATGCTAATTGCTGCTTCTGCAGTCTAAAAAAGCGCCTTTGGTCCTGTAGCAGCTTCAGTTAAGCGGTGTTAATTGCTAAAGCTAATTATGTTGCTGTTGCTCCTAGATACCGGTTCAGGTTAGGTCTATAAACAATAAGCCCAGAATCCAAAGGGCTGCAGCTCAGCTGATGGGCTGGGCTGGCACCTCTGTGCTCTCGGTGCTTTCCATGCACAGCAAGGCACAGGCCAGGTGCTTTGCAGGGAAAAGGGGCCACATCCCAGGCTGATGCCAAACATGCTGTACAGGACAGGACCAGGGAGGTGACAACTTCTAGACAAGAGACCTCACAGCAAACCTTCTTGCTGAAATTTTTCGTACTTGAGTTTTGAGAGAAAATACTGGAAAAAAGCTCGTCTTTCCTCAGTCCCATAGCTGAAGGTTCTATTCATCTCTTCAACCAGCTATCCTAAAAAGGCATCAGATTTCTTCTGTGATGCAGTTAGTGGAAAGCAAGGAGCAAACATTTGGGGTTCCCTTTCCTAAGGTAAAAACCCCCTCCAAATGTCTTTTTGGTTGTACCTCCCACATCTGTTTCATCGATGAAATTCACAGGTGAAAAGGTGCGTTATGCCAGTTAAACCACCAGAACATCCTAATATCTTTCTGACAAACAAGCTTACCATTAGGATAAAATATTTGCTGGTTAGAACAGCCTTGGATAATTGCTCCAAAGGGGTTTTGCTTTGCCAGGCCCCTTGGAAACCAGTGCGTTGGGACTGGAGACAGAGGCCGCCCAGTGTCGACAGCTGTGCTGCCATTGCAAACACCATGGTGAGCCTTCCCTGGGACAGCTGATGGGCAAACAGGAGCAGCCTGGGGGAGCCACGGGGAAGGCAAATCCTCTGCAGCTTGGCCACGCTGCCTTCCTGCTCTCCTTGGTGCCAGAGGGGAGCAAAACAAAAAGGGCAATGTTATACGTTATTCTGGAAAGAACTTTACGGAATCCTGCGCAGGGAACACGCAGTAAAACAGATTTTATCTCCGATCCAATTAACAGCCGAGTTACGGGACTCGAGTGAAATAAAGGGCAGTGAATCCCCGGGACTATTTACATGATTTATTAGAGCACGGCTGTCTGCAGGAGCGGGCGGCCGTGTTATGTTTAATTTATGAGGACATGCGGGGCTGGGGCCTCAGTTCCTGAGCTGTTGGGGAGTTCCTACCCCAGCAGTGCTAAAATTCTCCAACAAAGGCACTAAGAGCCCCCCTTGCACCAGCACTGCTGGCTGTTTGTGGCACTGAATGGCACAGCAGCCATGGCATTCCAACTGGGCTTGGCAGAGCTGCCACTGGAAAAGCACCCTTCATTTCCTCTCACTCGCTTCGAGGTTTGTGCAGAGGAAAAAGCCATAGCTGAGAAATCCAGAGGGGAAAAACAGGTGAATTCCCAGCCCTGTAGCTGAACTAGCAGCAAGGGGCAATGCATGTAGTGGGGGTTCTTGCAACAAGCCTGGAGAAGCTGAAACATGAGTCTTCTCATCCCTGTTTCTGAAACTTCCCTTTTTAAGCATCTCCCAGGCCAGAAAAGGATATTTGAGCTGACAGCCTTGGAAGAGCTCCACCATTTGATGTTTGTGTGTTTGTAGAGGAAGCACAGAAGGATTTTCAGTGACAGATGAAATCTGCAGTCCTTCTAACACACCAGTTAAAGTGATTTTGCCTCTTGAAAGCCAAACTATAGGGTTTCTATCACAGAGATGTTTGATACCAGGAAACTAAGTATTGTGAGAAAATTAAAGAGTAGCCATAGTTTTCTCACGTTGCAATCAGTATTCATATAAAAGAGCTGCTTTCCCTGTCTTGCATAGCAATGCAATAGTCAGACCAGCTGCTGTTATATTTTTTTCCTTATTTTTTCAGAAGTGACTGATACACAGCAATAGGAAAACACAGTCACAAGTAACATGACTGTCTATAACTGCCTGTTTTCAAGAAAAGTGGTTTTGTGTGTGGGTTTTGGGGTTTTTTAACATTTCAATGGTGTTCTGAATATCTGTTAGGAAGAGAGGCTCCAATGCCCTGTTGCATCACTATCACAGAATTGGGAGTTCCTGAGGAAAGGAGCCTAATTAGCATTATTATATATTGCTTGAGCAGCCTTACATTTGGCAAGTCCCCTCCCAGAAAGACTGTGTTCAGTTCTAGCATATGTTGTTTGGATCCATCATTTGAACTTAAAAACTAAAAGTACTTTTTCTCTAATGGGTAGATGCAAGCTCTCTTCCAAATCTCTCCAGGAGGTGGAAGGCTCTCCCAGGGGGTTGCCTTTTTCTGTTAAGTGTTTCTCTAATGGGTTTGGAGAGAAGCAGCGCTGACACAGAGCAGAAGGAGCAGAAATCAGCCTTACAGTCACAATTTAAAGCTTCTGTTCCCAAACCACCTTCTCAGCTTCTCTGTTCACCTTATTCACTCAGTCTGGTCTCTCCTAAGAAAGCCAAGGAACTCTCTTGCCTGTTCCCAAAAGCTGACCAAAATAACGTTTAAACGCCCATAAACACGGTAAAATAGTATTTGCAGAGCAAGCCAGCCATTAGAAATCAGGTTGCTACATTTAGTTTTCTGCTCTTGGACAGAGAGCCAGGGATGCCACCAGGCTGCTTGTAAGGGGAGCTTCAAATGGGACCAAGTTTGAACAAAGTCATTGGTGCATCCTCCTCCCTCAGATGCAGCCCCTGGTACCTGCAAGCCTTGGTGTTCCTGAGTGACTGCTGACACAGCTCCCAGGGGCACCTGGAACACGAGGAAATAAGGCTCCTGAGCCCTATGGGGAACTCCAGGCAACTGCTATCAAAGGTGTTGTCGTCTCTCACGTCCCAAATTAAGGATCTCAAGAGAAATAGCAGAAAACATGGCTTTAAATAAAGGGTGAGAAAAAGATTAATGCATCAGTAGTTAAGTCTCTGGAGCAGCAAGTGCTGTTTCTCCAACAATATTCCACCCAGTTCTTAGGTTTAAACCAAGCCTACAGTTGATAACCTGCACTCATTTTGCTACAGGATCTGTCTTCCCAGGGAGTGCTCTGGCAGAGCCTGTGCTTACAGCTCGGCTGTGCTGGAGTAGCACATGCTCATGTTTTGCTGCTGAGAGGACAGCAGCACACGCAGCAGAGCAGAGAGGGGTATGGCCCGCTCTTGTGGGAGCAGTAAAGTCTGAGTTTCGCTGCAAATCTGAAGAGCGAATTCAGCCTCTCAGGAACACAGAGTTGTACTAAGAATTAAAAACAGGTCTCCTGAGGCACAGACAGTGCCCAGCCAATCACCCCTCCTGATTAGAAAGGGTCATTTTTCTCATTTCCTTCACACAGGCTCGCACTGGTGAGGGAGATGATGCTTGCAAATTTAGCTGAAAGCTTTCAACCACATTCCCAGAGCACCAGTGCAATGGCTGTTGCACACAGGTGCCAAAAAAGGCATTATGTGAAGTACAGAAGATTTTCAGAGTACAGGGCAGAGAGTGATTTAATTCCTTCCCCAGCTCCCTTCCCTTTGGAAGCCCTTGCAGCAGAGTTCCTGCAGGTTTGGTTGGAGCCTCCCGGGGTGCCAGTCTCCACGCAGGACTCCCTGGGGCAGAAGCAGTTGCTGCAGAGTGAGGGCTCAGCAAGGAGCTCCTTTCCATCCTACCTGGCCAAGGCTGCCAGCAGGGAAGCATTAGGGGCAAAATGTTTCCTCTGGCTCCTTTTCAAAAGCGTGAATTGGACACAGCCCATTTTATGAGACTACTTGAGGAAATCAGGAGTGAACCCAGACCAAGTTCTAGAAAAGTCAGTGCAATTCTTCAGGGTTTCAGTTTTATCGAGTTATTCAAAGTGTGGCAGCCAAGTAGCAAGTGTGAATAAACAGCCATTAGCACTGTTATTATTATTTACCACCCTCGAGCATCCAGTGCTGCACGGTGCACAGCAGAGGGGAGGAATAGGCAGGCACTTGTTCCCAGAAAACTACAGCTTAGATTTAGTTGTAGCAAAACAAGAGCTTTTTTCTACATCGCACACAGTCACTGAGAGCTTAGTTTGAGGACAGTGTTGTTACTGACAGTAACTAAACCCATAACAAGAGGCACAGCCAGTGTCTTTGCCAGGCACTGGAGTTCTGTGCACAAGGCAGGGGGAACCTGGCTCAGCCCCTCCTGGCAGCTGATTCCATGTGTTTTGTGTCACAACAGCTCTGGTCAGCACATACCTGGGGCAGTTCCCGTGGCTCAGACAAGTAGTACAGCAAGCTGGGACGGTCTGATGACTTGTGATCACTGCTCCAAAATTAACTAGTCACGTATAACTCTGATAACCAGCAATTGCTTTACTCAGCTCCTGTCCTTTTCCTCACTCAGCCCCCAGGCTCTCACAGTTTACTCCTGGGAGCTCCTAGCTCTTATTCCCCATCAAGCTCCCCCCACCCCTGCTGACAAACTCATCTTTAAAAACTGTGTCAGCTGCGAGGATGCAGATGGTCGCATTTGCATCAAACAACTTTTAAATTATCATTCAAATTAAATTAAATTGAAAATGCAATGAGCTGTTCCTGTAGATTTCAGTGCACAAAGACAAGTTAATGAAGGTCACATTTGTAACCAGTGAGGAACCTTTAAACTGTATCATGCCTAGCATGGGATGCCATTAGAATAGCGTGCCTAAATAGGGATAAATTACTTTTAAAGGCCCTGTGCAGGGTTACTCTCTGCTCCCAGGAAAGGCCGGTGTTTGGGACTGGTGTTTTGTAGTTCAGACAGGGAAGAGTTGAGCTGGGTGCAGCAGAGCACCAGCAAAACTCGTTGGCCATGCAGTTTGAGGCCTCAGGCACCATCCTGGGCCGTGCAGGTCCTGCCTGCTCTCCTTGCCTGGATGCAAAGCCAGGCACACCTGGAAAGGCTCGCAAAGCTCAGCCAAGAGGCCTTCAGCCGAGAGACTGACTGCAAACACGCAGTCCTCGTGCCTCTGCTCGCAACTGCTTCAGTTGCACACACAAAACTGCATTCCTTGTGCCTTGCTGTGTTTACAGTCACTGAAAAACTGCCCTGTAATGGTTCTTGTGGCATCCGTCACCTTCACAGCTCCGTGTTGTCGCAGCGATGTCAGACAAATGAACCATTCCCAGTTCCATGTGCTGAGGTGACAAATGTGACCCGTTTGGCTGGCCAGCAGCAGAGCACAGGCTGTCTCCTTGGGAGGCTCCTGCTCTGCTCCAGCACTGGCTGGGCCTTGCCCGAGTGACCCGAGTCCAGGCAGCCACCCAGCAATGACCCAAGCAGGCCACGCGAAGCAGCAATTTGTAGTTACTGTTCTTCCTCTCTCCTTTGCGTGACACTGCACCTCATCTACAGCTGCTGCAGGACACAGCACAGGCTTCGTCCTGGGGAACGAGCTAGCGTTTAGTACAGGGAAATAAAGAGCAATAATACAGACCCAGTGCTCCTTGGCAACCAAGCTCTTGTTTTCACACGTTCTCTGCTCCACACTCAGGTGTAAAAGCAGATGCTGAGAGATCAGACAAACCTGTGAAATGGAGAGTAATAACTGGCAAGATTTTTGGCATCTGGAGATGGTTTTTATGTGCAAAGGCTCAAGAGCTGTTGGTTTGCTACAGCAGTAGCCGGCTCTCAGAGAAGAGGTAACACCTGCCATCAAAAGGGGACTAATGCACTTGCTTTAATTAGCCACCGAGGTTTTAGTTGCTTGAAAGTGACTGAGTGCATCCAAAATCTTAGAAAACAATTGTTCTAAAATCCACCCATTCACATTTCTGCCATTCTAACAAAAGCAGTCAAGTCACAGCTGAATGCAGCTGACAATTCCTTGCAAGAAGAATCACCAGGTTGAGTTTCTGAGCTGAGGACAGTGGCTAAGTGGTTGACCCCATCTGTGAAATGTGCTGCTGAGAGGCAGCAACGTGCCCTTGCTTACTCTGAGAAAAGCATGGCTGAGATTTTTTCCTAAATGCTCATAACGGTTGTAAATCTGAGGAAAGCCTTTCTGATCTCCGTAGATGATGGTCTAATTTGTATCAGCACAGCTGAGAACAAAATCTGGACCTGAGTATTCCACTCAAAGCAAGCTTTTGTGTGATGGCATCTGAGAAATTGCAACAACTGGAATTAAACTATTTTACATAATCCATTCATAAGATAGAGCTCATAAATAATAGTGGGAAAACAAAATGTCAAGCCAAACTGATTAAAAAACAAGCTTGAAAGCTGCCTTACAAATGAGTGGCACAATAGTAGCTCAGCAGTGAAGGGTGATTTACTCTCTGGTTTGTAAACCAATTTATTTATCAATAGCTGAACTTCAAAGATTATGCAAAAGTAACAAAGTCAAGGATATGTGACTTGGGTGGGAATGTGTCTGGATTCAACAAAGGAATGAAAGACTTTGTCTTCTTTCTGATAAGTGCAGAACAAGTCTCCATCTACAGCCACAGCTTCCCTCTGGGCATGGGGCAGACTTGCAGCTCTGGTTTCTGCGCCTCCTCTTCACCAGCTCTGGGGAGTTGAGTTCTGATCAAGGTCACGGTTTACGGGTCCCTTTTGCCACTACTGACTGCTGTGGAACATGACAGGCCCATGGCACGCACACAGCTCAGTTCCTATCCCGGGAAACGCAGTGACATTTCACAACAGATGAAGATTTTGAGTCTGGCCATTGAGTTCTCTTTCACAGCATCCAAAGAGGAGCCTTTGCACTGTCAGCTCAGCTCTCCTCAGAATCTCTATGGGAAGGGAATTTTTTCTCTTTAGATGTTCCATTAGAAACTGCTGATGCAGAATCCATCAAATCCATTAAAATTCCATTAAGTCTGTAAAGCTGCTGTTTGTTTGCCTGTGTTGTCTGAAGAATCTGGAAGGCCACAAGCTGTATGTTGCCTGTGGCAGATTCTCCTGTGCTGGCTGACTGTGTCTTTTGGCTGCAATATCCTGGGTGCAATATGGATATGTGGTTTGGAAAGAAGAGAGGATACAAGGCCTTTTCAATGTGCCCGGATGGCCAGGCCAGGGCCTCTGAATTATGTCACAGAAAAGTGACAGCAGTGGAAGACAAACAACAAATGAAGGCCAAGATGTTTGGCCCAAAATAACTGTTATATTTCATCAGAACAATTCTGAGTCTGAGACATTTGCTCTTTAGTCAGTTGTGAACTGGACTCTCTTCCCTTATAAGTGCATCAACAGGTGACACTTAAATTATAGCTAGATATTAATTAAGTTGAAGATGATGGTGCTGAATATGACAACTCTCTTGTACATGGGCCTGAATGAAAATTCACATAGGATGAACGTCCCAAAGCATTTTACAAACTTGCATTAGGACATTGATTTTAACATGTATGCAAAGGAATACTTCAGGTAACACCATGGAATAGTGATTTCTAAGATAAAACAAGGCATGACAATTCTGTGCAACCCAGAGTGATCAGGGGCTTTAGGCTGGCTGGGGCACAGGATTAATCCTTACAAACTCATGTCAGACCAGGTGGAGAGTTTAAGCCAAGGTTGTTCCAACAAGTGACATGCAGTGATTTTGATGAATCCTCATGACATCCTGTTGAGAACTGGGGGTGTTGCATAAACATGCAGCATCTCTGACTTTTGCAGATAGCAGGGATACACCTGGTCCAGTGCAGAGGTCAGAGCCCAGCCTGTGAGACGCTTGTCTGGTTTGTTACAGCCTCCTGGGAAATTTGTTTGGGTTTGGTTAACTTGACTTTTAAATGCAAGCATCCTACGGAAGGAAACTTCCCTGAATGACAAGTCTGATGTAGTTAAACAAAACCATTTTTGAAATGCAGAGCTCCAAAGGTGATTAAAATGCAGGTTTTCCAATGTATATTTCATCAAGGCCAACCATGAGCAATCCTTTAAAGTGTCTCCTTTGATGGCTGGCTGTTTATTTGGATTCAGTGAATGTGGGTTTGGTGAAAGAGGGTGTCAAACAGGTCAAGAGGCGAGACGGACACTGTGCCCTGGAAATTCAAGCCTTTATTATCTGGTCTCCACGGGATTTCCTTTCCTACATGGAAAAATGTGTGGTAATGCCATAGCAACAACAAAGGAACAAACATAGTGGGACATGTCTCTGCTGTTTAAGGCTTAGGAGGCTGGATTTTGTAAATGACTGCATTTCCAGAACAGTTATTTTGCTTAGAGTAGCATAAACAATGAGAAGCTGAACTAAAGGCACAAGAAATAAGGATGAACGGCTTTCCCTCTCCTCTTTGAGGATTTGTCTGTGAGGCAAAAGGAGCCTTATAAATATTAAGCAGCAGTTGAAAAATCCTCATTTTAATGTTAAACTGATTCCTGTTCCTCATCTCATACCACCCTTCCTGAAGCCCCACGATAAACTCCTCGCCCTCATGGTTAACACAGATGTCTGCAACTGCACGTATGCCCTGCCAGCCAAAGCCTCGTCTGCTTGGGAGGCAGAGGGGCTTTGCTGAAGGCCCCAGGAGCTCAGTGGCCCTTGGGGAGCCGGGATGTCTGGGGAGACCCACAAAAGGGGAAGAGGCTCCCCTGAGCGTGGCACTCCAAGGCTGGGCATCTCCCTGGCATGGAGATCCTGCTCTGGGATGCCAACAGGACACAGGGAAGGCAGAAACTGCTTTATTCCCCTATAGATTTGATCCAGTATGTCACAGGGACGCATGACTCACCAACAGTTCTCTTAAAGCCTTTTGCAAATGATAGATGAATATGATTTATCCAAATCAGTCTATAATCACGACACTGATGTGGCAGCCAGCAGCCCCAGAGGAAGGTTTTTGCAGCCCTCCCAGAGCCTTTAAGACCCTTGACATGAAACGCAAGGCTTGCTGAGCTGCCTCCTGACCTTCCTTGTAACCTTCCTCTCACAAGCCATTACTCTTCACACAGTGGGCCCCGACAGCAGAGCCCATCAGCACCTGCCATGGAAAGCACCTCAGCTAAAACTCACAGTCTGGCTGTCCTATTTCAAACCAGCTCCTCATCAGAGACCAAAGTCATGCCAAGAAAAGACCTAAGAAGTTTGTGTAAGAATGAAAAAAAGTCTCCAGAATCATCCCACTGTGTTCAGTGACCTATGGAGGATATAACCCCTGGGACCTTGGAAATGACTTGCAGACAAATTCATAGTCCAGATTGTCCAGTGACAAATTCCAAAGTCCTAATCCAACAAAAGAAAAATGAGTAACTATAACTAGATTTTGTTATTACCTAGCCTTTGCTGGAGTAAATATCAGAGACGGGGCTCCAGTGCCTGCATTGGTAAATCTATTTTTATACCCATTGTGGGCTCTGCAAAACAGTACCTCTGACCTCACCCTCTGCCCATTTACCCAGTATTGTACTGTGTCTGACTTCACTGTAAGTTTCTTTGAAAACAGTGGCTAAAACTGGGCAGTATCCAGAGCCCATCAAAAAACCGAGTGGCAAGAGGTCCCAACATGCCTCAATAATTAACATGAGCGTATGACTGACAAACTCACTGATAAGGCTTCATCCATTCTCCTTCATAAAGAATAATAACTGCACTAATTATCTGAATTCTCTAATAGTTCAATACATGTTGAAATCATTTCACTAGGCATAAAAAGACCTATCATGAGATTAACACTTAAACAGATTGAAAACATCTGGCTTTAGAAAGTGGATTGGTTAGAGAGCCAGCTTTTACAGGGCTTTGCAGGGTTATTTCCCCCTTTGGATTAATCTGCTCGACTACAGAATAAGTATTTTTCTGACCTGCCAGCAGAGACAATATTAATAGTTTCTAATTCTTTAGTCAGCAGAACAATAAGGCAAATGCATGCTTGGGATTGGATGGAGGGGAGTCTTTATGATCCTCCAGCATCCCTTTAAATTCTCCTTCTGTCACTTGCAACAAAACAGGCACTTTTTGGTATGGAAAACACATGGCACACAAAGAAAAAGGAAAAATAAGCCTGCCACCTTTAAAGGCAGAACTGCACTCAGATTTATGGGGTTGTGGCTAGGGAACAGAATAACAGCTGATATCTCTTTATAGGAGATTGGGAAAAAGTAAATGTATTTCATATACCATTATGTACTATTATACAATGGTTAGTCATCTCAGAGAGATATTAGATGGACCTTTTTTCATTAAAATGCCATTAACAAATGAAATGAGTGGGAGGAGCCATTGCCTTGATAGTGGTAAATGACCTGATCACAGGTGAGTAATAATAATTGTGCATCAGCAATGATCAGTGCCAACTTGACAGATAGCCCAGATTTGACCTGTAATATTTGGCATCAAACCTCATTTCTATGCACCCATCTTCATGCCTTCTATCTTTATCACCCAGTGCATTTTCTTTTCTGAGAGCAGGCTGATTGCTACTAATCTTCCAGCCTGTAACCTAATGCTCTCTCTTTAAATGAAGTCCCATATTGTTGATAAAGAGTCATTGTGTTCGCTTATCTCCCTCCTCTCCATAAGTGATAGCAGTAAATCTGACTTCTCAATTAACCTGTGCTGAATTAGAATCTTTATGATCAAATTGGTCGATGTGATTTTTTTTTTTTTTAATCTGGACTGCTTGAAACTCAGTGGGAATTAGGATTTGTGAATCTCACCAGAGCCTCTCTCTGTGTGTCAGACTGCTGTAGTGTACACAGATGAGAAGCCATTTTCCTGTCATTCTTACAAATTGCTTCTCTTCCTGAAATTTTCGAAGGAGGAATGAACATGGCACTGCGTCACAGGGAAAGCAACAGACACGAGATCATTTACACCATGGAAAAATAATGCATGTTGCACAGATTTAGCAAACAAAGGCAAGTATGGCATAGATCTGTCTGTAAGACAGGAGCCAGACCCTCCACAAATTCATTAAAATTGTTATTTTAAATGCATTTTTCTGGGATGCAATGGCATACATTGGTATGTGAGAATGAAGACATTCAGAACTCAGTATACTTATGTCATCTGTATGTTTTCCAAAACGTTCTTTTCAGATGAAAGTAATCTGTGGCTCACAAATGCCACATCCCAAATGGGAATCTCCTCAAAGGCTGGGGAAAAGGGATTGAGTAAACAGGCAAGAGAGACAAGAGTTTCCCCCCCAGCCAGGGCAAGAGGCTTGAGGGCTGCTGGGCTGGGAGCACATCCAGCACTGACACGGCACCAGTGGCCTGGGCTTTGCTTTGCTCTGCTCCACAAGGGACACCCTTCTGCTCCCGTGAGAGCTCTCTAAAGCCTGGGGTTAGACACTGCCTTCCTGCATCTCTGAGTTCAAATAGGGCTTAACCTGGCTTGCTCAAATTCCTTGGCCTTTTACATAGATAAACCAAGTTTAATTACACAATGTTTAATTAGAGACTGTATCTAAGATCATCAAAATGTCTCCTACAATAAAAAGCATATAAATTTCATTAAAATATGGATACCTAAGAAAAGGCTAAATGGAAAAGGCTAAATGGAAGCCCTGTCATTACCACTCATTTCGTTGCTGCTGTTTGAGTTTTGATGGGAAGGGCACTGGCAGATGATCCCACTTTGATTAATACATTTCCGTTTCATATTTCACCTATAATTATCCCCTGCAGGAACATGAGGACCTGGCCAGGTTTAAATAAGCACACCCCGGATATCTCCTTTATTCACCACATAGGCACTTCAAATATTTCTCTTGTTCAAACAGGGATGCACAGAGATAGTTCGTGGAGGGCTCATCTAGACCATGTTTACCTGGCAAAAGAAAGCCTGTTCTAACACACAGAGGTTGGTTCAAATCAACTTTCCCAGATTAAAGCACAAACAAAAACTAATGCCATGAAATAAAAACTGGGCACAATACAAAAGTGTCATCTATATTTTACAAATAAAAAAAAGTGAGGATGTCACTGAAATGTTATGAAGGGATGGGAGGAGTTTGATGGGCCACGAGAAGTCAGATGTAATTCTGCGTAACTCATGGGATGAGAAAGAGTAGATATAAAACTGACAGGAGAGGGAAAACACATGAAACTCAATAATAAGGAAGACTTCAGAGTGGGGTGGCATAAGTAAAAGGTTGAATTATAGCCAGGGTTATGTAAAGCTTTGATGAGGACTAGACATCAGTACAGGTTTTGGACTTTCTCCTCAAAAACTGAGACACTGCCTGGAAAAAGTAACTCTTGCTTTCTGAGTATTACAGGTGAATAATGGCATTCTCTGGCAATGTTGGGGTTTAGGTGGCTTTACTGCCAGGAGGAAATTCTTACAAGTTTTTACACTTGACACATAGACCTCTCCCTCAGGAAGCTGTGCCAGAGCACACACTTGCACTGACTCCCATGTGCAAGATGTGCTGTAAAACTCCAGCTCAGAAGAGCATATTTCCTAAGAATACTCCTTTGCTGAAGATTTCAGCAGATTTCAACAAATGCTTTCTCTTCCTTGTTAGATTCTGTTTAAATTCCCGTTATTTCAGGACCACCGTGTAATGTTTGCACACTATTTCAGAGCACCTCCCAGCACAGAGACATTAAGGTAATGTATGATACTATAAATAAGAGGCTTTTTTTAAGGAAGTCCTTGAGTCATTTTGCTGTAATGACAGCAGGGCTCATTAAACAGCTGCATCTCCTGCACACATCGGGGACGTCTGCAATGCTGGCGTGCCTGCAGTTTGTAACAGCCCACGACACGACCCCTGGGAACACAGAGGTAACAGAGACGTGGGATGTAAACTGGATTGCAAAAGGAGCAGGAGTGCCCACGTGGGCCTCCCCTGGGATGGGGAGCAGTCTGGGCAGTGGCTGCCTCCCTTCCCCTCTCTGTACCACTCCCTGACTCAGTTCCTGGGGCTCACGGGTGAGAGAACCTGGTTGAGCACTTGTTCAAGCTGCTGAAAGTTCAACTCTTTATTGTACACAGGCAAAACACTCCGGTCAGTCCATCCAGGCACACTGGGGTTGGATTAGGACTTTGGAATTTGCCACTGGACAATCTGGACTATGAATTTGTCTGCAAGTCATTTCCAAGGTCCCAGGGGTTATATCCTCCATAGGTCACTGAACACAGGTGAACTTTTACAAAATACTGTTCCTTCAGCCCTCCACTAAGTGTGTACATAACACAAGGCTTCCAGGCTTCTGAATTAAAGCTGTAAATTTGAACTGTCAAGGCCAAAAGATGCTGGACCAGGCAGCAGGTACCTTTATGACATGTCCTTAATACAAGAACTGAGATGCAATTGCTCAGAGAGGGCATTAAATCAAAGTGTGGACGGGCGCTGCGACAGAAACCCCCCAGGTTCCTGCCTGACCGCGGGCACTGGCAGAGTCCTTGCCATTAACCTGTGTAGCTGGAGAGCTGGAACGTGGAGATGCTTTTCTTTGGGAGGGGTTTTGCCATCCCAAATTTACCTGTGCACATGTGGCACTGACCAGTTGCAATTACCTTAATGAACTGAATCCTATGGAGCAACTATTCCATCGGGCTTGTAGGACAGGATCTGCTGCAGTGCCCGGTTGGGCACAGGATGCTCCACTGAGCTGTGTCCTCCAGAATGGCATCAGCCATGGAGGAGCAACCACCATGTCCAGAAACACAGGAGAAAGAATGAATGGAGAGAATTAATGATGCTAGAAGGCTACTACTGTGCTAAGTGATGTGGTTGTTGGTTGTGTCTGACACAGCCTGCAGTAGATCAGCAGAGAGCTGAACAGTGGTGGTGACAGGAGCTCTCCTGTCTGCACCAAGGTGAAGGTTTGCTGTGGACACGTCCCTCAGGACAGCAGAGGTAGACATGCAGCTGTCAGACTCACTCAGCCAGGCCGTGGCTTCCCAGCAGAGGAGTTTACCTGGGCTTTGTTGTTAATTGTTCCACTCGTTGCTTCTTCGTAGTCAATCAAATTTAATTTCTGTCCGTGGATCCAGTAATTACATGTTCTTGTTTTTATGCAGGGCTAATAGACCACCTAAGGCTTTGTGTAAATTAGTTAATGTTTTCTCCTGCAAAGCTGGCATTTGTCCTGTATTGTGGTGGCAGGTGCAAAATGTTCCTTGCAAAAGCATATGGTGAATCACTGAAGTAGAGCGAATGCTTACAGGTTTAGAAGGACAGGGTTAAGGGATCGTGTTCTTTATGACATATATGAGCACAGTGTTCATTTTATATTCTTCCATAGCCTGAAATGCCTTAAAATTGCTGCTGAGAAGCAGACACATCAGAGGAAAAAAATTCTTAGAAGGGACATTAAAGACAAAATAATAATTTAAGAAAATGCTTAAGCCAAACAGGAGTGGTGACGTTGGGCAAACAGCCTAAAAGGAGCATGGAACATTGTCTGTTTTGCACTGAAACACAAACTTAGTTTTTAGGCTGGCCGCATAAAAATGAAGGATTCTGCAGGCAAAGATAAACTGGAGTTGTCAAACATTAATCTGCTAGTCACACTGCAAGAGAATTGTGGTTCTTTGTAGATATCTGGGGCCAAAACCTGGCCTAATGGCGTTGGTGGCAACATTTCTGTTGACTCAGTATGTGCAGGATTTCATTCTAACTCTTTAACTGTTTTTATTTCCTGTAAATAATCCCAGCTAGAGCTGAGGAACATTTCTAAGTGAGGGTTTATTCCTGACTGCATAACTATCACGCATTAATAAATCAGTAGCCAAACTAAATAACCAATTTTTTCCGATTATATTTCAGCCTTCCCATTTATTTCTGGTTTTCCCCTTTCTCATGTTATGTTGAAAACAAGTCAAAACTCCACATTTTCTGGCAATTTTGGGATGCCCTTGAGAAGGGTAACAGCTACTCAGTGCTCCACCAAGAGATCCCTGCCGTGTTTTCAGGCAGTGGTGGAGGCAAAAGCGCTGCGTTAGTTCAGCTTTGGTTCCCTTCCCTTTCTGCTGATCCCATGAAATTGAAAAAGTAAGTGGAAAAATATTGAAAGATCCCATCACATTTTCTGCATTTTTAGTACTAACTGTCATGTTATGCAGAAGCCTGGGGTAAGCCTCAAAGCTGGATCTCTTACACAGCAATTTCCTTGAAGAGCTGTTGGATCACATTTTTGTACGGGTTTCTTCTACACACGAGTATTTTATTGCATCTCTTTATCCCAGTGACCTGGAATTCATTTATCTGACAAAGATATTTCCATGACCGAACTTCCAAACATACAGAGAAAAGTATGACACATCTGCTTTTAGTTTGCTCTTTCTGTGGCTAATTTGAAAATGAACACCAGAGAAATACATGTACAGCACAGAGGATTCACCTCGTTCCTACCAAACACCGCCCTGCAAAATTCTAGGTGGCAAAAACTATGCCAAACCACAAGATTAATGACTCTGATGGAGTGTAGGAAGGATTGCAATCAGTGGGCACACTTCTCAGGTTCTAAAAACCCAGGCAGAGATTTATATGAACAGATAAAAAATCTTCTAAATCTTATAACTTGTTCCTAAGTCCCTCGCACAGTAATCAGATCCTCCAGCTGAGACCTCGTGTCCTCCCCTGAATGGTGTAACTAAGGAAGCAGCAGTGATGTCTTAGTTTGGAAGCTCAGTGCTTGTAGTCTCTGAAATTAATGTGGGGCCTCTTTCTGCCTTTGAAAGACAAAACCCTAAAGGAACTGGGACCAAGAACAAGTGTTGTTATGTCCTGGTTCTGGGGTTTTTTTTCTTCTTAGAGGGAAAATGAGTTAAATGGACGGAAACTTTTGGCCCCTGATGGCTGCTGTGTGCACTTAGGGTTCATCATTTGCCCTGCCTAGATGCACATCACTTCTGCCAGAACAAATGAGTATTTCCCTGATTAATCAGCAGCCCTGAGGGAACTGCTCTTTCTGCACATATATTATGATCATTAAGGAGCCTGACTATCCTGTGCTTGTTGCAGGATATGGAAAATGCAAAGCAAATTGTACAAACTACACTCTGTTTATTGGACACATTTCTCTGTATCTCTTTCAGTAATGGCCAAATTCATGGTCCTGAGATGACAAATGATGTATTCAAGTTCATTTTTCCGCCCTGCCCCATAAATGTTATTCACTCAAATATGTAAATGCAAGAACATGGAAATGCTGTGGGGTTACTTCTGTCAGTGCTGAAGGAAGGCCCTGTCAGACACTGCCCGCCCCGGGCCTTTCTCTCTGCTGTGGTGTGGGGTTGGCACAGTGCCTGTGGCAAAGGGGGGCCCAGCTCCCAGCAGGGTGGGGGGCAGCTGGGCAGGCACAGCTGAGCAGGGGGCCTGAGGCTGGGCTGCTGCAGTCAGAGACACCCACCCCAGCTGCACGGCTGGCCTTCCTCCAGCAGCATCCTCACACCCTGCCGACACACACTCGTCCCCGGGTCACCGGAACCTGCCAAACCAGCACAGACCCTCCGAGGGTTTGCAGGGCCCCCTCTGTTCTCCTGGCTCAGCCAACCCCACCCACACCCCACATCTCCCACAGCACAGGTGTGCTGGGGCAGCACCAGCATGGCTTGGACCCAGCAGCAGCAGCACAGGGACAGGAAGAGGACAGAGTCCTTTGCTCTATTTGAAAGCACACCTTTCACTTTGCAAACAAATTTCTGCTTAAATCACATTTGACAGGCTCCAGAGTAATTGCTGTGTGAGCAATGCTTCAATTTAGGAGGCAGGCGTGTTCACCTGACAATTAGGGGGCTCATCCCATCCAAGCAAGTGTCTCACCATTGTATGGTATTGGACACCTAATTAAACAACAAATTAACATTAATAGGCCCCTCTTCCACTATCACAAACATCTAATTCTAGTACTGCATAAGGCTTTAGTGCAAGATAAATTATTTGGTTTGGGCAACAGGGTGTATCTCCTTCCTGCCAAGCACTTGGCCACTTCTGAAGAGGGCCCATGGTGCCATAGAGGGCACGGAATGGGCCTGTTCTTTCTTTCCTTTCCTCTATCTTCAGGCTCTGGTTTCCATGGAAAGAACACTCTAACCTGCAGGGTGGATCAGGACAACCAGTGTGGAAGCTGTCTTCTGTGTCCTGGCTGAGACAGATGGAGAGAGAGGGGGCACAGGGCTGGCTGGTGGCAGAGCCCTCTGCTCTGCTCTCTCTGAATCACAGGAGCATCACCAGCTCCTGCTGCCAACAGTTATCCTGCCCCAGCCAGAGCTGAGGGGGTGCAGGGGAAGCAGCTGTTAAATGCTGCTCGTGTCTCTCTGCAGTCACAGTCCCTGCTGCCCTCAGCTCTGCGTGGTGCTTGGAGCCCAAAGCAAAGGAAATGGGAATCTGTGGCTTCATTATCTCCGAGCAGATTGCACAGAAGTCAGTCCAGTGCTAGTGGGAAGAGCCTCGGTCCCTCCAGCTGTCCTGAGACCTGTATTTCTCTGTGACTATCTCTTGGTTTAGGAAACTGAACTGAGCCAAACCCACTGACTGGAGAAACTTTCACAAATTTCAGCTCATGGAAGTCTTTCCACTAACACTTTTCTCACGTGCAAGAGAATTTGGCTGTCTGATATTGTCCCCTGCTGGGCCTGTATTGATTTCTTTTTTAAAGATTAAAATATATGATGCAATACTTTTGAAAAATTAGAAAAATATCATCCTGGAGCCAAATATAATACGTAATGTTTAAAATGCTACCTACTGACGATGTGAAAGGGCAGAGGAATATGCACTTTTTGATTACAAGATCTGAGCTTAGAAAGTGGCTCCACTTCCCTGACCCCTGGACTGGAGGGCACTGCTTCTCTGGCACTCTCACAAGTTAACAAGGTCATCTGCACTCCCAGGAGGAACTCAGGACTCATAACTGGAGCTTCAGCAGATGAAAAAGAGAAGAAAGAGATACTGATTTGCAGCTTCTTTACTTAAAAATATATTCAGAGAAATGTCTCCCAGTATTGTTGGGGTCTTAAGTAGTTTTTTCACTAAGAAAATTCAATGTTTATTTAAGCATTTCAGCTCCCCTTAAAAAAGAAAATCTAGAACATAAATAAAGTTCAATGTCAAAAGATCTGTAGCAGAGCTATTCTTGTATTAATAAAACAATGGGAATAATACAGATGTCCTTGAGAGCAATTGTATCTTACAGAGATAAGATGGTGATTAATGGGAAATTTGTTCTTGCCAGAGGTAGCTATCAAGTGTAAGTAAATAAATGGTATGGTCCCATTCTTGCAGTCTACCTACCATAAATATTATTAATCTGGCAATAGGAAGCTGTAACACTGCTGGCCATTCCGAGGTTAAGATTCTGAAAACACCCTTGCCCCTGAGGTTATTTTGTTGATGATGTCATTTACTATGATGCCACAGGAAAAACAAATGGCACAGCAACCAATTCAATCCAGTTTTAAAATAATTTCCAGAATAGAATGCTATTTTGTGATGGTGTCACTGCACTTCATCAAAAGCAGCCAAAGATCTTAACCTCAAGGAATGGAACAGGCTTTGTGAAGCTGGATTTTGAACCTGATAGAGTGCTGGAGCAAATAAATATGGGTTATGCCCAGTGGTATGTGTGCTGCAGCAGCTCTCTAAACACTCAGGGGGAAGCAGAACATTGCCAGGAGGCACCAACGTCCTGCAGTTCTCCTTAGCATTGCCTGAAGTTACTTGACAAGAGACAGAGGATTTCCAATGCAACCTCAACTGGAGACAGAAAAAACCCTCCCCCACAAAGACATTCAATTGTCTCCATAGTTTATTTATGGATTTTGAATTTCATGGTCCAAATATATTAGCTAAGTTATTCTGTCAAGAAATATAAATGATAATCATTTGTTAGCTGCACCACGTGAATAATTGTATCAAAGTGTAATAAAGTTATTGAAGGGATTTATTAACCTGATGAAGTAACTCATTAAATCCTTCAAAGGCATTAATGAAGGAGGAAGTCTGGGCCTTTTGGTATAATTTGAGATGGGAAATTGTGCAGCTGGGCCAACCTGATAAGTAGGCTCAGATATCCCACTTCACTTTTATTCAGCTTGTAATACTCTGGATTTCTAAATGTTTTTTCTAATCTAAGTAGCCCTGTCTCAGAATTCAACTATTTTGTTGTTGTTGTTGTTTTACTGTGCCCTGAAGTTAATTTGTATGTTTATGAGCTGGGAACTGAAGGACACATCAGTAAGTGTTGGGTTTGTTGCCCTATGCAGTGGAGAGGGGACATGAGCCCAAGCCTGCCTTTGAAGTGCACTAAAATGGCAGAGTGTTGGAGGTGACAGGGGCCACTGCAAGCAGTGACTTGCTCAGGTGCCTATGAACAGCGTCCACAGTGGGAGGCAAGGAGAGCGCTCCTGGTCCTTCCCGCTGGCAGCCTTGGATTAAATCAACCTCTTGTGTGAGACATGGCTGGGGGATCTTTAAAGTAGACCTGTCTGCTGCTAACTCAGTGGTGGCTGGACCAGCACAACCAGCCTGGTACTGTTTTGACCACGTGCTTTAAGAGGACACTTTCCTCAAAGTTGCTGTGTAAGCCTTGGCTAGGGAGTGCAGGGGTCAAACAGGGCCAAAGTCTAAATAATTAGGTGTGCTGTGCTGATTCATCTGCACTGACAGCAATCAGTGCGAGCAAATCCTGCCCAGGAAGAAAACTGGGTGGCAGAAAGAGGGTGCACTGACCGAGGGAGGATGGCTCAGAGTGCAACATGCAGCAGACCTGCCTGAGGGTCAGCCCTGGGATCACCGGCTGCATTTCCAGGCAGCTTTCAGTGAAGAAGCAGTTGCTGCCCCATTTCCCAGCTGCAGAGCAGCTGGTGTAAGCCAGAGTTGACTCCATTTATAACGTTTTTAAAGGTTAGGAAAACCACTGCAGTGGTACCACTGAGTACACCTGCACTTTTCCAGTTTGCAGCATTAAGAAGCTTCCAAGCACTCGGGGAGCATCCCTGTTGGAGGTGCTGCTAAACCCACTTCAGCAGGATGTATTCTACCATATGGCTGCAGCTGTGTGGCACCTGGGCCATAAAAGAGGGGAGCTCGGGAGCACACGATTATTTCCAACATTGCTTGTGGTGTTGCTGATTTATGGTGGGCTGGAATCAGCAGCGTGAAATGAGGGTTGTTACAGAACTGTTCTTTATGATCAGGTGGCAGCACGTGTGCTTCTGCTGACTGATGACACTCACAGCACTAGGGCATCTGAGAAACGCAAAACTCTGGTTTCAACCCCCTGTCAAGGAGTTTTTATAGGAGATTTGAAAACATGCAATTTGTGTCTTCCTGGTAGTTCCTGCACCCTGGGAAAACTGAAGCCGGTCTTTGCAGCTTAAATCAATTAGGAGAAGGATGTAGGATGTCTTTTTTGTTTTAGGCACAGATTTTTCACGGCTGCATTCCAGATAAAATGCTGTTCTGTCAGGGATTCTAATCACCTTTCAGCCATATATGTAAAATACATGTCTCTGAAAGAGGTAATGAATGCGCTGTCCCTGAGGCTTGAAGACTGCTGGGATGTGAAGTGCAGCTGTAATGAAGTGAGACGTGGGCATTATTCTCAGACCTCCCGCCACCACTGCCTCGGCTGCCACGTCTGCAGCGTGCGAGACAAGGTATAGAATGTGCAAAGTCACAATAAATTCACTGTACGGCGCTTTACAATAAGGTCACCTCTGGTGTAAGCCTGGTATTTAATAGCCAACAGCTTCATTATAAATCTGTTTTCATCAGCGTCTGCTCTGCTTAAATTGTTGAGTCTTGGGAGAGGTGAAAAGATTGATTTAAAACAGACCTGTGGGGTGAGCAGGTGGGGAGGAGAAGGGAGCAAATGTGTCGTGTGGAATTGTGACATTTCAGGTGATCTACACATCACTGCCTGTCTTTTGCACTTCAGCCCCATTCTAAATAGCTATTTAAGAACCTGGATTTGACAGCCAGAGCAGGAGCCAAGACCTGCTGCAGGCTGGGCAGCATCTCCCCTTCCCAGGTGAGCTGGCTCCAAAGAAAAGACAGGATAATGTGTCTGCTCCCTCAGTGCTTCCAGCTGCTCATGGACCCAGGTGACACTGTTCCTTGCTAGGGAATGCATCACATGCTGAGCTGAAGCTGCTCTCAGCCAAAAGAACACGAGAAGCAGCATTAATTTAAATTTCCAGCCATCAGTTTCATTCCCTGCTTGTGCTGAAGAACATACCCGTTTTGGCATGGGTAGGTTAATTAAGAAGAGAAGCAAAGCGTTTGCCACCCTGATTTCTATTTGTAGAAACGGAGTTGCACAGTTAACCAATGTGCATTGCTTAGGAAATGTGTACCATGTTATGTTTACCTAAAATAGAACAACTGAAATACGCACTTTTTATTAGCACTTCTTAACTGTTGAATAAAATGTAGCACAGAGATAAGGGAATACAGGCATGTTACAGGCACGATGCACATGCTGCTCTCAGCTAAAGAATCCAACACTTAAATATGTCAATATTATATTATTAGTCTGCTTCTGTGTTTGCTGCTATGTAAGAGATGAAGTGAGCATGACTTAAATAATTTCAAAGAAAAAAAATCTCTATAATTATTGAAGCAGTACAAAAGAGGAAAGTCACAATGGTTTCCAAATGAGAGTGCATCTGACAGTCCCCATTTCTTAGCTCTCTGACTCTTGTAATATTTTGTGTAACAGGCTGCTATTTTGAGAAACATTAGCTCTTGTCTCTCTTTTACAGTCTGCTAAAGAGGCTGCATTTCTTCTAACCTTGCAGATGACAAAATGCGCTCCTTCACCATAGTCTACACAGTGCTACATCATCTCAGCCTTTTTGAGTAAATGACTCGCAACTCTATAACTGCATGATTAGGCCCATAGATTACCAGATTACAGCTATAAATCTTCACCATAGCTACCACTCACTTGGCAGAAATAGTGAAGTTTCATCATTTGTTCTCATGTAGGAAACATGCTGTGAAATGCAGCCTCAAAGGTCACTGGGATGGCATTTCCTTTTGTGGCTCTTAATAAACTTGCAGCTAATGCAGTAATTACCAAGCCCAATTACCTCTGTGATGGCTTCAGAGAATTTCTATTCTAAAGTCTGGATAGTGAGATTCCACTCCCTTCAATTAATAAGAGGGGTAGATTCAGCTATTCCTACAATTGTTAGACTTTTCTGAAACAGGCTATGTGTGGAATGCAGGCCTGTCCAAGTAAGGGAGTTGTGCCAACAGATCCTGAACAGAGCGTTTGAGTGGCACTACAAAGATGTGTAAAAAAGGTGTATGGATACCCTTACTGTAGTGATAGCTTTATTTAAAATAACCCGGTCCTATTCCGCCTCAGCTAAATCCAAGTAAACTGAAATGGAAAACCTTTTGATATAAATGTATTTCCCCATAGTTTTGCATATATGTACATATATAAAAATACAAGTTACTATGTGTGATGCAGTTCCTTAGCTTGTGAGCTGGAGTCACATACTCAGCATTTATTTAAACACTGAGTTTGGAGACATTGCACAAACGAATCCTTTTCCTTTGTTAGCTACAAAGGGGTTTGACAAGCTACCCAGCTTTCCTCCCAACTACATTGATATTACAGCTGCTAAGTGTGAGCTCTGAGTTGCACCATTTTGAGAAGCTAGAAAAGGAACTGCTATAATCTACTTATTTGGCAACAGTCCAGCACTGATAGATGCTCCTCAAATCACAACATGTGTGGCTGAAATGACGCCAGTGGAATAATTCTTTCCAAAGCAGAGCTAAACTGTGATCTGTCAGAAGTGGCTGTGCCATTATGATGAGTTCCAGCTCTTTGTTCAGTTACAAAGGAAGGCAGCTACATCTTGATACCAAGTGTATGGGCATTATTATCCCTTTCTCCTGCTCTTCACTTTGGTTTCCTTGGAGGGAATAATTGCTAGGGCTGTTTCCAAGAGTGTGAACTACAGGTACCTGCCATGCACCTGCCAGGAGTTCAGCAGAGCAGAGTGGCATTGAATAGTGGGCCCTGTTTGCCTCGCCCTCCCCAAAGTTCTGCTTCTATAACAGTAGGATTTTGTCTGGTTTCTTTTGTCTTTGACAGGTCACTTTTCTGTTTACTTTACAGTCACTTTCCTGTTTATTTTATTTATATGCAATGGGCATTTAAAATTATGCCTACTAATTTTTAGATCTATTTCAGCTCTCCCTAATTCCCCCTTTTCTGAAGTAGTCAAAAAGAAATTGCTAATTTATTATTTATTTTAAATAAAATGTAAGAAACTGGGATAAAATGTGTTATTTCAAGTCAACTGATTGTGCATAAGAAGAAGTGCCAGCTTTAACAAGGGAGGTAATGGATTATATGTTAGAGGAAACTTCTTGATGAGATGAGTGAGAATTGCTTTGATAGATTAAGCTCTGTCAATTAAAATATTCCAGAAAGACATAAGACTGTGATAATCTGTAATAGGGCTGGAATAACACTCTTACTTGCCTATGATTCAACCCTAATTCTCATGATTTTCTGATACATCCCACAAGTTTGCAATTAATCCATCATTGTCACAAGTATCAGGAATACAATATACTCCTAAAGTAAGCAAATTAAACTTCTAAAACAAACCAGTCCTCTTACAGCAGGTAATTTCAGGAAGAAAATTCATGCAAACATCATATTTTACTACTACTACACATCATGTAAACATACTAGCAAACACAATAAAATAAAATAGCTTTTTCTGTTTTTTGTGATCCACCTCTGGATTTCCATCCATTTCAACATCAGTATGAAAGGATAAACATAAGCTTAGCCAAGTTTAAACATTCTTGATTCACAATACATAAAACTATTCAATTATTGTGTTTCATCTGTTGAAAACTCCATCAGTCTTGCCAAAAGAAGTGGAAATGGAAACAGCCTTTTTTGTCATGGTATCTGAGAGTGTTGTACATTGGTGCCCTCTGCACACACTCTAGAGAACTGCATTGATTTGCTTTGGTTTAAAATAAACTGGAATATGGTATGTGATGGATTTAAATAATTAAACAGTTTTACAGGAGCTTATGAAATTAATAAACCATTGCAATGATAAAGAGTTATAGATTATTATATTTTAAAACAGCAGCAAAGGCTTTTTTCCTTGAGTAGAAGTTCATTGATTCAGTATTATCACCAAAATCTTACTTTTTTTTTCCTACAAAAAAGCCCCATTTCGCCTAAAAGAAGTGTCCTCCTTTGTTTTCTTTAGAAATCAATAAATTCAGAAATCTGCTTTGTAAAAACAAAAACAGGCCTTGGCTCTGAAAGCCTTCAGAGGAGAAACTGCCATTTACCATCTGGCTGTAGGAGACCAGGGAAGCAAAAAGGATAAGAGAGCTGTAACTGTTTGGGAGGGCAGAGGATTACAAAGTAGAAATAAAACACGACTTACTGTTAACCCTGTGGTGGACTTGCCTTTGGGCTGCCCTGCAGTCAGCAGTAGCTGTGAGTTCCTGGGGAGGACTCGGGGCATGAGGACTCAGCAACAACAAACACTGTGTGTCAGATTAAAAAAAAGCATGTTTTTAACCAGACCGAGTACCTGATGGGAGATGAATCAAATGATCCGTCAAACCATGTTCAAAAGAGAACTCAACTACCCATTTTACCAGCAAGTCCCCTCACGCTCCATAGGCTTCCTGCTGTAGAACAGACCCCAATATGTTGTCTGGCCTTACCACCCTGCATGACAGCAGGATTACACCACACAGAAGGGTGAAATGCACTCACTGCTGTATCCTGACACCTCTCGAGTGATGTTTGTTGTTGGAAAGCCGTGCAGAGGCGTAAGTGTTCTGTGAGGAGCCTAAATGGAGCCCCACTGTTTCTTTGTGCGCTCTCCCAGCTCACTGTGCTGCTGACAGACAGCCCCATTAAGGAGTCATTAGCACCACGCCTGAAAGCTTGGCTTCTGCGGATAATAACGGGCTATTCAATATTTGGAGCCTTTGTAAGAAAGAGGGCACCTCAGTGAGAATAATGAGGTCATTCTATGACATGCCTGAGGATATGAAACCATGGGTAACTTTTTAGCCCGTTTGATATGTGAACACATACATTCAGCTGTGACAGATTATTTCTAGCCTTCAAAAAAATAAAGCTTCTTCCATTAAATCACACCAGGCAACATCAGCAGCAAGTGGTAATCAAAACACTGGTGTCACCGTAAAGCACAACCTTCAAAATAATTCTGTGTAACCCAATCAAAAAGAAAACATACATGGACAGATACGTGAAGCAGAGCAACGAGCTGAGACTGTCAGAAAACCAGCAAAATTTAACAGTTAGCAATGGATTTTATGGTAAAAAAGATTGTTTCCAATTCTGCATAATGTTTTTTCACCGACTGAGATGCAAGGACGATTTTGGCTTTGAAAATATGAACAAACTGAAATTTTAATTTTAGGCCTGATTCTTGCTTAGAGCAGTGGCTGTTTCTCTTAAAACTGGCTCACTTTGCCAACATTTTACAGAGGGTTTTGCACCCCGGGGCTGTTTCCAGATTCCTCTTGCAGTGGAGCCGTGTGGGTGGCAGTGGGGCTGGACACCACAGTCTCTCAGGCACCCCACTGTTCCACGTCCCAGTTCAGTCAGCCCAGGAGTGAATCTACAGTGCACAGGTCCAAGGACTAACACAGTTTAGTTTGTGGCTTAACACTCTCACAGTTTCCAACAGCAGTAGGAAATGTCTCCCTTTTTTCTAGTTGTTCTCCCAGGTTGTTTCCTGTGTTTCTGCCTACAAAGGTGGTGCTCTGGGAATTTTCCTGGGCATGCACGAGTGTCGCATCCCTTTCAGGCTGTGCTGGCCCTTAGCTCTATTTCTCCTTTTGGGAAAACCCAGTGACCTTTGCTAAACAAGGTGACAGAACTGTAGAATAGTTTGGGTTGGAAGGGACCTTCAAAAGTCCTTTAGTCCAACTCCCTGCAGTGAGCAGGGATGTCTTCAACTAGATCAGGTTGATCAGAGCCCTGTCCAACTGACCTTGGATGCTTCCAGGGGTGGGGCATTCACCACCTCTCTGAGCAACCTGTGCTGGTGTTTTACCCCACTCATGACGAAAAATTTCTTCCTTATATCTCCTCTGAATCTACCCTCTTTTCATTTAAAGCTATTACCCTTTGTCCTGTTGCAAGAGACGTGTGTGTGCTCCATTTTCACTTTATTTTGTTTTAGTGGTGCCGTATGTGTGTAGTGAGGGGAGATCTGCATAATACAACTTACATATGTTTGGTTAATGTCAGACCCTCAGTGCAGAAACACAGCTGGTGAGGACTCGGTGTCCAGGTCTGTGAGCTCCTCCCTGGTCCTGGGCGTGCCCAGCAGGTGCGGCTGGCTGAGGATCAGGGAGTGGGAGATAAACTGGGGATGCTGCTGGTGCTGGGAAGGACCTTTCCCTTAACTGGCTCCTGCAGCATCGCCTTCACCCACTTGCCCCTAGAAAGAAGAGAAGGCCACAGCAACCACTGAAAAATTATTTCATGAGGCTTAAAAGAAAGAGAGTGTTGTGGGAGCAAGGGCAGGTGAAACACCTGGGTCTTAGAGAGCTCCACTTCTTGCCAGGCAGCTTCTGTTTATGACCCCACGTGAGATACCCACAGGGAAACACACTGGCAAGTTTGCTGCTGCTCCAGTTTCTCTCCTTTTAATTTCCATTTGTCTCACCTTAGTGCTTTCTACAAGGGATTAACTCAGCAGTTCCATTTAGACTAGAAGGAAAGGTTTAATTCAAATTATTCAGGGACTTTGCAGGCTGTGTTAAACTTTTTGACTTCATTTAGCCCTCAAACTTATTAAAGTGTTTTTTAATTAAAAAAGATTAATGAATGATTGCCCTTTTTTAGTGGATACTTTTAAGATTAAATCTTTCCAATATTATCATTGGACTAATGCACAAACCCTACCTGAAAGGCAATTACAAACATAGAGAACAGCATGTAGTGTTTGTTTTACAATCCTAATGTTTCATTAGATGTTTGCTGGTGATGAGTTATCTATCAGCTCAAACATAACTGTTAATTCTCATTGCTGCTATTCTTGAATCACTACCCTGCTACTTCAGCTCTGTGCCTTTATGTACTGAACCTTTGGATTTCTACAGTATTTCCTGTTTTAGGTATTTTGTGGGTTTAGAGCTCAAGCTGTCAAAATTAGGTGATATAGGAACTTCTGGTCTTAATACTTTAGGTCTCAATCTTAGGTTGAAAAGTTTTCTAATCCTTAAGTTTTCAGAGAGAATTCCCAAACCTATAGTGACAGACTCCAATGCTAAAAGCTATTGTATTGTTTTTATCTTGCAATCTTTGGGTCAAATGTATGATTTTTAAAACAATTAGAGTCTGTGCTAATAAGAATAATGAGAAAGTGCTCACATTATCAGAACCTCATAAGCAGAATCTGAAAAACTACGTTTGAACTCTTTCACTGAAAGTTTTTATTTGGCAGAACAAAGTAATTGTCTCAAGCACAAAAATGCTGTTGAGAAGAAAATGGAGCTGGTTTGGAATCTTCAAATTTAGGAATTCTTCTCCTCTGGATTCCATTCTGTCTGAATCATCTTATTTTTCACATGGCTACATAGTTTGGATTACAGCATTTCTGAAGGTCTCTAATGGCAAGAGCTCTCATGAAAAAAAATCCCAATGCCACCTTGCTGCCATGTCACACCACTGCTGTGCATGAGGTAATTATGAAAAGGAAGATAATCTGCCAATCATAAGGGGTGTTTTAAACTATGACTTTTCCCATTGATTTTAATAGAACATATATTTGCCTTTCTAAGATAAGGATTTTTTTTCCCCAAAGGAATTAATGTTCAATAATAACTGGTGTGTTTTTTTTCTCCTCTAGTGTTCATAATGGCTTCTGGGCTTTTGGTTTACCCTTTTGGTTTCAACTCTGCTACTGTGAAGAGATTCTGTGAGAACTCAGACATCTACTATGCAGGAGACTGCCAGATTGGGTGGGGGTACATGCTGGCAATTGTTGGGGTCATGTTGTCTGTCTTTTTACCATTCTTTGCAAAATATGCACCAAAAGAGCACATATCTCCAACTCCAATACCTACTATTTTATAGTATTTTATTACTGCTTAAGAACAGAACATTCCTGTCTACAGGTAATGGGCAGAAGTTATGCTAGCACTTGCAGTTAGCTGTTGCTAAAGAGAGGAAAGGAGATGGGGAAGAGAAGGTCACATTCACCCAGACCAGAAGTGCATTGATAGTCTTCCGTAAGCACGAGCAGGGAACACTCTGCAACTGAACAAAGATTAATCAGCAGCCTTTACACTGCTCTAAACATCTAGTGGCATAATGCCTTAGACAAAACCAATCAGTTTATCCTCAGAACGTCTGTCTACCTCCCAGTTTCTTTGGTGTCTCAAAATCCTAAGGCTTAAAAGCTTCCATTCACTTTTGATATATTATGAAACGTCAAAACTTTTATGAACCCAGTAACTTTAAAATCAGTAATGATATTTTGTTACGATTATTTTGATTAGTGAAAAAAGCACCTACTAATAGCCACGGCCTAAAATTAAGCTTGATAGCTAAAAAGAATTGTATACAAGAGAAAAGTTTCTTTTTAATCTATATGTATTAGCAGCACCTTCATATTTTAAGTTGTGGGCACACTTTTTATGACTGCTCTAATTGTCAAGATTTAGAGTCATCTGCATGAAGACTTGCATAAAATTTAGATTTTTTTTTTTCCTGAGAGATCTAACAACTTCTAAAAGGCTTCATGATGATTTAATAATCTTAACAACAGGAAAAAATATGCTAAGAATTCAGTTTTTATTTCTTAAATTATAATTTTAGGTAGACTTTTACAAAATTCTTTAAAGTATTACAATTGTAGATTTTGGGATTTAGTGTTTGTTTTTTAAGGCTGGAAAACAAATCTCTGTTTACAAAACTGGCTGTGCCCGATCCCTTACATGTAGTGATGATACAAGCCAGAATGAAGTAGATTCTAGTATTTCCACTACAATCAGGAGTCCATTACTGTCAAAAGAAAAAGTGGAGTGAAATGCTATTGAACACAACTCATAGGAATCTGATGCTGTGTCAGAACCAGCAAATGGCCATATTTCATCAGTCTGTATGGGAAGTTGGTGAGGTCTGATTTCCACAATAGCACTGAACTCATTACTATCAAGCATTGAAATAAGTGCACTTGACTGCCTTAAGCAAAAGAAACATTGGGTTCTAATCTCACCTACCTGTTGTGTTTTTTCATTTTGAATAAAAATAGAATTCTAATTCTATTCTCATCTTTTTTATTTTCTATTATTTATTAAAAAAGAAAAATTGCATAGATTATATTTAATTCAGAGGTGTACTTCTTAGTTTTGTATTTTGGCACAAACCAGGTGATCAAATTTATTATTCTTCACTTAGCTGAGGCCAACTGATTCCTGAGTTTTTATTTTTTTAATGGAAGGTGTACATGAAGGGACAGAGACATGTTGAGGATGTATAAGAAAATGCAAACAGATGGAACAATCACTGTGTTATCTTAATATACATCAAAAGACTTCTGCGGTCTTGTTTACATTCCTCACCCTCCTAAACTTCAATGGAACCTTGTGCTGTTTTCCAAAATAAATGTCCTGTTGTTACATTTTCATGCACTCTAAAAGCAAATTCTGCACATAAACTCAGCAAGTTCCATTACTAATCTCTGAAAATACAGATTCCAATGCAGAATTAAATACACCAAGAGAGAGTGTGTGCTGTGCACTTTTGCTCACAGGGACTAAGAAATTACATTTTCTAAATACTTAACAAAATCAGTTGAAGGAATGCCCTAAAGTAAGAAGAATAAATTCAGTCACTTCTGTGCAGTAATGTGCTTTTCAGTGATGTCTTACACTTTTTTTAATGAATGGCTGAAATCAATGCTTTTCCTACAAGAGTCAGAAAAGTGAGGAATAACAAACAACATGCAAAAAGAAAATAATCACCGTGAAGTAGAGAGACAGAGATGCAGGCTTTTCTTTCCTAACCAACCTGTGCCTTTACATTAGAACCATTATACAAGACAGGATCAATATGGTTAAAAAAATAAACACCCAACAACTGAAAAATGTTGAGTAGTGTGTATAAACTGTATTGTGTAGGGGTTTTTCTGTTTTGTGTAATGTTTACAACTGTTCACTTAATGTTTCACTAGAAAAAGTGATTTGTTAGTGTAAAGTAGAAACTTTTTTTTGCAAAAAGCTAAACACTTACTGAAAGTAAAATTCTTTCAGATTTTTATTAACAGCCATAACATACCCTGTAGACACAAATGACCTATTCCTGTCATTCCTTATTACTGTAACTTTCCCGTGTGCAGAACTGGAAGCATCAATCATTCAGCTGGAGTCAGTGGGACTGCAGCACTGGGGTGGCGTTGCTAACACGAGCAGTTCTTGCAGGCCTGGTCCCAGAGCTCAGCCTTCCTCTGGAACTTTGAATTACTGATACAGCAGAGTGTTACGACTGACAACACTGCTGTACCAAACCCTTTACTTCCTAAACCTCAGCTTCTGCTGGGAGCATCATCAACCTCTGCATCCTGGAATATTCTGCACCTTTTATGAGTTAAGCTAGCGCTTCCTTTTGGAACTTCCTTTAACATTTTATAATATATAAAGGGAATCAAATATGTGTACCTGACCTCTACAACTGGATAGACAAAGCTGTCCTGGACACGTCCATGCTGAGAACCAGCCTAGCACAGAGGGTAGAGACGATAATGCAAGTGATTCTTACAGCAGTTAGTAAAGCACATACTTCAGATGTCCACTGGAACATGAGGGGGCTGTTGCTGACAATACATGTGCTGACACTGACAGATCACTTTTTTAAATAAAGACTGTCTGCGCGTTAAACTGTGTAAAAGCGTTTTCCTGTTACAAGTCAAACAATTTACTGGACCAGGTTCAAGTTTTATTCTAAATATATAATTTTTTAAGTGTAACTAAAAGCTGTATTTTCCATTAATGTGTTTCTGCGTTGACTAGCTGGCTCCTTTTTAGAATATTAACTGTTTTCTGTATTTGACTTGTTGGATACAATATTTCAATTATTTTAAATGTGAAATTTCCAATTGCCAACACTGTATAATAAAATAATAAAAAACCCCATCCTGTTTGCTACTTTCTTGACAAGTCTTTTGTTTTACAATTCCCAACAGATCTGCCACAAGGCTTCTGAAGTAAGGGAAGAGGAAATAGAAACAGCAGGAATAAGCTGTGAAAGTCAATGTTTGAATGCAAAGGCACATAAACGTGTACATGGTCCATCCCTCATGAAAGATGTTCCTATGACAAAGGCAAGGAAGTTCTGTGTTCAAATAATTCTTTCTTTTCCACTTCCTCTGTGTCCTTGAGGAATCTTCCTCCAGCTCCAGGGTTTGTTGCTATTTTACACAGGTGTTATTCTGATTATTTTTTTTTTAAATTAATCAGATAACATATAAATAGGAACCCAAGGCATACCTGACAGATACAGCTGCATCCTGTGAAATCTTTATGTAGCACCTATTATGTTCATTTCTAGCAAAACTTTTACACATCTTGGAATCCAGCAAAGCAAAGGGCACCTGTTATTTGAAACTGAAGTGGAAGAACGACTATCTTTTTACTTTCTACCCAAAGAGAACTTTGTGTCATTTGTTAGCTATTAAACCATGACCAAGTAACTCCTCAAAAGAAGTATACAGTCAACATTTTGAAACAGGTATTGAAGGAACTTCTCAAAACTGAAGAATGAAAAGTTATGGAAATCTGAATTAGTATTGATGTTCTTTTTCTAAGACACTTGCACAACTGCAAAACTTTAGCATTTTAATTCAGAATTTCTCCAGTAAAATCTAATTAGTACATAACAAAACCCTGTTATAGCATATTTAACTGGGAAAGCTAAAGAAAGTACTAGTGAAAACAAAACACCATTACCAACGTTTGTTGGATAACACAGCACAGAGATATTTTCAATTTTTCAACCAGGCTCTCGTTGTTAGTTTTGGTAAATGCTTTAGCATGTCCACCCTTCGTGGGTGATGATTCGTGCAAATTAGAGAAACCATTTCAACTTTACATTTCATTCATTGTTTTTACATATGCTGTCATCTCAACATCTGCAATTCTGACAAAGTCTTGGAAAGTGTTCTGTTCTTGAGCAGTTGCTGGTCTTACAGAGACGCACTTGAAAATGTTCTTTTTTGCATCATAGTTTCCCATGCACCTGTGCACTCGACCTCTAATTAGTCTTGGAAGCTCACGGTCCTTCATCAAAGCATAATAAATAAAATGATTATGTCACCTACCATAAAAGCTTTCCACATGGCTGCATTCTGAAGGCTACATCAAGCAGAAGGAATTTCCATCAGCTTTTTTGTTATTATCAACTACTTAAAAGCTGAACTGAGAGTCCCACCTTTTTTTCTGAAACAGAAGTCTAAGGATGCCTAAGCAGTGAATGGATTATTGCTCTAGTTTGGGAACAATGTGGTCTAAGCAACCAGTTTGTCTTCTACACAGTAAATTTCTGTTTGATCAGAACAACACACTAATTTCACAAAAGGGATTGGCGTTAATGGTGACTGTGTTAAGTACAGAAAAAGCATACTTACAATTTCATAAAATACACAAGGCAGGGTCTGCTTTCCATCTCTCAGAAGAAAGTTCTTTGCCCCATAAGCTCCAGGTGTGACTGCAGAATCCAGTGTGCCTGTACCATTTAGAAAAGAGCAGTACTAAGTATGATACACCAAGACACCATGACATCATTTACTACACCAAAGCACTGAGATATATAGAGTCAGAATCAGCTTTCTGGGGGAACATATGCAGATCAATTTCAAATATTTGCAGTCTTGTCAAAATAACAGCTTTCTGAGGTGCCAACACACTGTATATTGTTACTCACCTTTGATGTAAAGTTTAGTCATTTCAGCCTTTTGTCATGTTCATTTCTCAGACAATTAAAATGCAAAGTGTAACACACTGAAAGTCTGTATCTATATTTAGAAGTACTCTAGACTTGAATCTATTCCTAGATTAACTGTATCAAAAATCATTGCAAAAATTGTACCTCTCTACAGAAGGTTCCTATTAAATAGGAAAATTTATTGTAACACATTGTGAAGACAAGGAAAGAAAATAAAAACGAGGATAGAAAAAGCTTAAATGTTGGAGGATGACTGAATTATTAATTTTGTACCTATTTCAGTCACCTTTGGTAGCTGAGTGGATGTTCTGGAAGGAGAATTAGATGGTGCTCACAGCAGCATTTTGTGGGTTTAAGTATTTCAGCTATTGTGCCAACAGTCAGTGAAGTTTTCTTTCCTTGTTGCCCTACCATTACTATCAGTTATAGCCCAATCTATGCTTACCTAAAACTTCAAACAGCAGTGCAGTTTTGTAAGAATATTGGCTCCAGTGCCTCATGCTTTCAATGACTGCAGACAGGATTCGCAAGGAATTCCTTTTTTCTCTAATTTTTATTTGAGATGATGGAACTTCCTTTCAGAGGAAGATGAAAGCTCAAGTTAGACATACACACTCAGAATGTTAAAATGCACATAGACATTTATATATGTTACGTTAAATAGGCAATATTTACAGCAGAGTATTTGTTCAGAATATACAAATAACTCCCTGCCAGTTTATATGATAATGCTGAGGACTGTAATTATTATAGCTGAAAATCTCAATTCTATATTTTCAGAAACCTAAGTGTTTACTAAGGCAGCTGGGGCTGACAAAAGCTTCATCTTTCACCAGTTTTCTTTTTCTTTACTGCTTTCTTCATCATGCCTTCCTATTAACTCTCCTCGTAAGTTTTACCTGACTTTTTTCTTCTGGAACAAGATCAAATTGTTTTTCGTTCATTTTCCTTTGCTGAATATTGTAGTTAAATTTATATGCTGGGGCACGATCCTGCAGACTCCTTGAGGCAGTGTTAGGGTTCACCGGCCCCTGTCCTTTGGATGTGTTTGTCTGGTTGGTTTCTCTTTTGACGAGCTGAGATGAAAAACGGTTATCCAGGTGCTTTTGCTGCTGGGCAGTTTTCAAACTATTTGAAAGGTTCCCAAACTTTGGAGTAATTCCACTATCAGATCTCGAATCTGCTGTGTTACTTAAAGGAGTATACTCTTTTCTGCAATGTAACATCAGACACAGTTCAGTATCACAATATCTGTTCTGAATACTCAGATTAAAGAATATAAAAGTAATCTATGTATTGTTGCTTTAGCTTTAAATACATCCCAACTCAAAGCACTTGAGTATACCCGTCATGCAGGGCAGTAATCACACATGTGCCTAAATCCATCTGACTTCAATAGGCCTTAAAACTTTGCTCAGTTATTGTCTTGCCCTGTATAAGGGATCTTCCCTGACCCAACATTCACATTTTTTCCATAAGTCTAAAATAAAATAAACAAAGTTTCTTCTGAGAGGGGTATTCCCAAATTCTTCTACCACCTTCACTGAGGAAACAACATGACAACAAACTCTAGTGATGTTGTTACTATTTCTAACACACTTCTTTAATAAAGGCAGCTCAGAAATTCCTTCTGTTCCATTTTGCCTTGTTTGAAACACTCTCTTCTTTTTGCCCTCAGAAAGGAGTAGGAGGAAGGAAAGAGAGCAAATGCACAGTTACAACACTGCTGCAAGTTTTCCTGCCAGATCTAGGGATCTGAATCTGCCAGCTTTTCTGCAATTTATGAAAGCACAGTCTTGATTCAGTCTTGATTAAAAGTTTTGATATAAAATAAACTGATAGAAACTTACTTGAGTCTATTGATAAATGTGGTTTGAAAGTGGGCAACACTTCAAGTAAAGGGGAATCTCAAAAAAATACCAGCAAAATTCAATCAACTTTTATGGTAAGACTGAATTATAGGCCTGACAAAAAGGCAAGACATTAGGTCTAATTAATAGGCCTCATTAGGTACACTGGAAATATATATTTCATTTCAGTGGGTTTTGGCTCATAAGCACAACATAATTATTTAGGACTACAGTGATGATCTGAGAATTAAAAGGTCTCTCTGAATGCTACAGCAATATGGGAAAACGTAAGATGTATTTTCACATGAGAACAAAAAGGAAGGATAATAGATATTAAAGACTTCACCAACCTGCAGGCAGCCAAGTTTTTTCCAGCATTTGCTAAATTAAACTTTGATGCATTTGGTGCTTTCATGAGGGAAGGAGGCATCAGATGTTCTGTTTGGCTTTCAAATATAAGTTTAAGGTATCAGTGACACAGTTGCAGCTTTCTTGTAAGACAGATACATGGATCATAGTTTGTGGAACAATTAGTATCCAAATAAAAATCAAGAAACAATAACCTGCTTTTACATACCCACTGTTTGCTGCTTTCTGCAGTTCAGTCACTTCTGGCTTTGCAGTTCCCCAGCCTAATTTTCAAAAGACAAAGGATTGAACATGGATACAAATGAAAGACATTGAAAGGTAACAGGTCTGTGTAGGCTCCTACTCTGTATCTGCTTGATGTCCCCAAAACAGGCTGACACAGGGGGAAGGTGCTAAAGAAAGGGCACATGATCCTTTGGTATTTGCAGTTAGAAGACAACTTCTAACAAGCAGGTTGCTCCTCTAGGCAATGGTTCGCTTGCAAACATTTGACTTATTAGAAACAGAGGCTTTTTACTGTATTAGAAGTAAACTTTTTTACTTTATTACAAGTAGAACATAATGAAAGCACTAAAGGCAGAATTCTACACTGTTCCTTTCAAGCTCAGTCTCAAGAACAGAAGTTCCTTTCTGAACCACAAGAAAGACATCTTATAAATGTTTCTTCTTCTAACACAGGACTTGAATGTTGATTGAAATCAACTGAAAACAAAAGATCAGTTTCAAGAGACTCTGTTTAAATGCCAGTGCTACTTCATTCTCCAACACACAAAGAGTCAAACTCCCTCTAGGCACAAAGTATAAAAAGCTCAATTGTGTAGAGTAGAAAGAAATTTCCTGAAGGACAATTTTTACATAATGAACTTTTCAGAAATAGATATAAAGGGTGCATATAGTTCTTGGTAAAGACAATGTCTGATTTCATAGAATATAACTAGGAGGTTAAGATTTCTTTGGATTGAGAGCCATTAAAAAATAAAATATCTCTTATTTACCGAATGATGTGGGAGAGAAGTCATAAGTACGAGTCCCAGAACTGGCACCTGGCTCATTTTTAATGGGATTTGAAGTGAGGGGCTGTCTGGTTCTTTTTTTCTGATTGAACAGTGGTATAGGCAGACAACCTAAAATTAAAATTAAAATAATAGTAATACTCTACCAATAGCAAAAGGACACAATCTACACTTAAAATAAGTAAATAAAATTACTTGACCGTTATTTTACATCACCCATAGGAATTACATTTCATTAACACATAAGAGGCCATTCCCTCACAGAATTCATGTGCCCAACCCTCTGTCCTGCACATAATCTTGTGAATGAAACCAGTTCCCTGAATTGATCCAAAATCTTGCCCTGTGCTGCACTGAACAGGTAACCCATGCAAGTCCACTCAGGAAATGAGGATCTAGGGCTGAATACTGAATATTCTGCATAAACATACATGTGTGTGTGTACATATATACATATTTATATATAAAAGCATAATGAGGTGTGAACAGTAAAGCAAAAACAAGGGCTGGTACCTGCTGTGCTGCGAGTTGAGGTGTCAGCTAAACTCCTTTTCATTTCTTTGCTGAATCTTAACAGGCAACAATGTATTGATTACAATTTGCTGTCTAGGAGTTCAATAAGCAAAGCACACCATTAATGCTGCAAACACATCCAAATCTTACGTGATTTTAAGGCTGTTTCTCTTAACTTTGCAGACCCAGTGACTGGCACTTCAGACACAAGCCCAAAACATACAAGCAGCTGTAGTGGGTTTAGAAGATCCACAAATACACACGTAATGCTCATTGCAGATTAAGGGCCCTAATGATTACATTTTTGAAGTTGTATTCTGCTTTTTTTGTTTGAAAAATATTGAATTCATTCCTGAATTTAAAAGTACATTGATGTCCAAATATAAGGATTTTTTTAATTTCTGAAAACGAAACATTAATAAAAAATGCATACTTATACATTGCTGCCAAGGATGATGGCAAGGTACAAGGCTTTGAATATAAATCTAATTTAATATTCTGTGAAAAATAGCATCATGCTTCAAAAATAAACTTATTTTCTGCCCAGACCTAAAACCCTTAGCCAATTTCCTCATATATAAAATACATCACAAATAAGAAAACATTACTATCAGCCAAATATTAGGAACAGAAGAAATATTTATTAGCATGCTAGGTGCAGGTTGTTTGCCAGATTTCTTTTCTGATTAATCGACTTCTCTAGTAAATCTCTATGTGTTACTGTACACATTGAGAACATTATACAGACTATTGTGTAGCTTTACGTGTTATTCTATCCAATTTAGTTACTGGTGCATATTACCTTTAGTGGCATATGAATAATACCACATATTTAGATGTATAAGTAATATAATACATTCCCTCTACATTTATTTTGATCTGGTAGTTAACCATACGCAGCTATTATAGATGTTAACAAGAATGAAGCACAGCTTCTACCACAGCTAATAGATCGATTTAGTCTTTATTTCTGTGAGATATATCGATTACATGCATGATGATATTAAAACAGATTCTAGTCCACTGTTGTTATAAAGCATATCTCTATCACACTGAAGACTAGTGGCCACTGGTAAAATACTTGCAAAATAAAACCCCATAAACCTTATATTTCAGTTTATAGAGTTTTGGTGCTGCATAGGATTTTAGAGTGCATTGTTTAGTTTTCTGACCTTTCTTGAAGATAAGCAGCCAAAGCCCATGGATAAAGCTGTAGGAAAACAGTAAGTTCAGGCAGGAGAAGATTCCAGGGCGAGCCTCGGCAGGGCCTCGCACGGAGCAGCAATGTCGGCTGAGGGACGAGGCTCGGACACCCTCGGGGAGCCTGAGGGAGCGGGATGGGGTCAGGAGTGAGGGAGTGGGACAGGGTCAGGTGTGAGGGAGCGGGATGGGGTCAGGTGTGAGGAGCGGGATGGGGTCAGGTGTGAGGAGCAGGATGGGGTCAGGAGTGAGGGAGCGGGATGGGGGCAGGAGTGAGGGAGCGGGATGGGGTCAGGAATGAGGG